>VUYV01000126.1:0-132429 GCA_008711295.1 Anarhynchus alexandrinus
GACCAACAGCGACATCAACCTGCCCAATTCGTGCTGGAGGCAGTGACAGGAGTCACTGTGAAGTCACAATGGGTGAGGTCTTTAAGGTCACAGAGCCCCGTGGTGCCAGCTATTAAAGCCGATCGCTCAGCCCCCAGACCCAACTGCAGCAGCAGCTGCATGGTGCGAGTGCAGGGGACCATGGCCCCCATGCGACACCTGCACCTCATCCTCTTCCTCCTGGTGGCCCTGAATGCCAGGACTGTGTGGACTTCTCCGTGGCAAGCACGACAAGCAGGTAAGCGGGCAGCACTGCTGCAGCCTGTCCCAAGCCAGGGGGCTCTTCTCCCTGGGCAACGTGGATGTTTTTTTCTCTCTGGTGCTTTACTGAGGGCTTCCTCTGAGTGCGTGAGAGCTCTCCTGGTAAGAAAGCCCAAAGGGGGAGCATGTGGGGCTGTATGTTAGTTCATCTGCTCCTTGAGAGGTGCTGCACATGGCCTGGAAAGTGTTTGGAGAGCTACCAGGTGCCAGCCAAGAGGTCCCCAGGCCCCTCTGCAGCTTTGGCAAGCTTGGCCTACGTCTGGCTCCCATGTCCTTACCTGACCCACTTGGAGTGCCTGCAGTTCGCTAAGGCAGCAGTGGATCCTAACATGCAATGGAAACGTTTCTCATCTGTGCTTGCTTCTAGAAGAGAGTGGTAGCAATGATGATCTAGCTTCTGGGCTGGATGTTGGTTTGGAGCCCTTGGGGCGTCCTGGCGGTAAGTTCTCAATGTCCCTTTCCTTGAAGGGATGATCATTGACAATGTGGCAAGAGCTTATTCATATGCAATTTTCCTTAAGATCCTCTCAAGGTTGACAGCTCCCCAACTTCTTCGCCTGTTCCGAGCCTCGAGCCTGCGAGCAATGTCACAGGTAAGTCAGTGGGAGAAAGGAGCATTTACCTTTTAATCGTCTTTCGGTGTGAAATGCAAGGTGCTACTTCCATGGCTGATGCGCAGACATGGGGAAGAGCAGAAGGGCAATGGGTCAGGCTCGGTGATATGTCCTCCGGCGCTTTGCCTTGTGAAGCCATCTTTGCCGCCCCCTCAGAGCCTGAGCTGCTTGGGGTGCCAGCTGCCAAGAGAGTGGGCTCGTTGGGGTTGACTTTAGAGCTGGTGTGAGCTCCAGGGAGTCCTTTGTCCGGGCAGCTCCACGCATGGTTTGTTTTGTCCCACCGTGGTCCTGCCGCAGGCACGTGGTAACTTTGCACAGTGCAAGGGAGAGACGAGTGCCGTGGAGTAATCCCCTCTTTGAATTGCACTCTGTGCCATTCTGATCTGAAGAAGTGTCTTGAACTTTGTCACGGGAGCTGCTCTGTCCTGCGCTTGCTTGCAGCTGTGCCTGTAGACAAAGGTGATGCAGCTTCCCAGCTGGGTTCCAGCAGTGAAGCTCTGCGAGGTGGCATGGGTATGTCATGGCTTTAATCCTCCCTTTGAGAGCTGCCAGCCCAAAGGTCAGCCAGCCGGGCACCTCTGCAGGTGTGAGGACAGAGACCTGCACGTGTGTGCCCTCTCCTTGCATGATCCCCTTACCGCTGCTGTGATTCAGTTCTGCCGATGTAGGTCAAAATAGATGACAGAGGCGTCTCCTGGGTGTTCAGAACCATAGGACCATAGAACTGTCTAGGTTGGAAGGGACCTTTAAGATCGAGTCCAACCATTAACCGAACACTGCCAAAACCACCACTAAACCATGTCCCTAAGCACCACATCTACCCGTCTTTTAAATACCTCCAAGGACGGCAATTCAGCCACTTCCCTGGGTAGCCTGTTCCAGTGTTTGATAACCCTTTTGGTGAAGAAATTTTTCCTAACTTCCATGCCAAACCTCTCCTGATGCAGCTTGAGGCCATTTCCTCTTGTCCTATCCCTTGTTCAGTGACAGATGTGCCTGTAGGAAAGACTTTTCCAGCTCCTCAGCTGGATCCTGTACTGGAGTCTGGCTGGCATTGCAGGAGTGAGAGTCTGTCTCTGCTGACCTCGCAGGCTGTGCACTGGTTTTCCACATTTTATTCATGTGAAATTGAACGGAATACTTTCTGTTAAGGGCCTCCGAGTGCAGAGGACCAAGGTGAAGGAGGAAAAAAGTCCCCGTCGGCATCTGAAATCCTCATGCAAATCCTGAAGGGACTGGGCAGAGGACACGGTGAGTATATTTCACTCTGCCTTAGCCATGAGACTTGGTGACTGGAGGTTTCAGACAGACATCTGGACGTGCTGTGGTCTGCGCAGCAGGAAGGGATTGATCAGAGCCTTGCAGCAGCGATGCTGGGTTTCACACCTTGCAGGCAGGTTCTGGCGAGCCACAGAGATGCTGCAGAGCCTCCGCTGCCAGTTGTGGTCCAAGCGGAGTGCCGGGGGCAGCCGCTGCCCCAGTTTTACCATTACATCTCAGAGCTGATTTGTGCAGGTGTCGGCATACAGATTTGAGGGCCTGGCACGTGCTGAACTTGTGTTGAGCTCACACGCAGCACTGCTTTCCCACTGGGCCAGTTGCAGGCAGGAGCAAGGTCCCAAGCAATGCCGGTTGCCCTTTCCTAGTGCTGGAAGTCGGGTGGAGATGCTGATTCTGCAGGCGTTTTCGGTTGTGCTCAATTTCCCATCTGTAGACTGATAGCTGGGATGGGATGAATGTGACCGTTGCTGGTGCTTACGGGGAAGGGCATGAGGGCCTTGCGGAGAAGGGCTCCTTCCCCAGCCGGCCCAGCTGCAGCCTCTTCCCGTCCTCTTGGAAGGACGGCGTTTAGCGTAACCTTACAGTTTGCCAAAAATGCACTACGCGTAATGCAAACCAGAAGATGATGTGCAATTTCCTGGTCTCCCAGCAGGTCAGGCGTGGCTGTTGTTTGGAGTAGTGACTAGGTGCAGCCCCGGAAGCCCAGGCGTTTTTTCTAGACCTTACCAATGTCTTTGAGGAGTCTTGCCTCCTGAAGACGCCACCTCCCTGATGGGCAATGGTTCCATCTGATCCAACTGTTCTGCTTTCTTTCTCAAGAGACGGACCAAGAGGCTATGAAAAAGGAGGTGTTTCCAGAAGGAAGGAGCAACTCGGTGCCAGTCCGTGCTGAAGAAACAAAGGCGATGCAAGCTACCGGCCTGCTAGGTAATTGCTGTCCCATGGTCAGCCAGTGTCACCTATCCTATCAGGATCATTATGTGTCAGCAGACTTCCCCCAGTGCCCACTCTTGCCTCTCATGTCAGCAGCCAAAGCTGAAAGTATTTTGGGTTTGAGGCATCTGGACCACATTCTGCAGATGATGGGAAATGTGACTCTTGCACGAATGTACCTCCCACTGTAGCTGCATCCCAGAGCTTGCCATGAATCCCTCGGGGCCCAAGGCACAAGAGCAGCACAGAGTGGGATCCCTCCCATCAGCTGAGGCCCTGACTCCCAGGTTGGGCAGGGGCTTAGCGGGAACCTCCCCGTCCTCTGTGCCTGACCCGTGCTGAAGCTTTACCTGTTGTCTCTGCTTTTTGGCGGTGCTGTCAAAGTCTATACAAAGGTGTAGGAGCTGTCCCGAGGGGAGGGAGAGTTGGGGTTGTGTGGTGGTGTGCTCCTTTTCCCCCAACAGTGGGGGTGGTGATGGCTGCACCCAGCTTACACTGGACTTCGGGGGACAGATGGCAAGATAGTGGACAAAGGCTGTCTCCACCAGGAACCTATCTAGATGTCTCGTTGGTGTCCAGATCATCATCCTTCATCATGCTTCATAAAAAGTGGACAGCCCAGGGCCTGTTGAGCCTGTTGAGAATGGCAACCCTGCTGCAGGGATGGTTTTTGTCCGCGTCCCTTGAAGGAGCAACTGGTCAGGCAGCTGTGCTCCCCCACATGCTCTCCTCCTGGCCTTCTGAGTTTTGTTCAGTGGGACAACCTGTCCCAAAGGGTGGGAGTGTGCCTCCAGGTGCCGGCACTGGGGGGAAACGGTGGACATCCTGGCTGTATCGAATGTCCTGCAAGCTTACCAGTGGTGCACAGGACAGACTAATGTCCCAAATTGCTTCTCCAGGTGCAGTCAGGGAGAAAGCCACAACTGTGTCCAATCCCGAGAGGACCACAAGTGTTGACTGCCCTGCGGATGTGCGAAGGGGCTGCATGATCGCCACAGCAGCAATCTTAGTTTTTCTGCTGCTTTCAATTCTGTCGTGCTATATCATAATCTTGTATCGGAGGAAGAAAAAACAGTGAGTCATTGATTCCCCCCCCCCGTTCTTCACTGCTTCCTGAGGTGGCTGCTCGTAGCCAGGAAACATTTCTAGTCAGCCTGCTGGGAAGTGGCAAGTTAGCAGTTGGCCAAAAACCTTTGCTGAGGTTTCTGCTGCTGGCAGATGCTTTCATTGGCCTTTTCATTCCTGGGCCGCCCTCTTGGGAGCCCTCTCTGACTGGACCCAGGGTTAGCTCCAACTGACCCTGCCTGGGCGAGAGCGGCCCCCAGGAGTGACAGGCATATGCCAAGCAAGGTCAGGATGAGAAAGAATGGGGGATGAGATTGTCTGAGAACATGCCTGCTCCTGATTAGTGAACCTGCCTGGAGGGACGCCCCTGCTCTGTGATGCTTTGAGGTGCAGGTTTCCACCTTGCCCAAATTGTGCCAGCAGCTCAGCCCATGGTGATGCGCTTTGCCCTTTCTGGACTGCACTGTGGATGAGAGTCCCTGTGTCCCATCTGCAGCTGAGGGCTTCAGCAGCCTCCTCTCTCCACAGGCTCTCTGCGACTTCAGGAGCCCAAACGGGAACCCGTGGTTACCAGCCCTTGCACACAGACAGCCAGACCACACGCCTCGGATCCCCTGAGAACTGGACCCGACGCCAGCAGCCGCTGCTCCAGCCTGAAACACCAACGCGCCAGACCTTCCACGCCCCCCCGCGCCCCCCCAGCCCCTGCCCAGCCACCCTGCAGCGGTCCTGGAATCAGCCCAGCACGCCCCCACCCCAACCGAAACGCCCTCCTCGCCCCCCGAGCCCGCTGGCCTGGCCCTCTGGCATGGACTGAAGGCAACTCTGCCAGGGTATGCCGTGGGGTGTGCTGATAGAACCCCGATCAGCAGCTTCACAATCTGCCATTTCTCTCCAAATAAAGGATGGAGCTTTCACACAAGTGTCTGGGTGATACCAACAGCAAACCCTGCGAGGCACCAGCATTGGCTGAGCTCCATGCCTGGCCGCAGCCGTGGATGCCCACGGTGTTGGCAGGCAGGAGCCAGGCACGGGGCTCCTCTGACCAGCAGCTCGGCCCCGGGGGACTGAGGGAGCCCATGTCCATGGCCAGTGACCAACAGCGACATCAACCTGCCCAATTTGTGCTGGAGGTGCTGGAGGCAGTGACGGGAGCCCGACCTAGCTGGTCTCACAGTCTTGTGTTCATCGGTGGGGTGAGGGAACATTTATTGCAGCAGCAGCATCTGGCTGTGGAGCTCCTCAAATGGGATACCCGGGAAAAGAGGGAAGCCATCAAGATCATCTTCAGGGACACAACCCTGGCAAGCCCATGTACTGGAAGCAAAACAAAGGTCCTCACTAATTAATGGGCCCTTGATCACGAGTTGCGGGTGCTGCAAAGTATCTCCACATCTGGTAGCTGAGTTAAGACGCTCGCTGAGGGAGGCTTTTACGGCCTGGGGAGTAACAAAGTGGTGGCCACCCCACTGCTGGAACAGCGAGTTGAAAGGCCGGCTGAAGCATTTGTAGTTCAGCTGTACTGCTAAGGCTGTGGCCACTGTTCACAGGACAGGGAAACAAACCACACATTTACAACCGAGGTAGGCTGGGACACCCGGTGCCTGCAAGGGTCTGCGGGGCTGAGCATCAGCAGAGCCAAGTAAAACTAAAAAACACCCTTGGCGAGGGGTACGGAGCGCCGGGTGGGAGCAAGGCTGCTGGCAGGGGCCTCCTGCACCCTGTCCTCATGGCCAGGGACAAGGCCACACGATGGCAGCCTTTCTGCACAAATGCTTCAGCACACACCGAAGGGCCGTCGGGGAGTTCAGCGGTGCTGACAGGCGGGTGGCTTTTTTCCCTAACTTCTGAGCCCACAAGAGGGTGGATGTTGAAATGTTGATCAGTTGCAGAGGAAAAAAAAAGGAACGCCTCCTGGGGAGCTGCAGAAACTTGGAGCATTTGGCCTTTGCCAAACTGGGAGCTGCATTTGCAAGAACATCCACAGCCACCTTCTGAGCAGCACAAAATACTAAGTTACGTCCGTGTGCCTGCGACACCCCTAAGCAACCGGCACTGTGGCGTAACAAAGCTGCTGATGGCTCAATAGCTGCTCCACACAGTTCCAGACCTACTGGAGCAAAATCTGGTGCTCATTTATTTCAAGGCCTGTACGTACACAGCTTGCCAGCAAACGCACGGGAGAGCTGCTTACCGTCTCCATAACATCAGCCACAAAAATGAAAAATTCTGAGATTTGAGAACCTGCAAAGCAGCCTGCTACTAGCAATATTATCATTGGTAATAAGGAGAAACAAAGAAGACCATTTCTCTGGAGTCTGTCAATAGGGCCTGCAACACGCACTAATTTCACATTGTGCACCTTCAGCCTCTATTGCCACTGCCTCAGTAGGGATTAGAAACCATAGATTTTTAATGTAAATAATAAAAGTTTACTATAAGACCCTGATCCTCTTTCTACAACACACCATATTAGAAAGCTTCTAATGGATTTGAAGAAAATGTAATTTTGACTAGAAGTAAAAGTTTAAGGAACTACAAGAAAAACCAGGCACAGAGGTGAGCATAGTGTTCTGCTTGTTCCTGATGGGGTTTAGGAGAGGTGCTAGAAGATCTGTATAGAGCAAGAAACTCCTGTTTCTAGATAAAAAATAAAATTAGGCCTAATTCTTAAATTTAACAGACTTTATAAAAAAATTTACTGCGTTAGTTTGAAATGTTAATATGACGAATTAGTTATTATGGCAAGTAATTCCACAGAAGGACACAGAACGAGAAAAAAAAATCTCCAGAAGATCTCAGTAAGGTACAACACGATGCACTCTCCCATACGATTCTGCAAGAACTTGCATGGCTAAACCTCAGCTTCCTCTCAGCTCAGCCAAAGGCAACCGGCTGCTTTCTCACGATCTCCCAGCATAAAAGGGTCTTACTTGTTCAGTGATAGTCTGGCGGCTTAGGGGAGTGGGTTCTACTTGTTACTTATTGTTTTCTCTTCTCTCTCTCAAAGGTGTTTAGAGTTTAAAAACAGAAATGTATCTGTAAACTAGCTGTAGCCTGCAAAATGCACCTGACGGCAAAGCATAATCCTCTCTCAGTTACTCATACTTCACAGTCTCACAACAATTGTTTAAGCAGAATTTATATTAAAAAAAAAAAAAGGAGCAACTAAGTAGACATACAGAAGGGACTAATTTAACCCACCCTGTAGATAAAAGTCAGCATAGGGCAAGAGGTGTCATGGGAGTGTTTTAATCCATCAGAAATGTGATGACTAAATGCACAATTACTGCTCTGAGTATGTACCATCACTGGGCCCCTCCTACACTCACTTAAGTGTATTTCTACATTTCTCACGCAACCTGCCTGGGTGACAAACCTGTGCGCGCACACCCCATACCCAATTAATGTCAAGCATAAGAGCTGCTCCGCGTGTGTCTTGTGTCTCTAAAACCCTCCTGGAAGCAATTTTCCCAGCATACAAAGAATAAATCACCATTCTCCTAACTCTCTCAGAGGACAGTTCACAAATAAGGGCAAAATAAACATGTAATACATGAGGAAGCATGTGAATTAATTAGATAATAGTCTCCCAGCAGAAGCAGATGCAGAGTATTAGCTGCTTTAAGTGTTAAACATGACATGTAATTAAATATGTCAGGGTAGGTGAGACAAGGCACTTGAATAAGCACTTGTGGAAAACTAGTGAAACAGCCTGCTTAAAACAACCCCAAACAGATAACCTCAAACAAGCAAACAACTGGAAAAGACGAAAATCAATGCACACCTACTTCAGGAAGTACAAATCACTTTCTCTGCCTGCATCCCAGTCTCTCCAGAAGCATCAGTACCTGGAGAGGAAAGCAGACGGAGGGTACACAATGTGCTCTGCACACCCCTTCCTCGGGCACCAACTGCACCAGCGTGAAACCGTTGGCTTAATGTCACAAATGACTTAACATGACCACACCTTGTATAATCAATAGACACACTGTGCTATTAGAATGTCCCTCGTAGTCTCCTATGACACCAGCTATCACATGATTTCAAGTGACCAAACATCATGCTTAGCCAGAGGCAACGCTTGCTGAGGAGAAGGAACTCCTACACCAGGATGTAATACAAATCTCACTGAAATCATGCCGAACCCAGAACTGTATTTTAGTCCAGCAACTGAACGGTTGGGTTACCTCTGAGCAGGCCTGGAAGGAGCTCAGGAAGCCACGGGAGCTGGGGTGCTTCCTTAGGTGAGAAGACTAAGGGCCAAAGGCAAGAGGCTGCCATAAGAAAGGTTTAATTAGTTAATTATCTACCCAGGGGCAGCTGTAGTGGGAAACAGCAGTGTACCTGGTGTGGCTAGGCTCCCTTTTTCTGCTCTCCTGCACAGGAGAGGTCTGTCCCCCCTTTCCTACTCTCTTGTTGCCTTCTGCTGAAGGCTGTCTGGGTCAGCAACCATCATCTGCTAGGGAAGGAGCAGCTCCCCTAAACAGAAAACCCCAAGGCGGCTTCAGTTTGATGTTGCGCTCAAGACGTTATGTGCATCAGAGGTGGATGAGAAGGGCTCAGAGCAGAGCACTGATGAGCTTACTGCAGGTATAGCACAAACAAAGCCAAACGGAAGGGTGCTGTGTTGCAGGTTATTCTAAGAAAAGCAGTGAGGATGCAAGGAAAGAGTTTGTATCTCTTCCTCCTGCCAGAAGAGCAAGCATTAAACCCGTAATCAAAGTAGATTGGTACTCTGAGTGACCGGGAGTGTGTAGCAGCCCATACAGAGCGAGAGCCAGAGCACATGGGTGCCGCGCAGCCAGGCAGTGAGGACAGGCAAAGCTCGGTAGCGTGTGAGAAATTGCCTGTGGACAACTCAAGGGTCTGAAGGACCTTTGTCTTTCAGGACTGTCCATCCTGGTCTCTGGTAGGTCCTATTGTCAGAACTCAAGAGGCCAGTAATAAAAGTTGCAGATAGCAAACCCAATTGCTGTGAAAGGGCAAAGAGACCTCCCTGCAGTTTACCACCACTGCCTCAGGCTAATCAGGGACGGAGGCTGGATCCAGCCCAGGCTGCTCCCTGTTGCTTTCTAGAAGCAAGCAGACAGCGCACTGGGAATGACACTTGGGCGTATAACGAAAGGAGGCTTTGCACCACTCACTTATTAAATGTGTTGCTGGAAAAGCACACCCAATTCGATAAAAATCTAACTTCCAGCTATGAAATCCAAGGAACTCTTGTACCTGGCAAAGGTTCAGGTGGGAATCGATCTCAGGGTGCACAACGACACCTGAGAGAGCCCTGGTCACAGTGAAAGCAAATGGTAGGCCAGGGAGGTTTGCTCAGGAACTACTAATGTTTTCTTTGCCTCAACTGACTTAGGTATCAGGATTTCTGTCTGATACTAAGCAGGTNTGGGAGTAAATGGCCACCACTGCTCCTCACAACCCAGCTGGCTCCTGGCAATCAGCACAGGGTGCTCCACATGCCTCATACCCCAAGCACCTGCAAACCCAGCAGGGGATCCTGCTGTTTTTCAAGTTTATCACCTGGTCAGGGTGGTGTAAAGTCCCCAGAGGGGTAACTGTGCCTCTTTACCTCCACAGGAGCCCTCAGTGACTTTGTGTGCAGAGCAAACAGCAGAGGAAGATTTTGAACGTGGCTCTGTCCGTCGTGCCTTGGTGAGCACATCTGTGACCCAGAGGTGGCTCTGGCTTTGTGTTTTTATCACCCTCTGTGGTCGCTGGAGACAGGCGCGATGGAAGGTTTCCCTTCCCTGTCAGCGCCTGGCTGCTCCGTCACAGGGGCGCAGGGACGTGGGCAGCGGGCCTGCCTCAGGGACGATGGCGGGGGCCCTTCCTGGGACCCCCAGCCCAGAAGGCAGCCTCTGTGTTGGCAATGTCCCCTTCCTGATGAGAGTGTGGTACGAAAACCACCCGCCTCCTTGCTCCCTGCGCGGGCCTTCCCCTCTGGGCAGGGGGGCAGCGTGCCGGGGCCTCCATCATGGCATCCCCGCTCGGCTTTATGGGAGCCCAGGGCCTTTCCCCTCAGGGAGGGATCCCCGTGGCGCCGGCCTCCCCCTCATATCCCAGAGAGGCCAAACGAGCGGGCCCAAGCCTCCACCCCTGGAGCAGCCGTGGGCAGGGGTCGGGGGTCCCGGACGGTCAGGGCCACTGAGGCCCATCAGTGCCTGAGACAGGCCGGGAGGGCGCCCAGCTCCTCACCCCCACGCCGGTGGGATCGGCCCTCGGCCGCCTTCCCCAGAGCTCGGGGACAGGGAAAACATGCAGCTCCTCCCGCCGCACCTGGTGTGCGACTGCCAGTGGCCGGAGGACAATGCAGAGCTACCGCTGCTGTCGCCGTGAGTCAGGGTAGGCCACGTGAGGCCTCAGCCCGCCCGCCATCGCCTGCCGGGGCTGTGGCACTGCGCACACCCTGCCCTGGGATCCCGACACACTGCACAGCCCTCAGGTAAGCACCAGGGAGGGGTTCGGGAGCTTCTTATGACTGAGACTGAGGGTGTTTCAGGGTTGTGTCCTGGCTCTTGATACACGGCGGCGTTGTTGATTACTCCCCAAGGCATCACAACGCTGTACGAGCGGTCGTGGTGCTGTGGGGGCAAGGCACAGGGCTTTCCTGTAACCGCTGTCTTCCTGACTGGACTACCACATCTTTTACTTTTTTTTTTTATTTTTTATAAAATCCTCGTGGCAATCCCCCACCATTTTATGCAGAGAGGAAGACTTTTTTGCTTTAACCTTACTCAGGCTACAAACATGAGCTCTTCTGGCTTCTGACGAGCTCATTTTCTTCCCTTCAGAGCTTTCCAACGACCGCACGGAGGAGCGCACGGCGCATAAGGAGAACTACAAACCAGGTAATTTCAAGTGGTGTATGTAAATGCATACAGGAGCACTGCCATTATTTTACCAGCACGTCTGGAAAACAGGCAGCAGATCGCCTCAGGTTTGCGGGTGTGGGGCTGGCAGCAGCACAGCCACCATGTCCAGGCTTGCTGTGAGCGCCAGGAGAGGAAGGAAGCGCCGGTGCTACGGCAAGGGGCGGACGGCTGCGCCCGCTCCCTGCTCACACCCGTGGGGACGGTCACACTGAGCTTGGGGAGCTTCCCTCTCCACGGTGACACGCACTCGCTGGGTCTCTCCACCTGCCTGTGTTCAAGGACGCCATAAAGAGTGTAAAGTCTTTGATTTTTGCTACTTCTCTGTCACATTTCATCTATATTTGACAGCAGGAAGGCAAGCAGACCAATAGCAGAATTATCTCACTTGTGGCATTGCCCGAGGAGACCAGAGTAGGAACAGTTTCAAACTGAGCCCGCGTGGATCAGTTTTTGTTGTCTCGCTGGAAGAAACTACCAGCTTTTACCACAGCCACAGCTCTCCAGGACATCTTCCTGTGGAACCAACTACTAGGACCAACCTAAGACTTGCAGGTGTGCTTTATGAAGTTTGTTTGGTTTGGTTTGAGAAAAGGGCAGGGAGGGACTTAACATTTGTCATTAAAATAAAATTTAGCAAGATTTGGTGTCAGCACATAACTTAAAAGGAAAGGTAAAAGTGGTTTCAAAGGAAAAATGTTTAGGATTGTCTGGTTTTTGTCTCAAAGTCAAAACAACCTTATTTTACTTTATTTACACTTTTTTGCTATCCCTTTGAACAATTTCACTCAGATAGATATATTTCAGCAGCTAAGCAAAAAGTTGTGTATGGCAGTTATTAGCCTCAATTTCTAAACAACTAGGAGAAGTCTGACTCCACACACAAATTTTATTCTAACATGTTAAAAAGACCTCACTGCAATTAAGTTCTGATTTACTGTGGGGAAAGCAAGATGAGGTCTGTTGTTCATGTCATTCCCCAATGAGCTCATGGCCAGGCTGAAAAGGCAGTATATCATCATCCTTCTTTCATTATGAGGTATAATCAACTAAATCACTTTTAAAACATACAATAATTAAATGCCTATACTTATCCTTTGTTTAGATCTGATTTTCTTTCCAGAAGAGCCAAGGGGGAATTAATTGTCCATAGCCTAAGAGAAATTAGGTACCCAACTTCCTTAGTTATGTAAAGCTTGGTGACTGACTGGGCTTACCTGTGCTGGAGGCACAGAAAGGGAGATGGGAGCAGACGGTGGCTGCTCCTGGATCCTTTTGTGGCATTGAATTCTTATCAGAGCAGGATGTGTAAGTGCATTAGGCAAATGTGTCTCTCTTGCTGGTACAGCTGAGCAGACCTCTCATTTGGGCCCGCAAATGAACAGTTTTAAGGTAATTCAGTCTGATAGCAAACAAGGTGGACAGCATCTCCTCTGCCTTCAGTGTTGTGTCTGCTCTTTCTTTGTTCATGGTGGGACAGATCTGCTAGTGTCTACCTGCCCGCTTTGTCTCTGGGATGACACAAAGCCAGCATAAGGCAGCTGCTGAGATAGGTTGATGTCACAGGAAAAGCAACGTGCCTCGAATGTGCCAATGAAAGTGGCCTTCATTAGGTATTAGGAGTCCCAAAGACAAACCTCCCGAATTTCACTCAACAGTTAGAACTGTGGATATTTATAAATATTTTTATGAAATAGAATTCATCAGTCAGAAAAGAAATGTTTCTGTTTAAAGTAATTTTGTTCCTTTAGGCCTGGTATTTCAACTGTGCAGTCCACAAAGAGGTCTAAAGGATTTAACTTGCAAAAGCAAACACTGTTGCAAGGTTTAAGCTTGAGCAAGTAGGAAGGCAAGAAAGATACTGAAAAAGGCTGAAAACCACAGCTGGAGATACTGCACAGAAATTACGTTCATTATTGTGCAGCCGAGAATGAGTTTATGCAGGGTGTGGTATGCTGGGTTCCTGTATTTCAACATCAGCTGTTGCTTACCAGGGCAGAGAGGACAGATGCGCTTCCTGCATTCCCTATCGGGTGCTCACGGTCTCGCATTGCCAGCGACTGTCACACAGCGCTGCTGCCACAGCTACAGCCACAGCAAAGGCTGTAAGTCAGGCGAGGTTTGTGGGAGAGGTAAAAACTTTTATTAGACTGATTGATAGGGTTCAAGGCTTGTTTGTCCAAAAAACTTGCCAGTTTTTCCAGGTGTATCAGGTGGTTAAATAAAAGGTAGTATCTGCCATTGTAGATGTCTTGCATAGACTCATCATCAGGAATAATTTCAAAGTGTTCTTAAAATATCGAATTATTTTTTTCTCATAATACACCTGGGAGGTAGGTAAGCAGTCTTCTGGCCTTAGTCTTTAAAAGTGGTTAAAGAGGTTAGGTAATTTTCCCAGAGCCAAATAGTAAACCAGTGGCTAAAGAGAGTTTCAAACTAAGGACCTCAGCACTTGAACACTTGTGGCCTAGGAAAGGAGAAAGCCCCCAGAATTGCCAACAGATCAAAAATGTGGGACCTCGACCCTGGTTCCGAAAGAGGGATGAGTTTTGCAGCTACTTTGGAGTCTGTCTGTGTCTAATTTCCTCTGTCTGAGAACTGACACACTAAAAAGTTGTTCTGTTTCCAGAATGAGGATGGTTTTGCTTGTGTGTTATACTATACTTCTGATGATATTAACTAGACCTTGTTTGGATTTTGTATTAGAATATTTTTCTGATTGATGTGATGGTCTCTAGAGAACTGAAACTGCTTGTAGGAAAAGAAACAGTTTTCTGTCTGGAAAATTTAAAGGAAAAAGTTTTCAAACTGCTTGATTTAAAGTCCTTTGTTGAATGGACCCAAAAGCCATATTGTAAGGAAAAGTGTGGGTGTATATACTGTTTTCCTATTGCTCTCTGCATAGTGGAAACTGTACTTCAGGCTCCCCAAAAATCTTCTTTTGCACCTCTTAATACAACAGTGCTTTAGCTGAAATGCTGCATGAGGGGAGAGGCAGTCAGTGCAGGATGCCTGGACCAGAGTAGGTGGAGGCAACTGTTCAGAACCACAACCACCACAAAATATGCATCATCAGAATAAAACAGCCTTGAAACAAAATTTCTGGGGCGAGTATAGCAAAACCAAAGGAAACATTGGATTTTGGGGATGTCAAAATGTTTTGTTTCTGTGGTAAATACCAGTAAGAA
This sequence comes from Anarhynchus alexandrinus, assembly GCA_008711295.1. Taxonomy (NCBI): domain Eukaryota; kingdom Metazoa; phylum Chordata; class Aves; order Charadriiformes; family Charadriidae; genus Anarhynchus; species Anarhynchus alexandrinus. Next base: position 14,266 of record VUYV01000126.1, read on the forward strand.
ATCTGGGATCGACACCTAAACATTTTTAATTCATAAACCTAAAGTTAGTGGAAATTTCCTTTTCATGATAACTTGGGAAGAACAGATGTTGAAGTGTCAAAGTCTTCTGCGAGACAAGAATTCCAAATCTTGCGTGGCTCTCCTATGAACTATTTCTACTATTTCTCCCTATTAGTACATTTTAAGTATAAGGATGTCAAAGGTACGGAATAATCGTTCTGTTTTGTGAATGGAACAGGGCCTATTAAGTTACTCACATCTGTGGTAAATAGTTAATTAGACACCTTGGTAGTTGTAAAAAACCGACAATGTGAATGATCAAGTCAGACTTCTTTTTGTTTTACTCATGGTGATCAGACTTTTGTTCTTTCTTAATAACCAAATGCCAGCCCAGCAAGACTCACTCAGAGGAGTCGAGAATGGGTCCCAGGAGGGTAAATGAATCATGATGTGAAACTCCCATTGCAACAGAGAAGTGATTTCAAAACTAAAGTGCCTAGAGATAGACGCCATGTTTGCAGAAAATCAAGTGTAAGTCAGAAAAATAGAGGAGGTCAGACTGATCTGTTTCTAAATCTGCTTTTTCTCCCTGTTTGAACAGGCACAGTAATGGAGAACTTGAATGTCCCATTCCCAGATCTGACTGAAGAACAACAAGGTAAGGGTAGCACACAAAGATCAAAGCTTCAGCTTATTCGCACTACACAACAGTGTTTGCTAAAGTGGTCATGAGTCAATGAAACTTATTCCCTCTGAAGGAAGTCGAGGGAGGTGATTCTGCCCCTCTACTCTGCTCTTCTGAAGCTGCATCCAGCTCTGGAGACTGCAACATAAGAAGGACATGGACCTGTTGGAGCGGTTCCAGGAGGGCCACGAAGATGATCAGAGGGCTGGAGCACCTCTCCTACGAGGACAGGCTGAGGGAGTTGGGGTTGTTCAGCCTGGAGAAGAGAGTGCTCCGGGGACACCCTATAGTGGCCTTCCAGTACTTAAAGGGGGCCTACAGGAAAGATGGAAAGGGGCTTTTTACAAGGGCGTGTAGTGATAGGATGAGGGGTAATGGTTTTAAACTGAAAGAGGGTAGATTTAGGTTAGATATTAGGAAGACTTTCTTTACCCTGAGGGTGGTGAGACCATTCTATGGTTCTATGAAGGACATTTTGCTGTGCATTAAATGCCTAATGAGCTATCTCAATACCTTGACATCCAGCACTTTGTGTCTTTGTGCCTGTCTGTAAAATAGCGTGGTCAGAATAAGCACCCATTAAATAGCTAGGAAAACTTCCCCTGCTTCTATAACTGAGACAATAGCATCACAAAGACATCAGTAATTTGTATGGACTATTGACATTTTTCTACTGATTTCTGGCAGACTGAGCTACTTTATACAATACAGCACTACTCTCTTTCCTATACGCTAACATGCTGCTGTTGGGCAGCTTGTTAGAGTCTGATGGCTGTCACCACACCTACACCGAGCACCACAGGAACACTACCATGCAACCCACCTCTACTGCTGCACAGTGATTTGCTTGTTTTTCCTCCCAGATGTTTTCGAGAGGGTTTTTACTGCTGATGCCAATTATTTGGAGAATCATGAGAAAACGAACCAGTCCTTCTGGGAATCACTTGTAAAATGTTTAGCCACCACTGACCCACCTATCCTGAGGAATGAAGAAAAGAACAATGTGAGTTACTACAGAAACATGCATCCTTTGTGAAACATCATTATACAGATACTTTTATATTTCTCTGATATACTTTGGGGAGAGAAAACATACAGTCCAATTATCTGATATGTTAAAATATATCTAAAGCATGCTAAATGCTGTAAAAGGGCAATTAGATAAATGAGACTTAGACCCCTGCTTTTTACTTCATTGTTCTCCATGTGCAAAACCAACCAGTTTTGTATAAATTCCTCAGGATCAGTTCAGCTCTCTATTTTCTAGGCAGGACCATTGCTAGTGACATTTTCCTCTAAGATACTGCAGAGATTGCATGTCCATTTTCAGACCCTATAAGTACATTTCTCCAGCTCTTTAAATAGTTAACTATTACACACCATGTTGTTTTCTCAGTTGATGGCTCTTCTCTGAGTTGCTGAATGGAGTTTACATTCTTTTCCCATCTTTGGCATTACTCTTTGTTCCCGATTTTCCCCTTGTACAGTAGGGGTAGGGGATTACATTTCCCACAGATGGGGTGAGGTACATTCATTTGTATAGCAGGGTATGTTTTTACAGGCCACTTTTTATTGGAAGGACTATTTGCTATTTACTTACCTTTCTTTCAGCTCCTCAACAGCTGCAATGTCCTGCCTGGAGGCTGTGCAACCTGCCTGAAAGCCATAGAGAAGAAAGGAGTCAGGGCAATGGCTGTTCTTTACCTCCTGCTGAAGACGACCAACCCGTCTGGATACAGGCAGCTGCCCAGCTCCAAGGGAAAGGGTCAGTCCTACCTGGCTGCTCTTCGGCTATTTTGTTAAAACTACTGCTGTGCCAGTGACACTTGACACCAGTTTGAAAACTCTGCTGTATGCTTGGAAGTGATCATTAGCGAACAACTAAAATGTCTAGAAATACTGCTAAAATGTCTAGAAATACTGCTTAGAAAAGTCAGTTAGGTGTACTGATAATGGGAGCCAAAGGTAGTATTTTACTTTAGTTTGACTTGGCTTCTTCAGGGGAAAAAAAACTTGCCTGTTTGGGGATAGAGGATGTCTTGGGATGATGATGCCAAAGAAATTTCTCTAACTTAAAGTGGTGCCCCAGTTTTTCTTGTCTAGCTGGATTCATGACACCCAGGACGCTTTTCTTTTTTTTTTTTTTGCATGGACTGTCATAGTGGTAAGAAATCTGAGCTCAGCTGCTGAATATATTTTTGTCAATGACCCTAACAGCACATATAGTAGTAACTAAAAGGAGTGGATAGAGGACGCCACCCAGGGTGCCGAACCTGGCAGCAAGATACAAATAGACTCCACTGCACTTCTCATGTGCCCGGCTCCCCAATAAGAAACTGAATTTGAAGCTGTTAAGAATCACCTGTAACTCCAGCTCCGGAAACCAGGAGCACTTCCCTGCCTGGCCCAGGAGTCAGCATCCCGCAGGTTTCTCCTCCCGGGTGGTTTGGCCTGGCTGGCTTTGAGCACTCTGCTTTTCTGCCACAAGAGGGTGCTGGCACCGCGGCATAAACACGGGGAATCCAGCAGAAAGCGCAGGGATGAGGGGAGAATTAGCCCAGGGAAGGGTGAGCAACCGTTCTCCAGCTAAAGCATCTTTCAGCTGCAGCTGCTATTGCTTCAGGGAGTGGGAATTTTCACAGGGATATAATTATGGCCAGAATATGAAACTTTAGGCATCTACCACAACCATTTAAGAAAGTCTAAACAGTAGCGTATATGATGCTTTCATTCGTAATGCTTTGTACTACTACAACTTTGTACCATGTGCAAAAAACACAGCTGAAATGAGACTAAGGGTCTGATTTCCTATCAGACAACCTTTAATAAAGCATTATGAGATCTGTCGTTGTAAAAGAGAGAAAATGTAAATAGTTGTTTCTAATATTTTTTTCCTCTCTATATAAAACAGATGAAAAATTGAAACTCCTGAAGAGATTGGAAAGGAATCTCATGCTTTCACAAGGGGAAAAAAGTGCTGAAAACTCATCCCATGAGTCCATGGATGAAGATACACACGGTAAAGAGGATTTATTTTATTTTTCCCGGACACATAATTTAGTCTGATCGCATGCTCATAAGAGATTCACATAGGAGATTTACAGCAATTCAGTAGCAATTCTGCAGAACTCTGAAAAATGTAAGAAACAGTGCAAAAGAGAGAACACAAAATAATCAGTACCTCTAGGTTCATTATCAGCAAAATAGTGGCTGCCTCCTGCTCTTGTGGAAGCTGAAGTTTTCAGAAATGTAGAAACCTGCTGCAAGATTTCTTCCCAAATATAAGATTGTAACTTCTGTAATATTCAGTGTGTTTATGGTCCAGCTGAAGCCTGTGCTACATCAGGAGACAAAGAATAGTCAACATACAGTAGTAGCTGTACTTCTCTAGCATTTCTTTTCTTATTAGCAAACATCAACACTGTATCAAAAGTCACTTTGGCTGCCACTAGACCATTTCATTCACGGAAAATGAGAGAGACTAAGAAGTGACAGGCAACATGCAAGTGATAATGCTGATATTGGCTTGTTTTGTTACAGAAAGCCACTAACTGATTAAGATCAAATAAGTTGCATTTAGAAATAAAATTTTCAAACTAATTAGCAGTGCTGATGGTGTATGTGTTTAAAATAAGAACTTTCTCACTACCCCTTTATACAAATTATTCCATCTTCATATTTTGCTGGTTTTTTCCTATTTAGCCAACTTTGAAGAGAGCTGTGAGGCGAAAGCAGCTAATAATGATCCTTGCATTTCAAAGCCTTCATTTTTACCTACATATCCCATGGCCATTAATATATTATGAGCAAATAACTAGAGTGCTGTTGTTTCTGGTACTGCTGACACATTTTTCTTTAATCTGCTGAAAAAAACACTTTCTCTATCCAGACAGTGATGAGGAAGATTTAGGAAGACAGAAGACTGAAGGCCAATTACTCGGAGGTAGGACAAAGTGACAACAGTATTGTTTTTTTACTAGAGACCACCACTATAAACTAAAAAAAAGGATAATTTCTGGCATTCTTTGGTTTGACTTCTGAACAAAGGTATATTAACATGTATAGATGTAGGAAAAGGACCAGTCAGAATTTGGCTGTAGGAAAGGCATTTCCTACAAGATGAAGCTCAATTAATACTAACACTCAGCCATGCCCTGTGGTTAGAGTTGAACCAGGAGAACAGCGAAATCTCCTGTTGTGGGAGGAGCCCTGCTGCCTGGGTCTGCACAGTTGCCATTGGAATGCAGCAAAAGAGTTTTGAAAATATCACAGCCACTACTTACAGGATCTGCAGTCAGCCCTCAGCACTGGCCGGCCATCATCAGCAAAGACCACACCTTGGATCTCGTTCCTGAGGCTTTTCCTTTCCAAAGGAAAAATGGAAAATAAGTACAATGCAGATGAAGAAAATGTACTGTGTCAACACACAAAGATAGCTATGAGCTTATGGTATAGAATCAGGGATGTAAAAACATTAAGGCTTTAATAATTTAATTAATGTCTTAAATTGATCTTGGCCCAGATGTAAGAGCAGCTCATTTAATTTGACATTAGGAGATCTAATTTTTCTCACAGGAGTCTGATTCTACCTGAGTCCAGCTATTGTAAGAGACAGAATATGGGGGGTTAATAATCCATTCGTGTTTCCCACTTTCAAACTGCATAACCCACATCAGAGCTGCCCTCTCTAATGAGTTAGAGTTCGTATCTACCTTCTCACTTTTACACAACCACACTAATTTCAATAGAGTTGCATGGACTAGGACTGGCAGCAAGATGTGCGTACTCATTATACTTATTAATCTATATCATCTTTGCGTAATATTTTAGGCATACCAGCAGAGGTTGTTCCCTACAGAGATTCAGGTAAGTGCTCCCAGATAACCTTATCCTGCTGGAAGAGAAAACTGTAACTGCAGTTTCTTCTTTCTGACATAATTATATATTAAAAAATAACCCCCTGGCTGTAAATCCATTGGGTTCCAGTTAACCTGGTGTTGGACCTGAGCATGGTGTAGGCATTTTGTTGCAAGCTTGTCATAGTGGCTGGCTGACAGCAGGTGTGTACCTGTACACGGTGTTCTAGCAGATTAACCCATTTTTTTGTAGGCCTGCCAGCTTCTTACAAGCTCAGCTCACAGCAATTGTCATTCTTTTTAGGGCAAACCCCAGTAGTCCTATTGGGCAACTATTCAGTCTTTCCTAAGAAAGTTAGGCAGTTTTCAGCATTCCCTGCAGCCCTCTGTCTCCTGTGGAACAGGGATGCAAGATCGGGAGGGAGCTGAAACCTGGTTTCTGCAGAACAGTGATACTCCGCTCTGAATGCCCTCCTCACTTAGCTCAGAGCACGGAGCATTCCCCAACAGAAGATGCTAGGTGAAAGCCAAATGACATGAAACAGAGCAACAGTACCAGCTGAGAGGCTTGAGCAGACAGCCAGTCTAAAGGCAAATTTCCTTTTATCAGCAACTGCTGAGCAGTAGCAGAACAGATGTAAAAATCCCTTGGCAGGAAATTTTCAGTGGCTTGATTGCATTACCGACCTCATCCCTCTTGCTCCCAGGCCAAGGCCACATTCATTAGTTACAAGAGGCAGACAGCCCAGCAGACTGGCCTTTTGGAGAGGACACCTGCTCAACCACTTTTCCTCTGTGGAGTGGGCACTGGCTGCCGTGACTTGGGATTATTTCAGCTGAGGACAGAGTTGGGAAGAAGATAGAAGTTGCAGCATAAGCCCTAGGGGAGGTATTTGAGTTACCTATCCCCAAGGAGCTACATAAAATACCAGGGTAGAGTAATATCTATTGTAACACAATATTCTCCCCACATTGCCAGGTGCAGAAGGAGGATTACAGTACTTTCCTTGTTGGCATTTGGCCTCTCCATCTTTTCCCATAGCCTTTGTTGCTTCAGTTCTAGATTACTTCAACAGACCAGACAGAGACACTGAAAATATTTAGCTAGTGCAGGACACCATGCCTACCGCATTGGACAGGTTCAGGTGATACACATGTGCAGCACTTGTGATCCCAACTCTGCTCGCTTCCAGCTTCAGTTCTAGCAACGAATATTAACACAGAGGCCATCAGTCTCCTACTGCCTGGCTATTCAGAGAACCTGGGATCACTGTGAATAATCAGTTTTATTGTTACCCTTTCTTGTACCCTTTTACCTTCCTTCATTTCCTGACACTTTCAAGGACTCTTGTCTATACTGAGTCACCAAACAGGCAAATACTTGCTGTGCTTGCTAGTGCTGATAAGGGTGGGAAACAATATATTTGTATTTTTGCCGTCAGAAATAATAAAACTATCTTGCTTTGCAGAGATTACCAGAAGAGAAGATTCAATTGCAGATGGTAAATACAAACAAGCGAACATAAGTTTTTCTTATGGATGCTGTCTTTCAGGACTGAGTTTTGCTTAGTGATGATAGCTATACCAGCTCCTCAATACCTAGATATTTCCTAATCAAAAAGTAGAAGTTTGAGAATAGTTATTAAAATGCACTGTAATGCTTTAATAGAAGAAATAGTGTACAAGTCATTCCATGATACAAAGTTACAGAGGGACTATTGCATTTAGGAGGCAGAGTAACACAAAACAGATGCTTGCCAAGTATGAATTGATGTTCTGATAAATTCTGCGTCTATAGATCGTTCATACCACTGCAGAGAGGAACAGTTGTGAGTCAGAATGGTGCAATGCTAAGTTAACATTAATAATCAAATAACTGAGTTTGTCCCCAAACCAGAACTCGATCAATCCAAAATGCTCAAAGAATCAAAAATTCAAAAATGTGAGTCCGGTATCTGGTGACCCAGAACAGAATTTCTTGGCAAAGTTTAATTGTGTCGTGGTTCAAAAGCACAACAGCAAAAGTCTGTAGCTCATTTGGAGCACATTTCCAGTACTCTCCTGTTACATCTTTAGAGAAAATTAAATTCACTGCCAGGCAGTGGTTGCCTGGATGCACAGCCCAATATAAGTGAAATCAGCATCTAAAACTCGCGATGAATCAACTCCCCGCAGACTGCCTAAGGGTCTTCTCAAGCCATCAACAAACAGAAAAGGAAAAAACCTTCTGCTTTGAACATGTCATCGGAAATCTGGTAAAATATTCAGCTCTTTCTGGCTTTTGACAATACAGTCAGAGAAAGAACAGAATTGGGCAACTCTGCTTACAACTACATTTGCTTGTAGAGCAAAATGCTCTCTAAAATTATCTAGCTTGTTCTTATGCTGTTCTTTCTATATATCAGTATAGCTATCTATGGGAGACTAATTGTCAGCTACAGTTCTTAATTTGGGGGGTGCAGAAATACTTCATCAGGCTTAAGTAGATTGATGGTACTCATGCTTAGTAATGAAGATGGTTGTATTATTGTAGCTGTGACTGTGCAAAGCACCCAAGGATCAAACTGAAGCTCCCTTGTACTACTGCTGTACTCCCCCACTGTAATTCTGACACTGTCGATTGTTCCAGGCTAGTAAGAAAAGACCCAGAGTGCTCTTAAACAGTTCTGTATATTTTTTAAAATCCTGCTCTTTTTGGGGTTTTAAAATTGCTAATTTGATCTTTCTGAAAGGCTTGCACATCTTTGCTTTGAACAAGGAGTTTTACATATACTGTGTTCTGAGAATTGATTTCAGATACAAAAAGGGAAATAAACTTAAAACTCCTTAATTTCAGAGTTCCACGGCAATAAAAACCATTTCTTTTTTGTAGCATATGAGAATGAGAACACTCGCCTCAATCAGTGGACAGTACGCTGGATGGGCATACGAAAGGATGGTAATTTTTTTTTTTTAATTCAGAATAAGATCTCTGGCTCAGGTTTTGGTGTGGGGTTTTTTTTCACATGACCACTTTGTTGAAGTGCATCAAGGCTTCTTGATGAAAATCGTCAAGGCTTCTCATAACAACTTGTGTGCGTGTATGTTTTGCAGTTGAGTCTAGTGTATGAGACAGCTCATGGAAATAGACTTTGTTCACTGTGCAATACACTGTACCTTAAGGTATGTTCATGAGGGCCATGCCTGCAGTTGTGACCTAATTTTCCCTCTCTATTTCAGATGAATTCTTTCATTTTGTCATTCTTTGCTTTGCAATTGGAGCTTTACTAATTTGCTACTACTACTACAAAGGTAAGGCAAGAACTCAATAGAGGGATAAATTGTTGCACACTAGAAAAATGAACAAAGCCAAACATTTATTTTGTTGCCTTAGATTGGACTATTTCTCTTGGGATTGGTTTAATCACCTTTGCTTCCCTGGAAACCACTGGGATATACTTTGGTCTAGGTAAGTGTGTCTACAGCAGCCAGGTCTGTATCAACAGGAAGGATACAAGGTCATGCAGTCATTAAACTACGCAAGTCTATAAACTGCTGGTGCTGAGGTTCTGTAAATCGTCACGTAACTACCCCATAACATCTCAGTCACGATTACTCAGTGTGGCGGGAGACAAATATGCCTTAGTGACACTGAAGGGAGAGGTTGCCTCATTTTTTGTTCGCCATGATCACAAGACCCTGAGTCACCTCTTTCTGCAGCAATGGCTGAATGCTAAGTTGCCATGACAACGTACAATTTTAGCAGCAAGGCAGTCTTCCCAGATACACTCTATAAGGTGCTGCGCGCTCAGGCTGCCATTCATCCCCTGGGGACTGAGGCAGCTGGACACCCTGAGGAAGAGCTCTCAGCAGAACCTGGATCGCGGCACCAACTGAAAATATTTTTAAAAAATACAAATAAAAACGAAGGGAATTCTTGGTAATCCCTAGAGATGTTGTAGGAAAGGTGCAAGCTATGGCTTCCCAGCTGAGGACAGAAGTCTCCTTTGTAATCTTGTGCTAATATTTTTGGTAGGTTGTGGATGGTTCTCTCAGGAATCAGCCTCATCACTACTTTGTTATTAATGGTATCGCAAAAGTGCTTGTTTAAACAGTAATCTTGGGTTTATTAATATTGCAAGTGTCAGTGTTTGTTTTTTGCCGTTTTGCTATTTCTTTATCTTTTATGTTGCTATCTGGCTCATCTTGAAAAAAATTTTTGTTTTCACAATTAGTGTATCGAATTCGGAGTGTACTTGACAGTTTTGTTCCTCTGATTGACAAATTGAGGCCAACAGGTAATAGTGATCTTCTTACTGACTGCATGCATATTCCCCAGACCTTCCTGGGTACTTCATTTTGGTCAAGTCTTAAGACCAACTTCTCTAAATTAAAATTTTCAATCTTCTTTTCTTAATTAAAAAAAAAAATTAAAAAAGAAATATTTTACTACAGTATATTACAGCTGCTTGGGTTTGAAAATTAATTATTCTTGACTCTTTCCATGTGGCAGAGCATTTTCACATTTTTAATAATCTGCCCTGTATGGGGTATTAGCTATTTCCTGACAATGTCTGAATAAGAATTCTATAGCTCAATTAAAAATTCAGGGAATGGGGTAGGTTTCTCTTGTTGGGTCTTCAAACAGACTCCAGGCTCATGTTTACCTGCGTTCATCAACATAAAACATGAAGAATGTTGAAAAGTAACGTAGATACATGACAACTTGAACACAGCAGTCCTGACACTTGTCTTTTTCTTCATCACGCAGGTATGAGGAAAGCTGCCTAGGAGGAGTAATTCAGGAGAGTTCCACAAAACCCCGCTCTCTGAATATGTAATATTAAAAGAACTGCTTTATGAGGCAAACATAAAAACCTAATGGCTAGTGTGCAATATTGAAATGTTAAACCATAGAAAGACATCATTCCCTCCCCGCAAAAATAAAGTTGAAACTGTGGTACAGGGTCCTGTTCTTTCTTCTGAAGCGATTCATGGCTCAGCAGAGCTCAGAAGACAATCTAGATGAAGGTTTGTATTTAATTCCATTAAATATAAACACAGTCTCCTTCCCTCCCCCATGCAGCCATGTTAGTCTGCCTATGGTCTATCAAAATCAACAAAATGACCAATATTATCCTCAGCTTGTTCTGGATTAGGCTCTGGATGTTTCAGTAGGAATCTTGGCAACCACAAAGCCGCCTCCTCTTCACCCCTTGTGATGCTGCAAACCAGGCAAACACCAGCTGCTTGCTTACACAGTTGAGCCCCAACAGTGCAATAGCACTGAAGCAGATTAATTTATTGTGGCAGAACTCAATATAGTGGGTGTATAATGATTTCACCCAGTGAAAGCTGGGTGAGATTTTACATGCAGTGACATAATGGTGCAGTAATGAGATTATTAACAGCAGCAAATTTCATCTCTTCTTCTGAAGGGAAAAATAAAGTGCTTGATTTGACCCATCCTCCAACATTTTTTTTTTCCCTTCTTCGAGTAAAATGAAGTGCAAGTTTGGCATTCCTTTCATTTTATAGGGACATGTTACACATTATACATGTAAGCTAATGCAATCATAGGCAGACTGCAAAAAAAGGGGGATTTACATTTTTAGTAAAAACGTAAGGTCTTCATACCCATAGAAGGATGATGGCATCGAGGCAGACAGAGCTACAAAACATGAAACTGTAAGGAAATGTAGATCTAAAAGCCATTAGCCCAAATAGCCTAGAGTTTGAGAGAAGCAATTTCAAGCCTTGCTCAGAAAATGAAAAAGCTTACTTTTTAGTTGTACTGAATTTTAAGCACCAGTGCTGATCGGTCTTGTCTACTGCAGTTCCATTTGCACATCCAGAAATAGCAACGCTTGCACGCAGCCTGCACCAACGCAGCGCAGCCGTCACCTAACATGTCAGGGGTTACATTAAGCAATAAGGATGAACACAAGTTATTTTGTAATATTTGTATTCTCGTTTACATATACTATTTACATGTTTTTGTAGAAATAGTCTGTCATACCAAAATACTGTATATTTTGTGTTGTTAGTCTGCAAATAGTCTTGCTCAGACCAGTGTAGCGTTGTTAATGTCAAATCGCTTTTGGGTGAGCTGAAAACTACGGATAGTCACCCTGCTCTGATGTAAACTGCTTTTTTAGTTTCCACTGCTGCGTAACATCTTTCTGAAAGCCATTTTGTGGAATAATAAGGATGAGAAATGTATTTTAGCACTAAATATGTTTTCAAATTTTGTACTCCGAAGTCAACACAATGAATTTTTAATTTTTTTTTTTTTTTTTTAAACACAAGCTGCTTAAGGGTAAAATAAGCAAAACATTTAAGAATAGCAAAATGTTTTAAAATCACCCACTGGAACCCATCGTGTGAGATGGGCTCACCCAACTCAGAGCAGCTCAATTGAGAAGAGTCAATTCTATAGAAAAAAAGCAACTTACACGTTCAGCCGCATCCTCTCGGGTATCTGGAATCTCCTGCTGTTCTTTCAGATCCTTCTTCTGGAGTCCATCTCAGCATTTCAAACATTCCTGCCTCTGGCCCAACGTCAATGCTCTCATTCTGGTCTCACATCTCACCCTTGCTGCAGCACTGGCCAAACACTCCAAAATACGATACAAGTTCCTATGAAGAGTTTTAACCTCCTTAAAAAAGCTCGTGCTCAAGTCCAGCACATTCCTCCTGAGCCCACGGCTCATCACTCATTCCCACTGCTCTGCTGGGCCCCCACCCACCCCTGTGGGTTCCCCAGGACCTGGTACAGCTCATTCCTCTTCAACATTACCCCACGCAGAGGGTCCCCTCTTCTCTTTGGTTTTAAGTGGCTGGGGGACAATGCAGAGAGGAGGAAGTGAAGCAAAAGCACCAGCCACCCACCCGCCTCCCACAATACTAGTGAAATCTTTTGGTAGCAAGGGAAGAACTCCGTTTTCATCAGACTCCCTTCAAGACATGATTTTAATCTTCAGCAGTAAATTGGACGAAATATTGAACAGAAATTACTCAACTCACTCTAGGCTACCATGCCCAACGTCTCTTTCCCCACTGAAGCACAGCCCGCTCAGACCTTCAGTGAACATCCAACTGCTCCCACGCTATAGCGCCCAGTAGGGAAGGTTAGTCGCAAAGCAGAAAATGCTCCTGCTACACAACAGGCAGATAAAGAGCTGCTGCCCACAAACTGTTAAATAACGTAGAGGTTTTTCAATGACTGAAAACGTTCAGATGTTACCCCACTGCACAAAACGCCACAGAGAAAAAAAAAAGAGATTAAAAACCAGAAGATTTTTAAGCTGGTATTTTTATTAGAACTCTCTACATAAAGCACCTTTGCCTGCCTTAAACTTACAGTACTTCTCTGAACATTGCTTTTCAGTAACACAGCACAAGATGCTTCGAACTACTCTGCATTTCTTGATTTGGACACTGCCATCCTAACAGCTTGCACAATGGCATCCTTATCAATGCCAAACATCTTCAGGAGCTCAGCTGACTTCCCGCTGCGTGGTACATGAGACACAGCCAAGCGATTGACTGTGATACCAGGCTCACCCACTACTGCAGCGCACACTGCTTCTCCAATGCCACCTATGACAAAAAAAAAAAAAAAAAAGTCAAACAGGACATATAGATTGCACCTGAGTTGCCCATTTGTGAAATGAAAACAATTCCCTATTTCAAAGGCATTCTGAGGACAACCAGCCTGACATTTCTGAAGTACTTACAAAGTGGCAGTAAGAAACATAGACGGCTCAAGGGCATAGAACTGTCAGGACGCCCTCACCACTTCAGCATCAGCCACTGAGGGCCAGGTTTAAAAATATATTTAGACTGAGAAGTATTTACAAGTGTGTTTAATGCGCTGAAAGTTTTAATTCCCACCAATCTGCACAGCATTTAAGAGCTCCATCTTTTCACAGTGCCTGTACATGCTGCTAGGCACCACTCCAGGTTATGTAGTATGTTCACAACCTTTGCTTAGAGCTCAGTTCGGACTGAATCACCATTAGTCACAGGGACAAAGGATGCAACAGGGAACTGCGTGGCGGCAGGAGAGACGCTGGACGCAGAAGTACTAGGGACGAAGAATACACAGGACTAGTGTCAAAAGCATGTGCTCCCAGACCTGGTAGGAGACACCCTGGTGCTGCACTCCAGTTAGGGTGTATCCAGGAATGCAGGGCTCCAGGCATGGTGTGATTTAATCAGTCAAATTTAGCCTCCAGCCAGAGGCACCTCCACAGATGTGGGTGGTAAGATCAGCCTGATGCAGAGCTCGCAATGCATTCAGGCTTGTGATGTGTGTACACTTAACCTTCCTTGATTGCATCACACAGAGAAAGCTGCGCCAGTGTAAACTGCATGTTCATCACCTCAGAGTGTGATGATTTTGCCATCTTACAAATCTGCAATATTTGTCCAGGGTTGAAAGATATGCTAGAAAATGATGAGGCTCAGTGATGCTATCACCGTCCATAGTCTGGAACAAAATTATGGTATAACCAGCGCTTATGGTAACACCAGCTCACTTCAGACGCCTAGCAAGAGTGATGCTCACCTTAATGTAGGATAATATTCCCATAATAACTGCTAATTTCTATCAGTAGATATCTACAATATCTACTAATGCCATAGATCACAGCTGCCCCTCTGCTAATTTCTCCATTTCCCCCCAAGAGGAGCAACCCTGACATGCAATTCACAACAGCTGCTCTCTGTTTGCATATGGTCTCATCTTCACAGGTCATGTTTGCGCAGGCAAACCCCTGAAAACCTGTGCAAACAAGGCATGTCAGAGAGCAAGCGGCAGCAGATTATGGAGTTAACTCCAGCTGGTGGCTGGTCACAAGTGGTGTTCCCCAGGGCTCAGTATTGGGGCCAGGTCTGTTTAATAACTTTATCAATGACCTGGACAAGGGGATCGAGTGCATCCTCAGTAAGTTTGCAGACAACACCAAGTTAGGCAGGAGTGTCAACCTGCTTGAAGGTAAGAAGGCTCTACAGAGGGACCTGGACAAGCTGGATCAATGGGCTGAGGCCAATGGTATGAAGCTCAACAAGGCCAAGTGCCGGTCCTGCACTTGGGCCACAACGACCCCATGCAGCGCTACAGGCTTGGGGCAGAGTGGCTGGAAAGCTGCCTGGTGGAAAAGGACCTGGGGGTGTTGGTTGACAGCTGGCTGAATACGAGCCAGCACTGTGCCCAGGTGGCCAAGAAAGCCAACAGCATCCTGGCTTTTATCAGAAATAGTGTGGACAGCAGGATGAGAGAAGTGATTGCTGCCCCTCTGTTCCACACTGGTGAGGCCCCACGTCAAACACTGTTCAGTTTTGGGTCCCTCATGACAAGAAAGACATTGAGGTGCTGGAGCATGTCCAGAGAAGGGCAACGAAGCTGGTGAAGGGTCTGGAGCACAAGTCTTATGAGGAGCGGCTGAGGGAACTGGGGTTGTTTAGCCTGGAGAAAAGGATGCTGAGGGGAGACCTTATCACTCTCTACAACTACCTGAGAGGAGGTTGCAGCGACGTGGGGTCAGTCTCTTCTCCCAAGTGACAAGAGGAAGTGGCCTCAAGTGGCGCCAAGGGAAGTTTAGATTGGACATGAGGAAAAACTTCTTCACTGAAAGGGTTGTCAAGCATTGGAACAGGCTGCCCAAGGAAGTGGTTGAGTCACCATCCCTGGAGGTATTTAAAAGATGTGTAGATGTGGTGCTGAGGGATGTGGTTTAGTGGTAACTTGGCAGTGCCAGGTTAACGGTTAGACTCAATGATCTTAAGGGTCTTTTCCAACCTAAATGATTCTATAATTCTAAATAAAATCCTGGCACAGAAGCTCATGGAGTCTTATAGAGTCTACTCTGTTTCTACCAAGAAGAATTTTAACTTAAGATTTACTTGGGAATCATCTTAGAAATTGCTTCTTGCATGCATCATGCACTTTCTACCCTCAAGAACATTATCATATACCAGCAACAACTGAAACAGCCTGTAAGCAGGTGCAGTGAAGAAACAAAAAAAGACTCCAATGAGGATGTAAAGCCTTCTGGCTCTTCACAAGCCCCGCTCTGCTCTTTTATAGTCGTGGAGAAGAAAGAGAGAGGAATTTATCCCAGAGGGACTGCAGAAACTGCCAAAACCATCGGATTTCAAGCAAGCTGGAACCAAGCTTTTGGACACAGGGAAAACTTAAGAAACCTGCACAACAATGGTCCCTCTTGCAATTCAACAAATTGCAAAGCAAATGCTGTAAAGCCATTCTGACGCAACTCTGTGTGGAATCACTGCACCACAGCAGGAGTTTACGTTTTCACTGGGAACAAATGAATCAAGACTTCACTTGGACCAAGCATACAGAAGGGCACACAAAGCCAAGTTAATCAGAAAGGCAGCCCTGATTAACCCATTATATTGGGAAACTTTCAACCCTCAGTGTCATCTTCTAATCATAACAACAATGAAAAAGGCTAAAACCTCTTTTGCTTTAACTGAACAACAGCATGAAGTCCCATACTTCTCTCGCAGGTCAGGAGAAGCTGTAAGTTTCCAGCCCCTGGGGAACAACTGTGTGGGCCATGACCTCCTGGACCCAACTCACCTTCATGGTAATGGTCCTCAACAGTGATGATTCTGCCTTTGGTCGCTCTTGCATTTTCAAGTATTGTCTTCTTATCCAGGGGCTTTATAGTGAAGGGATCAATCACACGGATGAAGATTTTTTCTGCAGAAATAGAATGAAATTATTTGCAGCATGAATTTGAGAATGCAAGACAAAGCAAGTGGTACAGGCAGCCCCCTGAGATCTTTAGAGCTATTATGAAAGTTGTCCACACTAACTCCCAGATATCTGTACTCACAGCTTGTCTACCACAGAATCCAAACAACCCTAATTTTTGTATGTATTCTTTCTTCATGCACTTTGTAAGACAGAAATATCCATCCATTCCACAGACAAAACTTTTGAGGCTGCAAAGCCTTGAATAAGTGACTCAAGGTCACTAGGAGTGTCCATCAGCAAAACAGTAACTTAACTGGCCTTCCCACAGGTAAGAGCAGAATCTAGTCCCGAAATCCTCCTTATTCAGACCGTCAATCACAATTTATTTCCCAAACCTTTATTTTACCTTTAACTTTACTGTCAATTCAAGCACAACTTCCTCCTACTTCTTTGGTCTGTAGGCATTTTGAATTCTTCATTGCAGGCTGCCTACCTATCAGGTATGCCTGTTTGAACCGCCCCAGCCCTGATTGTGGCACCCTTAAGTTTGGCATCAAAACCAGAATTTGTCCTGTCATCACAAGGCAGGCCCAGATTGCTTATTAAAGCTATGTACAAATGGCAATTGTTTATAAAGAATAGCAAATTACATGAGGCTTTGTCTGATCTTGGCTAGCCGAACACTGAGTCAACTCTTATCGTACATAAAGAAGCCCTATATTATGTTGACAGAAGGCCCTTTAGAGGCCAATATATTTTAGGTATTAGACACCGCCTCTACACTAAGGGACTATGTCTCCATAGCTGGTTATTCACACTTCAAGATCAGCAGAGCATAGCAAAGCATGGTGAATGCAGAAAATAATAATAGTTCAGAAAATACAACTTTCAAAGTGTCCTAAACCTGATGGCTCAACGTCCTGACAAAATATCTGTCCACCTAGATATAGCATACAAAGCTACCCATAAGCCACAGGCAGCATTAATTGTATTATCTCCTACTACTTGTAATCTCTTCCTGGGTGTAGGCTACTGACTCACAGATGGATTTTTGATGGTTTCTTTATCTTCTTATTTCATTGAAGGATTTTTATCTCCGCTGTGAAATGCCAGTGCATTTAAGCACTACCATAGAATTATTTCCTCCCACGCTAGTTAAAAGTCGATACATTCATTGAAAAAAAAAAAAACAAGTTAGCAGTGAACCACATCTACACAAAGGCACTGCGTATCAACAGCATTGTGTAAGAGTACACCAGTTGCTGTGGCTCAGCTGACAAGCTGCACTTTGTTAAGTGGCTGCAGCCTGACAGCGTTCTATTGTGTTGGTACCCCAGCCCACCCAGACAATATGCCAGGGAAGGATCATTCCTGTTCTTACACACTTCCTCTAAGATTCTGCCTGCAGGGCATTTTCAGCCAGATTAGCAATTCTGAGGAGACTTTGATCTGATCAGTTTGGCAATTTTCATGGCTACTAATGCTGCTAAGCTAACTAAAACCTACTCAATTAGGCAAGATTGGCAGATGCAATGTTGCACTGTATCAGCTTAACAGGTGACCAGCTGTCTGTAACATTTTAATTAATGTTTACCAGTACAAAGGGTGAGCAGTTAGGCTGAGTGGTATCGATTTCTTTGCTGTGTTAAATGATAAAAAAGGAAAAAAACACCAAAACATAATCCGATCACCTTTTCTCAGCTGCTCTGCTGCAGCCAGAGCCTCATGCAGAGTGACTCCTGCTCCAATCACAGTCACTTGGTCATCCTTACTCTTCAGAACCACCTGCAAGAAAACATTTCCACATATCTTTAACAATAAATCTTATTGATATTTCAAACATTTCTGGAGATTTTCTTAGGAAGATCAAATCTTTGGGATTGGAATTCTTTAGAGGGAAAGGGGCTTTTATAGGAGGAATTTTACATATTTTTTCTGACTGTATTTATCTGGGCAATATTTACCTTTGCCTGTCCAATGTGGAAGTCCTCATTGTTGTTGTAAATGACAGGATTTTCAGGACGACTAGTTCTTATGAAACAAATGCCCTGTTTCCAAAATAAACATGTTATAAGTTACAAAACCAGAAAAGCGTTGACATTCTAGTTTGTAAGCCCTAAGAAAAAAATACAGCAAAATGACTTTTTCTTTTTGTCTGTTTTTCACCCTTCTACGTTACCTCTGGTTCTGCTGAGTAAACTTTTTTACGCTCCTCCCCCTCCCCAATTCCCATTAGTCCTTTTTCAATAGCTGGTTCTTTCAGATATTACCATACAGTTAACTATTTCTTAGAGTGTGCTGATAACTTACAATTTTCTTTCTGATTCCAAGATCTTTATTTCTCCTTTGTTCTCTTGTGAAAATTAGAATCTTAGAACTTTACCATATACATGCAAATTTTACTCTAGCAACTTTAAAGCTAAAGAAGAAATGCTCAGCTGAAAGCAAGAAAAAATGCTTTCCATCAGTTAATGTTCAGATGCCCTTCCAAAAGTGACAAACCAGTACTTAAATCTAATCTCTCCCTCACACTACCTTACACTCCTTTCCCTTACAAGCTCCATCTTTTTTTCACAACCACTCATCACATTTGTTACATACAAAATCTGCACACTCCTTCACTTAAAAGTTGTACTAGCATGATTGAAATTTTTCAGATTATCTGCTCCTTTCTCAAGGTAAATTCCTATGGCAGCCAAAAAAGCACCAATCAAGGAAATGACCCAATGCTACCAATGACATTTGACCATTATTATGTCAAATTAGCTGAAGGTAAGAGAGATCAGAAACCCTGTCACAGCCACATAGGAAGTCTTAGTCGTCTTCAGCCACAGTGCAATTTAACTGCAATCCATCACTGGCAACAGAGGAGCAAAAGATGACCAGTGAGACTGTCAGCTAGTGTAAGCACCAGCTCTCAGTATCTCCAAAGACAGTAGACTGCCTTAGACTACTGGAGGACCTGACTCCTGAGCTTTCATGTACAGGCACTTGATGATCAAAATCCTCAAGATAAATTTATCTTTCCATATCCAGCTTCAATTTTGACCCCAGAGATATCATATTAGGAGTGTACTTTCTTTAAGTTTGCAAAAGACCAACAAGAGTTACACTTGCCCTTATTTCTGAGCCAATTTAGACCCAAACTGCAATCGCTGTGTAATCATTTACATCTCCCCAAATCTGGCCCACAGCATTCCAGACTGTTCATTCTGCAGTAGCCTGAATAGAATGTCTGCAACCTTTCCATGCAAAGAAAACATCCCTCTGCCACGCTGGAGCCTTTGAAAGAATTTATGTGGGTAGAGACATGCAAGAAACACGCCAGAAGCAACAAAAGAAGTACAAAAAAAAAATAATCATTATCTGGCCCAGAAATACTGTGATGCAAACCTTGGTGTTGGCAGCTATTTCTACTGCTTTTTCAGTGGCTACAGCATCGCTAGGGTAAAACACAGTGGCAGTGGGAATAGCCCGGAACATGGACAGATCCTCCAGTCCCATCTGAGATGGCCCATCCTCACCTAAAAGAATTAAACCAGGGTTACAAAAGAGTAAGTGCACACTTTTGACAATCACACAACATAGCAGTGAGGTTCAATGTAAACCAGGAAAAAAAAAAAAGTAGTATAAAATCAGGCACACACAGGACATGCAAGTCTACCTGCTTGAGAAAAGAATCATCTTCTCTTTAAACTTGGAACCATCTAAAGAGTAAATAAAGATAGAAAGAGACTAAAAAGAAAGAGAACGGGGGTTAAAAAGAAAAAATAGAAAATAAAGTATAACAATAAAACAACAGAAAAGGAAGACAACCAAAGTAGGAAGGGTACAGATATAGAAAGAGGGTCACAAGATACCTGAGCATCTTCAGATTTACATGTACTGAGTCTGCACAAGCAAAATTTGTACTTGTCAATAGTGTTCCTCTAGATTTAACTGCTGGAAATGTGAAAGGAGAATTGCATGTCTTCCATCAGAAATGGAGAATGCACTTGGTACAAACACTCTCAAATTCTTAGGCTCACTTCAAGATTAAATGAAGGGTATGTATTTTTCAATACTATAAAAAGTCTTTTAATGGGCAATAGGGCATCCGTGTTGTTAGTGTAACAACTCAAGTTCCTTATGGCATAAACTGGAGATCTATAAGAAAGAATCGTTAGCCAGAACACGTGCTGGATGCTATGATTTTCCATCGTTAAAGAAACAAGCACCACAACACCACCCGCCCCCAATGACCTTATGTAACGGTGCTCTGGGAATGGCACAGTTCCAAACTAACCACGCAAAGAGTTCTGAATCCAGTCATGTCACAGCCTGCAGAGCAGAAGCAGGGCAATAAGCCTTCCCACATGCACCCACTACCTGTTACTCAAGAAGGACGAGTTCATGAGGAAGGAGGAGAGTATTTTCATAAGAGCAGCACAAAACTCTGAAGAACTTTAAACACGTTAAAAAAAATATAAATCAATCATTGAACTCTGCCACTAAACATTACTAATAAAGTAAGCACGAACCAGGAAAAGAGAGTGCCTCAGCTTTCAGTCATGACATGAAAAAAATTCTCAACATCACAGTTTCTAAATCTGTATGCACTTTGACTGAATCAGTGGGATCTCAGTGGGCATCTTCCTTTCCTAAAATGCACCCACACAATGTATACATAGAAGAGAAGTGAAATTATGAAGAACAAAATTAACTGATACCTGAATCATAATCTTACCCAAGGTAAAGAGAGTACTCATGCTTATCCTACTTTTGCTAACATGGTACCAATAATAACCATCATTCCCAGTTCATACTAGTAACTTATAGACTAGCACTAAGTTGAGTTCGACCACATCTTTACAAAATCCTGATTTATGTGGTTTTAGAGTAACAAAGATCAAAAGAGACTAATTTTCAATTACATCTGCAAAACCTACATTCATAGCTTAATAAAAAAATGTGAGTGCTTAATATGAACACTAACAAATGTCTAGAATACAAAAGTGGTTGTCTAAACAATTGATATTCCTATTTTTGACACATGTACACTATGATTTCTTTCCCTAATTGTTCAGTTTGGAAAATATATATTTTCTATTATTCTCTTATAACCTTGAAAACATATTTAATGTTTCATTAGATGTTTTGGTCCATCAGCAACTATTGGTCAAGGAGTGAACTTAGTACAAGTTCAGAAGGTCATTGTGATAGTTATTTCTCATTAATTTAGTGGGTCCAAATTTCAACGCAGCAGAAGCCCAGGTCTACCTAGAACTGCATACATAAAACTTCAATTTTCACCACAGATCCAGTTAGGATTCTGAATCCCATGCAGGTCCACAGCTAATAGGAAGTACCCTTAATTCATACCCTTCCATTTAAAATTGAATTTTCTAACTGCTAAAGAATTTTTCTCCGAATTACTTTCTTTTACAACTTGGTTGCAAAACTTTGGGTTCAAATTCTTTTTCGAAAATCAGAGTTGAGACCTGAATCAGATTTGTAGCTCAAACAACTTTATAAGTCTAAGTATGCATTCCACAATCACAGCTCCCAGCAGAACATTTCAGGTGCTGAAAATTGAAACTTCGAAGTGTAGTTCTAGGAGACAATTCACGTAGCCTAAAGGAGTTGTATCTTCTTAAATGAACAAAGACCAAAGCTAGTTGGCTTTTGCACTAACACCCTTTGCTGTTTGCTAAAAGACTTAAACTGGATTGAACTAGACTACGATGAGGTGGGAGGACTGATTTTAAAAAGAAAGAGGCTTGTAATATATTCCCTCTCTTAATGACATACACAAGCCATAATCTGATATAACTCTACTTACAGTCTCCACTACTAAAGCATACTCTATACCGCTGCAAGTTAAGCTTGAGGTTCTGGATAAGACTACACACGTTTATGAAGCATCCTTAAATCTTCACCAATATTACAAGTTAATAACTATTTTGCATTAAACAAAAACCCCAACCCTCCCCCAAACCATACTGCTAGCCAGAACTATTCAATCAACTGAAATATTGACGTATGCAGAGAGGCTTAATTTACTACCCCTGTCAGCTGTCCCTCTCCTTCTTTTCCCCTATAAATACCTAGTAGTTTTTCAAGCATGAATGTCTGCTGTTATTTTTCTTCTTGGTATGCAAGTCTGCTCCTGTTTTCATGGGTGATGTCTATGCATTTCATTAAAAAAACAAAACTCCCTTCCTCCCTCAAACCAAAAATCACACGCCAATATGATCTGACATGTACCAAACAGTTAGGATGGGAAGCAAAGACCAGAGAAGGCACTGCCAATTTCCTGAATTATATAACAGCTTCACAGTTCCTGTTTCATTAGTACTCTGAGGTTTGGGGGTTTCTTAATCAACATATTAACTGCTCCAGTAGTAAGAATATCAAGATAACTTGAAGCAATTATTTCATATCTGTGATCTTCAAAGGCATAATAAAACAAAAATATTTATCCCTTGTAAAGCGGTTTTGAGATTGGCAGACAAGAGCGCCTGTGCAAGAATAAGTATCATTAATTTCTCATTTTAGAAACTGGGAAACAAAGGTACACAACTATTCTCATCACAGAGGATGTGAACCGCAAAGACGGAAAGGAACCTAAGCTCCTCACTTTCAATCAAATCCCTCCATACCTTGTACAGTGGGAAAACAACCTGTTTTTACCAGGCCAAACTGGTAACTTACCAATAGAAACACCGCAGTGCGACCCACAGAGGTTGATGTTACTCTCGGAAATGGCAGCCATACGGATCTGGTCAAATGCCCGTGTGAAGAAGGTAGCAAAGGTGCTGGCAAATGCAACAGTTCTGTCACGAGTAGCACAACCAACTGCAACACTCACCTGAAAAGAGGGAGATTGTACAGGAACAGTGAATTCCTCATTTATCGATTGTCTCCAAGAAACCATCTGTGGGACTTCCTACCGTAAAACTTTAGCAAGAAGCTCTCAATGCAGATTAAAAATCTGTCCAGTCCTGCTCTTAACTGTTGGCCTTTCCAAAAAAGAAAAGAGGCAACTCACTCTTCCAGTATCTATCCTCTAGCATCTCTTCTGCTCCTTGCCTCAACTGCTAGCTGCTATCGTTGATCCTTACTGGCAGCTTCTTTTCTTCATGTGCTCCAAACAGCCATTCACAGAGTTTTAAGACTTATTCCCCCCTCTTTCTTTTTCTGGATCAGAGGCTTACACTTTCAGTCCAAAAGACATGGTTTTGTTATCTCCAGCAGACAAAAATTATCATTACTAAATGGGAATGGATTTACCTGTGTTATTTTTACTGGTATTTACTAAAAGGGCCTTTCTTCAGCAAGATGGAAATTAGATCAAGGTCCTTAAATTGTTTATTGCTACAATTACCCTATACATTTATTTTACACAGAAATTAGTCTGCTCTTCATGGCAAATTGGTAAATCCAAAATGCCTGACTCAAGTTTATAAAACCACCCTAGTATAAAATTTGCAAGAGACAGTCCGTGGGTTCTTTGATTATACATCATTACAGTCAACAACAAATTTCTGCCTAAATTTGTGTGTTTAATTTCATTTGCTTCAGTGAACCCATACAGGTGGCAGCTGAGGACTCAAACAGATGAGTTATCAAATTATTTTAGTCCTTTCTGTACAAATTTCATCAGGCTAAATTTACTAAATGTTTCTCTGTCCTCATTTTTATAGACCAGTCTAGCGTAGAACTCATTGTCACATTGTGACATTCTATTTCCTGTGATGAAAATAAAAAAACCCCAACGAACTAAAAAGTCTTTCAGAGTTAAATCTCTACAAATCACACTGTGGAAAGTATTGCTGTTGTTTACATGTTGCCATCTCCTTGTGTTCTGCTGAAACGCAGACAATATGACCATAAAAATAAAAAAAGAGAGGGAGATTTAGGAAAGAATGATTAGAAGCACTCCTATTGTATTATATTTGTAAGCTTTTGCCATAGCCTAGATTTTCCCTAAGAAGTGAGCAAGTCAAATTAAATATCCACAAATACACATGCTAAAAGCAAATATTAAAACCCTAATCTCTGAGGACTCAGACTGAACGGTCTCAGATCCTGCTGTGTAATACCAGTGTTTCATAAAACCGAGAGTCCAGTTACCATGTTCTGCTCAGCAATGTAGCATTCAATGTAGCGATTGGGATGTTCTTTCTTAAAAAGCTCTGAGAAGGTGGAGTTCTTTGTATC
Organism: Anarhynchus alexandrinus; assembly: GCA_008711295.1. Lineage (NCBI taxonomy): Eukaryota > Metazoa > Chordata > Aves > Charadriiformes > Charadriidae > Anarhynchus > Anarhynchus alexandrinus. Next base: position 38,717 of record VUYV01000126.1, read on the forward strand.
TCCATCCAAAGCAATCACTCGATCATTAGCATGGCCCAGTTTTGCAAGTGCAACACCGTAAGCTTTGCGGGTAGCCCACTAGGAAAAGAAAAATATAGCAGTACTGTTATAACTTTCTGTTTCTAAGAAGCTTTTTTTTTTTTGCATTTTCTTGTTTTCCCATGAGTGCATGTGCATACAATTAAAAAAAAAACTAAACCAAAACACAACCAAAAAAATTTACATGTATCAAAAGTACATATGAGAACAGTGACACACAGAAGAGTAAACTAAAAAGAAAAATACAGTGAAGCATCATGACACACATCTGTGCTAAAATCAGCAACTGCCTACCAATCCAGCTAGGAAATTTTGAAAACTTTGGTTTCCAATCATGGAAATTCACTGAACCTCGTGGAGTTTCTTTAATTTTAAATACACATAAAATAGTCTGGATAATTGATAATTATCACAAAACAAAGAGGAGTGATTTAAGTCTTTATACTTTAATATACCCTTTCGGTACCCAGTAAGTTGAATGTCTGATGGTTCCCACAGAGGTAGGTGTTTACCAGGATACTCAAAACAGGAGAAAAGAGGCTGGTAGTTGAAATCATAGCAAGGGATAACACAAAACCTCCTGCCACCCATTAAACAGTCTCATACTTCGAAGATATCTGACAAACAGTGAAAAAGGAAGGGAGTACCTTTTCTCCCACTTTGTAAGCTGGTGGAGATAACATCTTAATGTTTCTAATATTTACTATAGGTGCATCTTCTTCTGGGAGGGCTGGAGAAAGCTTTTTCTTATTTTGAATTTTGTCATCTATTTCCTGAATTACTTGTTCAGCCATGTTTTTTGGAAGGGGCTTTCCATGCCAGCTTTCCTTATCTTCAACACCTGTGTATTTAAAATTACATTACTAATAAGAAAAATATAAAAACTATTTAAGTTTTCAGTTGAAGGTTTTACCCAGCAGGAGTATGACAGTCTAGTATAGTCTTCCAAGGAAGAACTTCTTTATTATTCCCACTGTAACAAATTAAAATAGTATTCAATTCCATTAAGACAGACATGTTTAAATACAGAAGAGAAATAGTCAAATTCCATATATTCCAAACTAGTGCCGAAATTCCAGCATCTTCTACTGAAATTGGTTTTAAATTGGCACCTAAAAAGACCGGGTCCATAAGTGTGGCAAGAAGTAAACAGTAAATCAGTGTTAACAGTTAACATGAAATTTCAACAGCTAGGCCTAAATCAACAAACTCAGCTAAGTTTCAAAGAACAGTTAACCAAGCTGTCTAATTCAAACAAAACCTGAAGTTTTACAGCTTTATTTTAATAGCTTCTGATGACTCTTATCTTTGTGCACCCAGCACTAACAGCAAAATTACCTTTCTGGCTGATACGCTACTTTTCACTGAGTAAATCACAAAGAATAATGATTTTTCCTTACTTACTCAATGAAAAGGAATGAAGATATTCACTGATGTTATTAATATTTATCTGGTCAGAAAGGAAAATTCAGAGAGTGCTGATAAAAGCTGTAGCTGAACAGAATCATGGCAACTCCTGACACGCTGAATATGCATTTACTCCATTCTACGGATACAATGCTCAGTAGCTAGCACATATCTCACTTTCAAGGACCAAAATAATTTTCTTAGCACTAACTCTGTTGAGAAGTATAAAGAGTTTGAAAGACTTTCTGCATGCTGTTGCTCAAATGTGTAGGTACACATCTGCCCCCTAGACAATGGCATTTAGGTAAGTTTCACACCATGTGAAAACTACAAGAGGATCTCAGAGGCATCATGAACTCCGAAATTTAAACAGCTGCTAACCTATGAAGCAATTTATATGGACTACTGTATCCTGTATCTCAATGAATACACATCAGATCATATGAAGTAACTTGTAGTAAGACCAGATATCTTATGTACCACATCTCATGCAGCTTTGTCAAAACTGTAAATGCAGAACGTGTTCTCATTTTCTATGCATTTATACCGCCTGGCTGGTAACAAGCAGACCCAGTTGTCTGCAACGTAGGGAGCACAGAGCTTCTGTGACAAAGTTACCCCTTTCTTTGTCTCACAGTAGTCTCTGTGAGCCTAGGGATCAAAAGCAAGCCAAGAAGGTTGCCTTCTTTTGCTTTTCAAGACCAAGTCATATGGTCCAACGTTCCCCCCTGCTCCTGGCCATCTCCCAGACTAGAAAAGACTTTTTAAAGAGCAACAGTTCAAGCACAGCTGACAGCAGAGGAAATCCTACTCTGCAACTGGGGATCTGTAAAAGCCCAGTCAACGTGGAAGCACACCTGGCTGGATAATGTGAAGAACTGTGAGCCACATCTTTGCCTGCTTCCAATGAAGCATCAATCTAATGTTCTCCATAAGGAAAAGTAACAAAGGAAAAAAACCATAGGATGAAATTCTGAGTTTTCAGATTGTATGGTAGTATGATCAAGTCAAAAGACTCATAGGATACCAACTTTTTTTCAAACGAAACGTTAAACTTCTATATTTTTTAATGATTGCACCTTTATTGGAGCACTATGTACATATTATTATATGCACATGTATATGCAAAGCAATAGATGTTTTTTTACCTGATATGCCTTTGCCTTTAAAAGTCTTTGCAATGATAGCTGTTGGCTGATGTTTGGCCTGGCCAAAGGCTTTGCAAAGTTCCTCCACACTGTGTCCATCAACGATGATAGCATGCCAGCTAAGAACACAAACAGATCAACTCTTTCTAAAGGGTTTTAGCATGTGACACACTCTGGTCGTTAGCAATAACAATAACGAATACTAACTTCATTCCAATGCAGTGTCTTTTTAAGAGACCCAAAGTATGCCAGAAACATGAACTAGCATTCGAGACCATAAAATATCATAGTCCCTTTTTTATAATGCAAAATGAAACACAGAGGTAGTAACAGCTACTAGCAACACACAGCCCACAGATAAATTATTCTAGATTTCTTCAGACGTAGCAGCCATTTTTAATCACAAGAGCAAATCAAACATCTAGAAATCAATTAAAAAACTGACAATGAAAGTTAATTAAAATAAGGAAAATGGCTGCTATTGTTTCTGACAGTTTTTTATCATGGATTTTTGCATCTACATAGAAATATACATTTCTAACCTAAATGAAAGCCAATACATAAAGAATCCTCTTAAAGAGTAATGGTTTCCATGCCCTTTTTTCTGATCTACTTGCTATGACAGTACATTTGGTCACACAAACAGTTATAAAATCTGTATTTAATGTGATAAAAACTGTGTTAAGATGCTCTAACAAATTTATCTGAGTTAGCAGTCCTTTTATTTTTCCTCTAAACAAAAAATTCTGCCACTTTTAATATTCCTGCTGTAGAAATAAAGATGGCCAATACCAGGCATTATCAAAGACCATCTTTCTTGGTGATGGTATCCTTTAGAGCTGAAAGCTCATTTGAAAAATTCTGAAAAGCAAATAATACATATAATTTCAAATGGGAGACTATACTGAACTTCTTCCAATCACATACCCAAAGGCTTCACAGCGTTTCTGATAAATTTCAACCCGATGCTGCAGAGGGGCAGGGTCACTTTGTCCAAGTCGGTTAATATCAAATATAGCAACCAGATTATCAAGCTTGTAAAACCCAGCAAAGGCCATTGCCTCCCAAACAGAGCCTTCAGATAACTCTCCATCTCCAAGCAGACAATACACTCGATAGCTAGAAAAAGAAATTTAAAAAAATAATTAAGTTTGATGCGTAAGCCAAATTAAATCAAAAGCAAAACCCCTCTAACAATTCATAGTGAGAATTCACTGCTTTTTCTATTCCAAACTCAACTCCCATTGCTCAATGCATTCACCTCAGATAACCTTACACAACCTTAGACAAATTAAATTAAAACACTTCTGAGCTGTTACACATGAAAAAAACTAAGATGAGAAATACTGTACTCCTTTTCAAACCTTTGTCTCAAGAAAATCAGGTCTTAAGCCTCCTATTGCAAAGCTTGAATGAGCAGGCCCATTGAACACTGTCACTGTGACTCAGCAAGATCACTAACAATGCGTGAAAGGCCACTGTCTGCTTCCTCATTCTTACCGTATCCTCCCTGGAAGGACAACCAATAATTTAATTTCAGGAAACTATAAATTGAGGATGAACTCAACTACAGATTAAAACCTGCTGCATAACCGAATTCAGGAAAAAGACAACCAGCATGGTATGACTTTGTAGACTACTTCTCCAAACACTGAAGCTTTTTATTTAGGTAAAACTCAACTAGCAGGAGTACTGCTTAATCTCCGTGGCATTCAGCCGCTGTATTTTTCTTTTATTACCACTCTCATTTTTTGGATGACAAAGCTTTATAAATGTTTCTTACCTATTAAAATTAAAAAAAAAAAAAAGCAGTAAATTAGCCTCCAAATACACGATTTTAAAACCAAATAATCAAGATGGCTGTTAGCAATCTTTTTTTACTAGACATTAAGCTATAACAGACTTTTGATCTGAATCCCACCTGTCTTCAGCTAAATCTGAACCCCTTCCACATAAGCTGCTCCCCAGTACTCCATGCAAGACCACCTTTTTCTTATGTCATGTAAGCACTGGTTAGATTTTTTCCACACGTAGCATCTGCTAAACTCAATTAAAATCAGCAAGTCATCTTTCACAGAAATGATTTCGAGCTACTGAAGTGTAGGACACATTAACTGGGCAGCCTATGCTCGAATGTACTAGAACTGTCACATAAAATATATCAACTACATCAGGCTATTTTCCTCCTCATACAGATTTGCCTTTAGACATCTACTTTTCTTGTTCACAAAACAAACATCAGAAGCAGTCATTTTTGTCTCTACGGAGTCGAGTGCCTTTCTGATAACATTTTGAAGCCCCACTTTATGATTCAATGGTGCTATTACTGACTGTAACAGTTCCTTATCTAGATACGTGTTTTCCATTATTTGTCATCTGACTTTGAACGGGCACACCTCTACTTTGCATCCTCCTTCTAAGGGGACACATACCAGTCTCAAAACGGCAATCAATTACTCTCTGAAAGTTAGAGGCTGCTCCAACAACTGTCTTCTCTGTTCAGGAACATTACCTTGCAATGCTGTCAGGTTACAAAAGGAACACACATATGCACTAATTCTTGCTAATCTTTAAATCCTTTGTAGTTTCACCGGCAATGGCTTTGTAATTATCAGACTAGCAATCTATCATTTAAAACCTGAATTTGAAATTAGATTTGTGAATGAAGAATAGAATAATGGAGTATTTTTCTTCCTTGATTGAGATAAGAATATAGTTTCTTTTCACATAATATTCCCACTGAACGTCTATAATCATGAAATACGAAGAGGGAATTACCTGGCTCTGTCAAAGAATTTGCCAGTGTATGCCATTCCACATGCAGCACCAAGACCCTGACCAAGGGATCCAGTAGCCACATCAGTGAATGCTTGTCTCTGAGAACAAAAAAAAAGACAAGTTATTTTACAGTTTCTCGGTTTTAGAAACAGAGGAACTAAATTCCAGTGCTAGATGGTTCAACATACATCAAAATTCAGCTTCTCAGCCATAACAATACAGTGCAAGTCCCTCCAAATCTTGCCCTGTTCCCCTTCTTTCCCTGCAATGCATGTATCTTGATGATCAGTGTCGCAAGCCAACCAGGCCCTCTGAGACAGAATGGTACCTGTGGCTTAGGAATTTCTCAGCTATGCCTTAGATGGCAAAAGTTAAGAACTGATGATTTTGTGTAAAAAAAAAAAAAAAAAATCATTTGAAACAACTGGCTGAGAATGGAAAGACCAAGGTGAGGTGACTAAACTGGATATAAACTCCTGAACTACCTCAAAGCTTCTTAAAGGACAAGAAAAGCCATGCTGGAACTTTATGTAAACCATATTTAAATGGAAAATATTGAGATACATGACTGTAGGGGAACTTTACTACAACAATAAAGGTCATTTTTGCATGCTCATTCAAATGCAGACACTGATTCAGTTGTGAAGCCATAAATATCATCATCCTTCTTGTAAGTCTTTATCTTTCCTGTACCATAGCTGGCAACCAAGAATTGCTGCAAAATACATGTGCTTCTTGTTTTGTAGAAAACGCCATCTTATATCAAAGGTTATAAGCACTCACTGGAACTGGGTGTCCTTCTAAGACAGAATCAATTTTCCTCAAGTTCAGTAATTCTGCTTCTTGTAGAAAGCCAGCCTCTGCCCAAACAGAATATAAAATTGGTGCTGCGTGACCCTAGAGAGAAACATACATTTTAAGCAAAGCACAAGTTTCACAATATCCTAGTATCAAGGCAAAATTCTACAAAGCTGACAAATCCTGGCATCAGGTTCTTACGTCCACTAAAAAGGGATCGAGTTATAGAACACTTTTACAATGCAACATTCACACTGATGCTTGTTTCCAAGTCCCCCATGCCCCTGCTTAGAGCACTCCAGATAGCTGACTACAGTGAAGACAGCTGTCCTCAAGAAAATCAACATGGAAGAGTAAGAAGGTCTCTCTCAGCCATGCAGGTCCAATTCCAAAAAGTAGTTTTGTTATCCAAATAAAAACCCTTGGTTCCGTTTGCGCAGGTACCAGTTTCAAGAACAGAGTACTGTTCGCTGAACCGGTAAGCAGATGGATGAGCAAGTATTATCCCATTAGAACTTCTTCAATACATACACAATCAAGGTAAGATGCAGTGAGTGACAACAGGCAAAATTTTAAGCTTTATACACTCAGATGCCTGTGGCCAGGTCTAATTGGACAACTGCAGAGTAGTCACCTTCCACCCATGGAGTCAATTAGGAGTCAAAAAAACAGGCAGAGGTTTGAAACCATGTAGCAACTCTAGGCAGAACCCCTCATTCATTAGAGAGAGGCAAAGCAAACATGAAGAAGTGACTCTCTTATTGCTTTACCACCTCAGCATTAGCTACTTGCTCTTCATCCAATTACTTATTTCAGAATGGCAATCGAAGTGGCAACAGTTATATCCAATGCAAGGATACACACCATCAGCTACACACCACTATTGTAAGCCACCACGTGAGGAACTCTGACTCAAAGACGGAACCTGCCTCACTGGAGTACTTCATCTGCCATTTTTTACATCATTATTTTTTCTGAAGGCCCCTCAACTGCTTTTATGTCATATGATCGAAATGTCCCTGTGATTTGCAAGGGCACAATGCAAAAGAGGATAGAAACGCTAATGGCCAGTCGAGATTGTGGTTTTATGTGTTTTCTGAACTACAGTGGCTTCAGAAGTAGTACTGACTTTAATATCATACTGGCACAGTAGGAATGCGAACTGCCCGCTAGCCTACCATAACTATTTTATATAATGCTCCCTGAAAAGCTGACAGTAATTAGTGCGCATTGTGACGTGACTGCAGGCATAACAGCATGGCTGCATTTAACAAGTAGAGCACAAAAGCTAACTGCGACTTACTCGTTAGAAAATCGGTTATGCCAAAATAAAACAGACATTAATATCTCATGATAGATTTTATAGACAATATAACAACATTTATTATTTAATACTAGAACAACTTAACATAGCAAAGTTAAGACTTAAAGACACATTATACAGACACTTTTTAATTATTTTTGAGTTATGCTACAACTAAACTCAACCAGCTTTTATTTGTCTTTCTGAAGTAGACAAATTCCAAGATCTCAAGTATTTCCACTAGACTTCTGTTTAGATGCAAGCATAAGTTAAGGAAGACAAGTCAATTTATTTTACTCAGACATCTCTTTACTAGCAGACTGCAACAGTATAGCATAACAGTTATGATCTTACCTTTGAAAGAACAAACCGGTCGTTGCTGGCGTTTCTGGGATCTTGCACTTTGTACCTCATGGTATGGAAAAACAACACAGACATAATCTCTGCTGCACTGCAACATGATGTAGGGTGGCTACAAGTCAAGACAGACCCAAGATTACCACTTCTCATTATTGTTTGCTCAGGACCGTATCTTTAAAATACCACTTTACCAGTCCCCTACTCCTCAATATTAAAATACAGTCTTAAGTGTTTTTGATAACCCACCCCATCCACCATTACCCCAAAGCCAATTAGTTGTACTTTGAGACAAAGGCAGCCTTCTTATCTAGTTAAAGTGGATGTTAAAAGATAGACCCTGGTGACAGCTCAAGGACATGTCATTTAGAGCTCTCTGTTCTTCTTCATGCCAAGGAACACCACCCTAATCAGCGACTGTGAAGCACAGGAGGCAGTACGACCCTGTGCCTGAAATCATACTCTACTGATTTATCTGACGGCACTGATGCAGAGGAAACGAAGACAGATTTCCACAGTACTTTAGCCACTCACTGAGTGAAGGAATTAAAAGTGTGGCATCATGACTTGTTCAGGCCCTGTTGCACAGGCAGGGATTGGTAATGCAAGATTAAATTTCACAGAAAGTTCTGGAACATTTAGAACCGTATAACATAAGTACCATTTAAAAAAAATATTTATTTCACTGTTAGAGTTGATAGAACTAGAATTCTGATTTCTAAAGAGGGCATTAAGTAATACAGTTATTGCATTTCATCTTATACTGAAACCAGACACAGAAATTTACTGTCTCCAGTAAACACCCAGATACACATTGTAAAACACTAATTTGCTTAATCTTTGCCTAAGTGAGGAACCAAAATTTTCTACATTTACATCTGTATCAGTTTGAAATATCAAACTAGTTGGTACATCAAACTTTTATAAGTATCTGGGATAGTTTCTCCCATTGAACTATCTGGGACGACTTTTGCAACAATTTTCAACAGTAGCACAAATTACTACTTCATCTATAACTTAGGAATACACAGGCCCATTTCAGAAGCAACTATTATAGTTACCAACAAGCAAATATAAAGTTACATGAAAAGGGTTATTTTCCAAGTGGCAAATATTGAGTTATTCCAATACATGGTATACATTTCATTTGAAGTGTAACAGAAGGGCACAGAGTTACTTTTATTTATCTATATTACTGTAATTCAAATAATGATCATTGTAGTTCTTAAGCATCTTGAAGGAATGGCACTACTTGAGTGTATCAATCACCCTTGGCTTTTCACTTGCAGTAAAGCCTGAAAGGGTTAAGAGGTCTCTTTAAAAACCTTTACTGAGTGCGGGAAGTAGCATTTTTCAGATTTTACAGGTGTAAATAAGATCATTCTTTACATCAGTGGCTGCTACTGAAGCACAGGAAAGTGAATGATGAACAGTAATAAGGTTATGGCTGCAGAAATCTGCGCCAGCTTTGAAGATAACCTGCAGTCTCATCTCAGTTTCTCTTCTACCAACGTTTATTTTTCATCTTTAACACCATACTCTTAAAATATTTGGCCCTACTTGTAAAACAGGACAAACTTACTATGAAAGTGTCACATTTCATTTTGTTTCCCGCATGTACATTTACCATGCATGTTAGGACTAGACAACACTTTCACTAGAACTTTAATCAGAATATTCTCTTTGGGTAGTTAATAAATCTTCCCTCCCAACATCCCAGTGCTGAAATAAGAGAATAACAACATGCAAAACACTAGCAAAATATAAATTATGGTTAGTGTCCATCCCTTAGTAAGTACTCACGCACAGGGAACCAAAAGAATTAGCTTTAAACCATGGTTCAAACATATTAGTAAATATTTATGTATTTGAGTTAATCAATAAGCCTTACATGCTTGTTTAAAGCTTTCATTCCTTTAATTTTATTAACTTTATACTTAACCATACTTCTATGAACTCCTGGTCTTGGTAAAAAAAGTTTTAAACAACCTAAAATGGTAGCGTGTGGAAATAAAAAAAAAAAGTAGAAAAATTTAATAAATTACCTGAAAATAGGAAAAAAAAAAATCTTGTTAAAACTACAGGTTAATTAAATTACTTGCTACTAACAGAAGTCACCCAAAATTTAACTACATATTGGATATCAGAAATCATTCTAAAATCAACTACACAATTCTCTTTGAACATAGCCATCTTAAGTACATCTTCTGGTCTTCTATTAACTCATACTTTTCTAATTACTTCTGTCAAAAGAACTCCTTGTTAAGCCTACCGAAGTGGAGCGCTTGTACAAGGGGAGAAAAAACCCGTAGCAAGTCATCATCACTATTCTCACACAATCTTCCACATTTTTTTCCTGACTGACGAACAACCTAGAACTTTGTGGTGGTGGTCCGATTAACACACTTCTCTGCCAGACAGCTTCCATGGAAGAACTGCCTTAAAATTTGAAATACAGCCCTTTAGCAGGAAACCAAATTAAAGTATATTAGAAGACTGAAGTCCTGGATCCACATGAATCAAGAGTAAAATAATTACTCCAACGTACTTTTGTGGTGGGTTTTTTTTTTATTACTCTACATCAACATTATCGCTCTCTACAGCGAGGAGGTTGTAGAGAGGTGGGGGTCAATCTCTTCTCCCAAGTGACAAGCAACAGGACAATAGGAAACGGCCTCAAGTTGCATCAGGGGAGGTTTAGGATGGATATTAGGAAAAATTTCTTCACAGAAAGGGTTGTCAAGCATTGGAACAGGCTGCCCAGGGAAGTGGTGGAATCACCATCCCTGGAGATGCGTAGATGGGGTGCTGAGGGACATGGTTTAGTGGTGGTTTCGGCAGTGTTAGGTTGATAGTCGGACTCGCTGATCTTAAAGGTCCCTTCCAATCTAGATGATTCTATGATTCTACGAAAAGTTGCATTAGCTCCATCTACATATTTAAACTAAAAAGAACAGTGGTGAAATATTAAGTGGCATACTGAGTGAAAGAGAAAAGCTAAAAAACTGAAAGAGAAAATCGTTTGCAGCAAGTGATCGTACCACATGTGTCATGGTTTGGGCCACATACATGTTATGAAAATTCAACTGCCTCTTAAGAAACTCCTGCAACTTCCACTTTCAAGAATTTAACCATCTAATTCTAGGAAGTCAGGCACTGTTGAAAAACTGCAGAAATTTATAATTAGCTACAAAAGAGACTCTACCAGTTTTGATTAAAGCGTCTGCACCACTTATCTAAAAGAAAAACTTCTTCCACACCCAAAAGCAAGTATGTTCAATCTTTACAACTAACTTAATCAATTTTTTTCCCCACCTAAGGCATTTTAAGCACAATTTTTTTTCCAGTTCACTGAATTTTTCCACTACAGCTGGTAAAGTACTCAAAGTTATATGTTTGAACATCTTCAGGATCAGACTACCTGATCTTTTAGCTCTTGTCGGCTCTTGTCCAGACAAAGGCTTGCACAAAAGTTAGTACAAGTAAAGACTGCAAGAACTGGCGTGTCACATCTACCACAGAACCACTTGTTCTGTTGCAATATATGCCACAGTTTACAGAAATTACTTCCTTGAATGAAGTAGACAGGTCCTGTTTTGTTTGAAGTGCTTTTATTGCAATTATTTCCTTCAGTTTTACAAACTACGCCTTTAACAAACACAAATTTCCCTAACAAGGTCATTTTTTTTTTTTATTAACTGTAAGCTTCTATTTACATTTAACTTGCATTCAAACACCTTTCTACATTCTTAGTGTATACCAGCAATTTAAGCAAAACTTACTGTCTCATTCAGGTTTTGGAAAACACATTGATAATATATAGTTGTTTTAGAAATGTATGTGATTTGCCTAACACTGCAACAGACTCTGAATGTCTTTTTCTTTTACTTTACTACACCATCATCTTGATAGCCAAATCTCATTAATTAAGAAAATATATGACTTGTCAACAGAATCTTCCCTCCAGAGCACATCTTTCATAATCTGCTCATTATCAGGTTGTGCAATAATTTCAGGCTCTACATGACTCTAGTGCTTATTCTTATTCTTAAGACAGAGTGATTAATGAAATGCCTCTGTGCAAGAGGTAGTCAGTATTGTAGCATTCATGAACGAGGAATAAAAAGCTTCAGTAAAACTACTTTCACTGTTTCTTCATCAGTATGGGGAAAACGGGTTTACTATTGAATTTCATGGACCACAGAAGAGAAGCAAAGGCTGTAGCAAGATCCTTACTCTTTAACAGCACATCAGGAAAAACAGAGAAATAATTTTATCTGTAAATAAATACCATACATCTCTGTAGCCTGCTTAAAATACACACTAGAAGCTCAAGACTGAAGTTCACGTTCTACTGAGTAGATTTAGCACAATTTTTCTTGTTTACAATTTCACACAGGCTTGTGTAATACTGCCTATGCATCGTAACCTTGAAAAAAATCAAGAATTAAAAGAGCAACTGTTAGGTATCCTGTACTTCTCTCTTCAGACTGGACCAAACAAGCTACGGCTTTGTAAAAACCCACTCCTCTGGCTAGCCGAGAGCTTCCCAGTGTCCCAACACTTCATTTTACAGGAAGAACCAAAGCAGCATTTCCATTTGCTGTATGCAAAAGGAATGAGTAAAGTTCAGTTTCTGTATGCTTTGAGAGAGCGCCATGTGAGGTAGCCCATGCCAGACACAGGGTGGAAAGCATAAGGCAATTCAAAGAAGCTGCTTTAAAACATTTTGCACACCAGTTCTCTCCACACAAACCTCAGCATCCAAAGGATTCCTTCAGATTTTTTTTCCTTTTATTTTTTTTTTTAAAGCACTACAGCCAGTTTCAAAGAGGTCCGAGGGAGGAAATTGCAACAAGATGGGATATAAAAAAGAAAGAAGAAAAAAGGCCAGCGTTCTATGTGGAAGCACTCAAATGTATTATTCAAGCAGAAAAAATGGCTTTAATTTTACATGACTAAAACCGGATTGTTCGCAGAGATTTTTTTCCATAGGTAAAGCACGATCAAAGGAAGGATAACCCTGGAATCTGCACACATCAGAGCCTACACTAAATCCTGTCCAGAGGCCTGAATAAACTGCCCATTTGAGACCGCGGGCATTTCACAGATAATCCCACTTGGGCTCACTTGAAATTCTGCGCAGAATTAGTTCCAACTGACGGGCACGAAATGAAAAAGAAACCGCTCGCGCCTCGGGCACAAATTCTTTGGTTTTCAGTCCTGCATCAACTTAGCATTCCCGGCCTCTCTCCGCAGTCACAACACCCCCCCGGCCCTGGCCGCCGAGGTGGCCCCCGGCGGGGCGGCTGCCGCCCCCGGGCCGGGCCGGGCGGCCTTTGGCGGGGGGAGCCCCGCACCTCACCCGCGCTCCTCACTCTCCGCCGCCATTTCCCGGCGGAGCACCTCCGCAGCAAAGCGGCTTCGCGCGAAGCCCCCGACGTGCCCGGGGGGGTCCCGACACAGGGGATTTGGCCGTGACCCCCGCGGTAACATCCCTCCCCGTCCCCGGCGCAGCGCACTTCCCGCCCCGGGGCGGCCCAGCGGCGGGAGGCACCGATGGCCCCTCAGCATGGCCGGTGTTCCGCGGGCAGCGAGGGGTGGCGGGGCCAGATCTGCCCTGGGGAGGCACCGGTGTGTCCCCGGGCAGCGGGTAACGGGCTGAGGGAGCCCGGGGCTGCCCCTCCCAGCGCCACCCCGCTAAACGGACGGATGGAGGACCCGGGAGGGGCGGGCGCCGCGTAGCCCGCGGGCGAATGGCGGGGCCGGCCCGCGGGCCAGGGCTGGGACGCAGCCCGCCTGCCTCACTCACCCGGAGCCGGCCGCGGTCGTGGCTTTGATGGAGCTGATGCGGAGCCGGTTGGCCGTATCCTTCAGGGCCTGCAGGGTCTGCTGGTCGGGCTTGTGGTAATCCTCCATGGGGGCGAAGCAGGAGGGCGGCGGCGGCAGCGGGGCTCGGGCGGCGGCGGCACCGGGGGCTGGGCTGGGCCGGCGGCGCTCCGCGAGGGCTGTGGACAGCGCGCGGCAGCCGGACCGTGCGGTGAGGGGAGAGAGAGAGCGGGCAGGCGCCCCGCCTCCAGCCAGTGCCGACCCGGCCGCGCACACCGCCGCCGCCCGCAACAGGGGCGGAGAGAGGCGGGCCCGCCCCGGCGGCGCCGACAGCGCCCCCTGCCGGCGCCAGGAGGCGTCCGTGCGCCCCCGCCGGCGCCGTTGGCGCCATTTCCCCTCCCCGCCCGGCAGCCGGTGAGGGAGGGGCGGCGCGGCGGCCCCTCACAGCCCGGCGCGGTCAGTGGGGGCGGCCCTGAGGGCTGGAAGCCGCCGGGCTGAGAGGAAAGGGCTCGTAACTCGCGTTTTTCCACCGCTCAAAGCCCGTTCGGTGAAGCCGTTTCAGTGGGTTTCCACCTCAAGCCTATTCCTGTCTGTGAGAGGACATCACCGCGTCCAGTGCCGCCTAACAGCAACCTTGTTCCTCTGCGGAGTCGGGAGAAATGGTAACAGAATTACCTTGCCTGGCGTCCTTTCACGAAATAATTCATATTTCTCTAATACACATTTTTTAAAAATTAACAAATACAGAGACTTTTGCATAAAAGGTTGACTCCACCGGCCACCAATCAGGAAATACGTTTTCTCTAGCTCTGAGCACTATGACATTAAAGCTACAGACTTAACCAGGCACGTTAAATATTTCATATTTGTTCTAGAAAGCTCGAGTAGCACTAGAAGTCAATCTGAAAAAAAAAAAAAAGGTTTAAACAGATGACAACAACAACAACAAAATTCAAATACTTCACCTCTTGCTCACAAAACCTGGTATCCCTGTACTGCAATTTCCCTGTATTTCGCTGTTCTGTCCCCTGGTAGTTTGTCCTGGAAGCTATATTATATGACTTAAAAATACTAATATATTTCAAAAATCTGTTTTAAATGTAAACTGTTACATCTAGTGAACTAGTGCTATCATTATCTAATTTCAGAAGACTTCAGTGAGGTGTACCATTTAACACTAAAAAAAAATACGCCTTTGCCTTCAAGACTGAAGACTGGGTTTCAGAACCAAAGAAACCACCTGTATTTACAAAGTATCCGTGCTTACTTCGCAAATTTCAGCTAGAAAGTAACATGTGAAACCCTTAGCAAGGTAAGATAAAACTTTCTTCCATAAACTAACAGCTTTGTTGGAAGAAATAAAAGCAGACTCCGTTCCTTTACCTTAAGTGTTTTCTTAAACTGCTCCATCAGTTGTCTTTTCAAAAATCCTTTTAATAAAAGACCTCAGAAGAAATACTAGACAGGGAACAGGCTATATGCCAGGAAGAAGGGAAAAAACAGAGCCAAACAACCAAACTTGACAGTAGCAAAGTGCAGAGTTCACTTTAGCGAGCACTATACAAAGGTTAGTTGCTGCAACTGCCATTTGCTATGCTCCAATCTGTATTCTACTTTAAAATAATTAGGTAGGCCAAGTACTTTATTTTCTTTTTGCAGAAGCAGAACCAGTTACCCAAGTCTTTTCATTTCAGTAATACACTTTGAAGTGATATGGACAATAAAATTGGGATATGGAAGAGCCTGATGAGACTCACATAAGCCTTGGTTTGAATTTAGGAACTCTGAAGACGTGGCCTGTAATGCCAAGAGCTTCCAATGGCAGAGCAACGCCCCCTTTGAGCAGAGAGCCAAGAACTGAAGTTGTTAATGCACTTCGAGGGTCGTTGTGCAGATCTGCTACTGTCTCAAGGTACAGAAAGACACTGTAATGTGCTATGTCTAAACGGCTACTTAGAAATTAAATAATACTTAATAGCTTGAAATTAGGTAGTTGCGTAGGAAATCGTATCAAGGAGATCCTAGCTGAGGAAACACAGAAAAAGGACTGCCAGAGATGGAGAGGCAATCAACAGCCATTCTTAGTAGCACTTTCCCCACAATATTCCTGCTGAAATCCACTTTGGTTCAACAATACATGGACTTCTTTTGTCCTCCTGGAGCTATGATGCCCAAAGGAATATGGTCAGTAGGGGGACTATGAAAGGTCTCAAGAGTTACAGTAGCATCTACAAAAGAATTACTGATTTAGGGCTCCTCCTTTTCAGATTTTCATCTATCAAAACTACCTTAACTATTAGTAACAGTAAATTCAAACCTTAAGTTCCCCATAAAAGATCCTTAACTAAGCCTTATACTTGCTATATACCAGCAAATGTCTTGCCAGAGATCTGGCTGTGCCATAGCCTCAAATAGGCCTAAAACTCAGTCTAATCTTGCAGATTGAGGGTCACCAACCTCTGCAAGCAAGTTACACAGCTTTCCATTTCCTTTGTCCTTCCTCGCATCCTTTCCATTACCTCTTAGCCTTTCTCAAGGCAACACCACACTTGATTCTGTCTGCAAGCCATATGGTCAGAAGGTGAGTCTAAAGTAGCTTGAGCCAGAAGTACAGTCCTGGATCAAATCTGCTGATCATCCTTGCTTACTGTGCTTTGGCTTGCCCTGCAGAGCCGTCTCAGAGCTCATTAACTGGATTCCTTTCAAATAAAGATGAAACAGAAGATTCAGTCTGAGAAAGCAGCTAATACGCCCCAGCCATTAATGAGCATTCAGTCCAACAGGACAGACAAGAGCTAGTCTGGAGCAGAATTCAAAAAACACATGTAGTGTGGATGTTGAGCTTTCAGCGCAGTCTCATGGGCTCTATAGACCTGCTATACTGGAATCTCCTACCTGCTAATATAGACAAAGCCACAGAAGCAAGTTACTAGCACAGCAGCATTTATTAGCTTGAGCTCTTTTCCATGCTTACTAACGAAGAGCAGTTGTTAACATACTGGCTGTGCTAGGGAGTGAATAGCATTTTTTTCTGTCACACCTGCAGTTTAAACGCAGATGTTGACAGCTGGCTCAACCATCACCTCAGTGACATGGGTAACTTCATGTCAGTTCAGCGAGGTTAGGCAGGATAACTTGGTCTACCCTAATTCGTGACTTAGAAGAGGCGCATTAGGTAAATTCAAATGAGGCCAAGCATAAGTGAAATAATGGCTATGATGCCAAACTCCACAGTATTCAGTGTTGACTGAAGATACGTTAAGAAAACATGCTGTACACCCTTCCAATTTCAGCTGCAGACAGTAAGTTTCCAAAAACTTCCAAAACACCTTTGCATCAGGAAAAAAAAAAGCTTATTTTAGAGATATGGCTACTTCATCCTTCTGGATGGCTAGTAATATCTATAAACACCTTAGAAAAATATCATAATGGAAACAGGCATCATGAGAACAATCAAACCAGTTATTTCTACACTATGTTTTTGCTTCTAATAGATTAATTTACTCCATGTTTTATGTATATACAGTCCGATTAAGATGAAAGTATTGCCAGGCTGTTACTGTTTCTCTCTGCATGCATCATTGGTAGTGACAAAGTGAGATAACACTCAACTAAAATCAAGTTTAGTCACTCCCTGCTCCTTAGTCAACGTCCTTTGTTTTCCCTCACAGTACTTTTAAATATACACTGACTAGATCATAGCCTTAATTTTATTTGGTTTATTATTCATTCTTTGGCTGAAGACTAAGGCCTGTGATCAAGTCTCTATGATTACAGTGAAGATGTGCTCTTGAATCTTCATTTTAAGGATGGGTCCTTAACAAACTGTCTCCCACATGTACTGCAGCAGTAGCAATCTTATCAACTGCCTTCTCAGGCTGCACATATGGTGCTTTCTTTTTTTCCTCCTGTAAGAAAATAAGGGGGGTGATCTGGTTAAGACCAGTATTACTATGGCTCATAACTAACTTTGTTTCCTCCATTGTTATCTGGATAGTAGAAAGACTTTAAGATAGACTTAGCTTAGATAATGTCATTTGGAGATCACTGCCTTCAACTCACCTTCCTTTCCCTGAATTCCCGTGCTGCATCACTGAGTGCTTATTTATGGTATTGTGTTGTTAAAACAGCAGCTCAAGCATACACAGGATGAAATTCCACCTTGTGTCAGTGCCTCCACTTTGATCTACTGAAGTGGCATGTTATTTCTGCAACTTTGACCAAGCGTGATGGACTGTAAAGCAATAGCTAAAGTCATGGTATACATTGTGTACAACAGTCAACATTTCTTCCACATTCTTGGTGTTTGTCTCTGAAACCACATACAATATGATTAAAACAGGATGCAAATGAATGGACAAACAGTCTTGCTTCAGTATATACAATCATATCTCATTAGCTTCAGTATTAACTACTAGACTAGGCAGCTTCTTAAATACATACACAGGACAACTGGATTTTTTCCATCCCCTCCTCCACACATTACACAGTCAGGGCATTATGTGCAGTAGAAGCATGGAAGCTGAGCTATGGCTGTCATTTGCTGAGATACTGCAAAAATGCATTGCTGACATAAGTAGATGCAACCCTGTTTACCAGAGCAGGAGCTGCATGCACTCAGCACTGCTGGAATCCAGCCATTTAGCTACTATGGTGCTACAGGCCCAATTTTGCCTTAAAAACTATTCTCAAAAGAAATTCCAAAATCAAAGTCTAGTGAGAACACTGAGTGGTTAGGTAGCTCATCACCTACAAAATCCAAACAACAGTGAGAAAAGAAAATGAGTGGCGGCATGGGAGGATACCAATGGGCTGTGCAATTGCAGTTTAAGCACTGTACAGATTGCAAACTATACTGCAATCTGCTGATCACTGCTGGCATGAATTGTAACCTTGCTAGTCCTGAACATCTCTGTATAGTGTAGAGGGTTTCATTTCATTTGCAGGGTACCTTAAAAAAAGACAAGTTATGCTCTGGAATTCCAGTCATTGTAGTCTGGTGTATGGGAATGTAGTACATTCTCAGACCAAATCTGGTGCTGCAGCTTTTCCAGAGATTCAGTCCACACTGTCATATCTTACTCAAAACAAATTCTGTTCTTTTGTCAGCGATAGCAAGTGGTTTTAGTTAAGCGCAAGTGCACACAAGTAAACACCCTGTGAAAAGAATATTCAGCAGGCTGTGAAATAATGATCAGCTCTGCAGTTCCAATTGGAGCATGAAAAACACTTTAAACATCCTTTAGTTTCTGTAGAACAGCAGTTGTCTCTGCTGCACAGGCTACAAACAGCTATAACCAGCAACCTGGAAAATGCAAGGTTCTCATGCAGCACCTGATCCAGAAATATCCAGACAGGGAAATGAATTCACCTTTGAAGTCCATAAAAGCTGGACACAAGAAAGAGACACATACATGCAGAATATATTCATAATTCAACTCAACTATAACCTTCTCCTCAGATACAGCTGACAAAGTAATCTGCCAAAGGAAAAATGTTTATGGAAAGCTTCATAACAGACCAGACCATTTTTGAGCTACAGGCAGCCAAATGTTGGACAAAAATAATTTTTAAATTGTAGTAATTCTTATATTGCCTCTAAACAAAATGTCATTTAGTGAAAAAAGACTGGAAAACAACCCAAAATTTGCAGTTTCCAAAATATTATGGCAATTTTATGACACATGAAAAAATGTTCAGATTAAACTAAATAAGTTGAGACAAGTTTTATACAAAGAGACTTATTTATCCCTATCTAGCATGTAGTCTGTCAGAGAGAAAACAAATCATTGCATGTCTCGCATAGTTAAAAGGAATTAACTGTGACTGGTTTTGCTAATTTCTCTGCTCTTTGAGGATATTTAGGGAAATAGTTCTGCTATCAATGCAACAAAATTACAATATTTAAACTGAAGCTTGTAATGTTAACACAGCAATATTTGAGGGTATATGGATTAGTTTTATTTAACCAATTGCTGAGATTACTATTTACAACATTTTTGTAAATTTACAAACTGAATTTTTGCGTGTTGCAATTTCTTCCTATTATCTGTTAACATAAATATGAAATACTTATGTAGAGGCGTTTGAGGCATTTGCCTGCATCTATGCTTGAAAGACCTACTGAATACATAGATATTCCACATCACTTCATCACATTTGCTTTCTCTAGTTGATTCTTAATAACCCAGCTTCCGTAACACTTACTCTTCAAACCAGCTGGGAAGTTATTAGTCACTTTAGACTTTGTTTCAATTAATATCTGGATTCAGACAACTGAATTTGGTAAAATTAGAAGAATAAAGTTATTGATAACATGCTAAGAGAAAACTCTCAAACAGCAATGCTTTCATAGGTTGTGTAAATTTAGAAAGACGGTAGGAGACACAGCTATCATGACCACATAAAGCAGGATTTATTTGTGCTGTGATTTATATGGAAAGAAACAAACCGAAAGAAATTTTCTTCAGCTTGTCCTCTGCAACATGACAGGCTTTGACTATTCTTGCCCTTTGAAAGAACAGCTGCATCAGAAGCCCTTCAAGAAGGGAACTGTTCAAGAATGGATGAGATGGATTTACGCCAAAGCATTCTCTAATTATGCAGAGCATTATGCATCACCAGCACATCCCTCCACACGTGCTAAAATACAGTGACTTCAGTTGTATGTTGAACAGATTGTTCAGCTAGTCTTCAGTAATAACATTACTCAGCTGCTAACAAATTTAAAGTAAAAAAAAAAACCAAAACAAAAACCAAACACCCCCCAACCCCCTCCAATTTCTGTGCAACATAGCTTCAAGAATTGCAAGAAATAATATGTACTATGTGGGAACAAGCATAGGTGTAGTAGTAAGATCAGCTGTCTTTTTTATCTAAAATGAAGCTGTAGACGGAGCTACATCATGGGCCCTGGGTCGGTCACTATGTAGTGTGCAATCCACATTACTTTCACATACATCTTTCATCTTAGCAGTTTCCTTCAGACAGCTACCCTCATATCTGCAGAATATTGATTTATGTTTATTTTCAACCCCTTATTAAAAGTGCTGCATGTGTTTCTAACCAAGTCTTTGGGGTTTATGTAAGGGCTTCTGTTGTGGCATGATTTTCCTATTCAATCATTGTGAAGCAGAGAGCTCTCCTTATAACGGGTGCCCTGTGTCTTCCATCTTCAAGACTACACAAGGAGCAGGGCTTGCTGTAAACCACAACAGATTCTGTACACATCCAAATCCTGCAGGCTTTAATTTCACCCTTGTATCTCAGTTCTCGTGGTAAGTTTAAGATAGCAGAAGCTTCCTTTACAGCAATTTTGTTACGTGGGAGAACTGTGCCCCCAGAGAACAGAAGCTAATTGATTTGATGCTTAAAAAGTAAACTAGAGAAGGCACTCAGCATTATCTGTAAGTCTCAAGTCTACACGAGAAAGTCAGATGGATAACCTGCTAAGCCTTTCCCATCCCGCTTATGAACCACAAGAAGTAAAGCAGGATGTGCAAGCCATACACTCTCTAAATTAAGACCATAGAGTTTTGCATACATGAGACAGGCTGCGAGATCTTTGCTCTGTAGATGCCCTTAAAGCTTCTTGACATATTTATGAGGAGAAAACAAACCCACAACTCGTGCATTTACATCACATACCTGCATGTTTTCAAGTAAGGCCTAAGGGCAAACGCCTTCATTTCAGCCAGCACATAAAGCAAGCTTATTCCTTTGTGGTTATATTTCCCAAGGTTGATTTTGTAAAATGGAGCTTCATGAATTTTTAAGAATGGATTATGGTAGAAATATTTTTAAAGGTTTATTTAAAATGAAAGAAAAAGGGCAACTAGGTATGAGCAGCCATGTTCTATGTAGCAGATTTTAAGCTGTGATGTGAGGCCATAAAGCAAAGATAAAAATTAGCTACCACTATGAATCAGTCAATTCCATTATGCTGCTTCATAACCGGAGGTTAAAAAAAGCCCCATAGCAGACCTAGCAAATTATGTATTGGTACCTCAAGAATTAGAGAAGGGAAATCACACACAACCAGTCTGTTTTTGAACACACCCTGAAATATTCTGGATTCTTACAGGCAAACCACATTTGAGCTTTGGAAATACCTGAAGACGTACAGCAGTATAGAAACAAAACTGTAACTTAAAATTCTTCCGTGCTTCAGGAAATACCTTCACAAGCCCTACTTGTCTCTACATTATTCCCTTTCACTCTCTATTGCTATTCCTTCCCTTGTTCACTTCTCAGGAATCTTCTATTCACTGGTCCTTTTCCCTTTCATTTTATTGCAAGTGCTCTTTCAAAAATGCAGCAACTGACAAAAATATTCTCTCTTCACTGCTCTCTTTTTCCAATGTTTATTGAACCTAATTAGGAGTCTCATATGAAGAAGATTCTAAGAGGAAATGAAAAATTGTTGCATAACTGACAAAGATGAGCTTTACAGTTAATGGCCATATTTCAGTTACAGGCCTATCACTGAAGTTTAACTGTCCTAAATTAGTACGTCAGTTCAAAAGTAAATCCCTCAATCATAAAATCTGAAAGAGAAAAAAAGGTGATTCACACTTGAAGTTGTGTGAAGATAGGAGAAAAAGATTCCACTATTGGGCACTGAAAGTAACTTTCAAAATTGTTTATCATACGTTATAATTTCTAATTTTTTGGATTTCAGATTAGGTCACTAAACTTAGAGAAGTTTACCTCAGCTTTACTGAAGACTTTATTTAGCGATTTGACTGCATCCTGTTCATAAATGAAGAAGAGTTGTATGAATGACAGGTTTCTTATCCTCTATACCAGTGTTAATCCCCCAATATCTTGTATATCGAGAATGAAGTACAGTCGAATCCTTACTAAACACTAGTCCACTGATGTCAATTAATTTGGCCCACAAACACGAGCTACAACTTTGTTTAGAAAGCCAGCTGTGTTATTTCATTCTGCAAGCCTGCAAATAAGTTTTGAATTTTAGTGGACAAGTTTTAGGAAGCCTAATGTTTACCCCTTGATTCTATCTAGGGCTGTATCACCATGGTACTAGGGATTGACTTTATGCTCTCACGCGCTTTCAGGAAACGTGACTGCAGAGCACACACTAGCAAGAGAGGAAAGATAAAAAATATGTTCATCTGCATAAATTTTTTGTACAGTGCCTCGTGCTACACAGGGGAGCACTTCATAGGAATAACAGTAACCAGGAATACCTCGATCCAGAGAAGACAAAAAGGTTAACAGCATCAACAATGGAAAAAACCCCAACTTCCTCAGTATTGACCAAACAGGCAACACATCTAACATAGAATTGAAAGTTAGATTCTAGGCCTTAGATGTTTCCACTTTTTCTCAATTACTTTACAGTAAATCCACGACTTCTGTACTTGTTTTGTATGGTAGTCTTCTATTAGAAGAATCTTCTTCTGTATATAGTACAATATTATGTATTGCATGTATGTATATAACAAAATGCCAGTTCAATGTTAACTACTAGAGCAGCAAACACCATTTTTCAGTGGCTCCTCCTGACATGTGGTGTGCCTTGCAATCTCTAACTCTTATGGGTATTTAGAATGGGAATAAGCATCTAGCCAAGATTAAGGGACTTTGGCATAAGGTTTTGTTTAACTTCAAGATCTATTCAAACATAACTTCTGCTATGGTGTTTTCCTCCTCATCAGCTTCCCTATTTTACTTTGTGAAATTCGCATTGATCAGTTGCATGATACCAACCAGCTGTGGTAAGAGACCAACTGCAATTTCCAAAGCTTATGTTTAGAGACCAACACTGGATTGAGTATCATATGCCATGTCTAGACTGTTGAGAGATGATACCATAAAAAAAAAAAGTGCTAAGGAAAGGCACTAAAACCAGTTACAGTTGTACTCATAAGACAGTGAACTTGCAGCTGCATTTCTTAACATGAAAGGAAATTGGTCTGCTTACCAAGCTCAAAATGCAAGCCTACTTACAGCAATAGAGAGGATCACCAGAAGCTGTTACAAGTGACAGATGCTATTCTCAACTGTCCTTCAAGCAGGCACGCTGCATTTTCTTTAGTGAATCAATGCAATTTGATTTTGGCCCCAGTATGAAGTCAGGAGTTTGAGTTTCTTCTCTGAAAAATATTAACCCTAAATAAAATCTGAACTTACGCTTCTAGCAGGCTGTTAGCTCTAGAAATAAAAGGAAACACTGGAAGATTTTTGGAGGTGCTGAAACATTTGTTTTGAAGTTTTATTACAAAAATATATTTGCAAACATACAAAATTTTGGATGAAAAATGCTCATTCTTAAACATTTATGCAATAACTTAATAACTGCAAACATACATAGGTGCTATAAAATCCATACCATACCAAAAACGTTAATGATGCAGTATCTACGTTTATTGACTTACAATTATTCTCATTCCTGGTTTCCAGAAATCTTTCCTGAAGCCCCTCTTCCCTGTGGTCTTCATATTGAAAGAACATGCAAATGGGTACAACTGGTGCATCCACAAAAGTGATAAAACTCAGAAATTACTAAAAGCACATAATGTATATTAAAAAACTTAACTAACCATATGCCCATACACTGAATAGATAAAAATAAATACACCACCAAATTAGAGATACTGCAATTTTTCCAACTTGAAGTGAAAGGAAGATATTGCATCTTAACATTTTCGTAATGTTGCCAGACAAAACTGAGGTGATACATATTGCACACATTCCTCCTGTTAAGATATGCTGTACAAAGCAACCCAAATACCTGGCAAAAAGGTGGCTGATTTGTTTAGAATACTTTTAAAAACAAGAAGTCCCAAATTAAAGTTTGTTTTCAAAAATATTTCAGAAATTGTATCAGTGACTACACATGGCATAACAGGTTTCAGAAATATACCAAAATGAAGCAATTAGAAATGCAAGCAAAAATGAGATACATCCAGCAGTGAGTGTTTAAATATTATATTGAGAATTTATACACAGAATTAAACGTTTTAGATGAAATCAAGATGAATCACTTATTTTTAACTTTATTCAATCATTCTGCAAATCTTGTTTAATTTGGAAAGATATACTGCTTCTAAGTTAATTGCTGTTAGGCACCTTTCATATAAACTTTGCATTATTAAATAGCAGATACAGTCTAACTACAAAAGAACAATTCAGCAGCTGTAGGTTTTAAAACTGTCTTTGATTAAGTTTGAATTTGGTTGGGTTTTTTTGTTTGTTTCTTTTTTTTTTTTAAAGTGACTTAATGCTAGCCATGAAACACATGCTTAGATAACACAATTAATTTGGGGAGTATAGTCTCAAATAATAATCCTAGTTCTCATAGGCAAAATCCCTTTGAGACAGCAGTTGTTTTTTTTTTTAAAAATTAAACAAAAATCACTTGAAAATGGTCACAATTTCCTGTTTTGACCCATGGTAACTTGCTATGCACTAGTTATTCCTACTTGTGGCTAACATGAATCAAGGTCTTTGACAAACTGGCAATTTTAGATTTATAAAAGAAGTTAAAATAATCAGGAAAATAAAGTTTTTAAGTAACACAGTCCACATTTAAAAAATAATTCAGTTTTTAAAATGTAGTTGAGCTTGTGTTTTACATTGCAACTTTTCATTAGAGGTTTATCTGTTAAATCCATTACCCTGGCACTTGTCATAAATAACAGACTGTAACTCTGTGGTGTATTGGATGACACCTTGATTGGTTCCAGTGTCTGTTGGCTACATGAAGAGAGGTTAAAACAAACACGTGCAGGTGATCAAGATGAACAGGTTTGCTTGTTGTAAAAATGCCTGCCTAGTAACTATTTCAACTCTGTTTCTCTTCCAATTCATTTTGAAAGTTGTGGGGGTGGGTAAGTAAACCAATAATGTAAGTAAACCACTTGCTACTAGTACACTAGAAAAACAAAGTAAGGATCTGCCAACTGCTTCCAGGGGTTCCTGGACAGCTGGAAACAAGTTAAGGATATTCAAAGTAGAGTCAAACTCTCATAACAGCATTGCTACTCTAAACAGTATTACTTTTGTCAATTGTATATGACTGAAGAACTCAAAATATAACTCCTTCCTACCATATCTATAGATCTTTGGATATGACTGTATTTAGCAAACAGTACAAATATGCACTAGCAGCTTCCAATATTTCTATTCTTAGAAACTTTTATCAAATCTTCCTTCGAAGAAACAGGAAGCTGTCTGTAAGAAGTGAGAAGTTATGGACTTTGTCTTTGCTAAATCCAGATAAAAAGCAAGTCTCTATTTGGTTTAGGCTATCAATTTTTTTTCAGAGGAACTGCTCATTGGTTTGTCCCTTTCAGTGAAAGTTTTTCTAGAAAACCCAAACAAATTAGTTTAGACCTTAGATCTAATTTGAGTCTCATTGTTTATGGGCATACATAGTATTGAACTCTAGAATTTATGCAGAAAGCTCCTATCTTACTTAACAAGGCTGTTTATATTGCTGAATTCAAATGCTACCATTAAAACCAATATATTTCTTGATGAATGTGCATGACATTAGCATCTTTCCCTGAATCTTGCACATTTTTCTAAAAAAATACCATATATTTTAACTGGAAACACTGAACTCAAAGGCTGAGAAGAGCTTTTCAGAAGGCAGGTAGTGCTAAACAAAGTATGATCTCCACTAAAAAGCTATGAAAAAAACCCTAAAATAGATCAAATACATAAAAATGTAAATATTTGTTGTATCTAAAAACATACCAATTTGTGAACAAGTCACAATTAAAGCTCAATTACTAGTTTCCAACAAAATGCCCATGCACCTTGATTACATCAACATCAACTAATCCTTAGGATATATATACATAGATATATGTTGTAAGGAGCCAAACGATTTTTTTCTTCATATTTCAATAGTGCTTGAGGGAAAAGAAAGAAGCAGTGCATCATAACTCACTACAGATTATCTTTTTACTCAATAAACCAAAACTTTTCTACTGGAAAAGCATCCTTTAAAATTACTATTGCTGGAAAAAGTTGGGACCTGAAGTCTTATTAATTACCTTTGCATGCCTTTAAGAAATAAATACAAGCCATGGGTAAAACAACACAGCAGCATAAGAAACTATAATTAGATTTTTTCTGACTTCAAATGGGAAAGTATCCAGTTAAATTCTTACATTAGTGAATTACTAGACCACATATAATAAGCGATAACATTTTAATTAGATAAACTTCAGACTATGAAGTATGCACTAATAATCTGGGGAGAGGGCAACAGAAGAAAAGCATGCATTTGTTCCCCATCTGCATAGTTTTCAACACTGCAGTTCCAATGCAACTGAGGAATGAAAGCCAACTATGACATGGTCCACCCTTAAGCTAAAAGGGAAACAAAGTATTTAAAGTATTTCAAACGCTGCTGAAGAGGAAGAGGGCCTTCCAGTGGTGGTGTCCTAACTACAAATTTAAAACGAGAACTTCAACATGCAACAGAACTACTCTGTTGCTTAAAAAAAAAACAACAAACACCAAACACAAACAACAAACCAAAAACAATCACTGAGGATTTTGCATATTTCAAATTTTACCTTTTTAGAGAAAATGGCCTTACTCACTTGCATACCTGTTTAATGTCAGCGATGCAGAAGCAAGTAAGATTAATGGAATATTTAAAAGATGAATTTATGTGCATTAGCTAGAGACTGTCATTGTATTGAGCAAATCACATTTTTAAATCTTTTGTTAAAGATTTAGCTCCAAAGGCCTGGCTTCCAGATCCATTCCTTCCCCACACCTGCCAACTTAAACCACAAGGCATTTTACTCTTTTTCCTCAGTCCTCCAAACTGGAACTACGTTACCACAGCTAAATTTTGTTCTGGTGTGGTGTAGTGTACTGTACTATGCGTTCGCTGGTTTAAATAGTATCAAGTCTGTAATCCTTGAACAGTGAATACAGCTAGGAATGAAAGCCAGAGCAAACATCTGCACATTCAGTTAATGCTAATGAGAGCTCAAATGCAACTTAAGTCCCCTCCCCAGTAAAAACAAAGGTTTGCTGGTGATGATCACAGTGAAAACCTAGATCACTTCTGAGAACGTTACTTTCATAAGTATTTAAGGAATAGTCTTTCCTAACAGGTTCAAATTCAAGACGTTGAAAACTAAATATTCTTTTACAAAAATATTAGTTTTATAGACGAGGCATAATTGTTTCTAAAATGGATATATTTTAAGCAGATTTAGCTTTGATTATAGCTTAATGTTGTCTGTATTCTTGGTTAGGACTTGCAAGTAGACTTCATGAATAGTGCTGAGAAAACGGGAATCATTCTGCAGGAAAAAAAACACATTAGAAACATTAGTAAAAAGATGCAAAGAAAGTTAAACTTAATGCCATTTAAGTTCTGTGTAATGATTCCTTATAGTGCTAGCTATCTGCGAGTTAAGGGAACGGAACTAGCTGCGTACTTGTACAAGCAGCAATGCTTTTTGGACAACATACAGACTTTGAACCACGAAGCTGGTAGGACAGCTAAAGAGATCACTAAGCACACTGGATGCTCAAACAAACCAGCCAACCCGGGGTCACTAGGTCAGCCTTGGCCATGTATTTTCACTTCCCTCCAGAGTCCAAACCTTAGTCTTAGACACAGAGAATTCCATCATATGTACAGGCTCCCAAATGCATGATGTCAGAACTAATGTTTTTTCTGTCTGTCAGACCAGCCTGAAAGGGATTGTAGTATGCTACACAAGAATTATCATGTCAAAGCATTACTGGGAAGTGAATTTGTTTCATCTATAGACAATATTTAGAGATATTCCCAAGTTTAATTCCTTCAGATGACAAGTTTACAAAAGCGGTATCTAATCATCTAGCTTGAAGACGTAATATTCTTTTCACAAGATCTGCACAGCAGTTCCCGCTTGGAGTACTGTGCAAGAGTACTCCTATGCTGCAGGGTATGGTCTTCATTCAGCTATCTCTCTATTTAAAGAGAAGATTAGAGACAAATATTCCAATCGGCTCTCTAAAGTCACTACAATAATGTTCTTCAGACTACTGGGTGAGAATCAGTGCACTATGTCTCTAATGAGAATAAGACTTCTAGCACTTGAGTTCAGTTGCAAGACTTACAAGTAAGCTAGTTTAACTCCTTAAAGAGAAAAAAAACACCACACACACCAACACACAAAAAGGAACAACGCAGATAAAACAGGCAACCTAGCCGATGATGGGATCTGGCAGTGGCCCTTTTTGGTCCTAACAACTTTATCGCTGGGAAGATACTATATTTAGACTTGCATTCTGGGTGTAAGCTCTACTAACATCAGCATGGAGAGGGCAAGAGAATCTTGAGTTAACAAAGAACCATGTCATTCATGGCAACTTCACCATGACATTAGAGGTCAAAATGATCTCACTGCATGGCTACTTCCACCATCACAGATGCATTCAACTGAACCTTTTAGTCCCTAGAAATAGCAGAACTAGAACTTTGCAATTTCCATTTCAAAGACACATACTTCAGTTAAAGATCGGGAACAGTTCTAGGGAAGTGGGAACAGGAAAGCTTTCCTTGGAAAACCAGGAACAGTTAAAAAGACAACAAAACCAACACCCCATCCTCATACCAGGCCTTCCGCTAGTGCAACTTTTTCCTCATTGTCCACAAATTCATACAAATCTGAGAGGACACATCTGATGTACAGCTCTGTCCTTTTAATTCCTTCATCTCACAACCAAAAGGAGCAAGCTGTGCCATACTAAGTGTACAGTGTGGAGTAACCTACTCCTTCCAACAAAGGAACAACTTTTGTAGTGTTTCAGGACAAAAGTTGTTATGGGGTACACAGAATTTCTCAGTACTGGCTACTGTACTTAGAACCCCATCCCTCAGAAATTAAGCTCTGTAAAGACAGGACCTTTATTAGATGTATCAGTGCTTCTTGAAGCTGAGACCTACTGAGAACAGTAGGTGGTATAGTCTGAATTTCTGTTGTTCCCAGTGTTAAAGGCGAAGAAGAATTGGCTTTATTTTCCACTTCAGTAGCTTTTGTAGCTGATTGCTGAAAAACACTAGGAGACAAGAGGATTGAAGGCGTTACTGTAGTTGTGGTTGTAACAAACTGCGGAGGTGCAACCTGTAAAAGAACAGAAAATTAATAAGCACCATGTCCATTAAGAATGAATGCTGTTATAAAGGCTGGAGAGATGAACATTAAAAAAAAATGTAGCCACTATTATTCAGTCAGGTATTCCAGAATAGCTGCTCTTAATGAAGAAATATCTGCCTATGAAGATTAGTATCAATAGTAATTCTCATTTAAAAAGATGAAGAAGGTAAGAGTCTTCAGTATTCTTGTATGCAGACTCCTTTCTTTTCCTGTGGTTACTACCTTCCAGATTTTTTGAAACAAACCACATAGAATAAGAGGTGAGCTTTTCAGCTAGATAATCAAAGGAGCCTGTAGTTGTTTTACAAATTATTATTTTCCTTTGGAGTTTACAGAAAGACTAGTCCTGCTTCCCACCCTCCTGTTTCTGTGGTCTCCAACAAATATGCTTATAATTTGAAGTAAAGTATCTCAAAGATATTTAAAATGACTGACGAACTATAATTAACATATTGGAGTACATTGAAATATTCTAAGTACATTTTCCCTTGTGAGGGAAATCACAAATGTATAGGAATATTATATTTACATAAAGTGGACGTGAATAAACACCAGCCTTGAGCAATTCTGACAATCTCCTGATAACTGCAATTATTATTCAGTAAGACAATCTACATCTTGCTCAGGCTTTCAGAATGACCAACATGGGGAGAAAAAAAAAAAGAAAATAAACAAGCCAATCTCACGCAGAAGAAAATAAGACTAAATGTGGTATGTAAAGATGTTTGATACATCAGCAGAAAGAATTTCCCGTGGATAATCAAAAATCTTCAGAAGAAAAAAACTGCAAAGCCATTTAAAGTTAATGCGTATATAATAACATCAACAATAGTAGAACTAGCAAATTGATTTTGTTATAGTCAAAACTGAAGACTTACAGCATGGGATATCAGCTGAAGACATGTTTAAACCAAATACAGTTTACCATACAACACACACTCGTTTCTTAAAATTCCAAAACCCATGTAAAATGCTTTTATTTAGATAATTATTTACTAACTCTGTCATGAACAGACTGTGTAGCTTGTCTTATAGCAGGCCAGTAGTTAAACAGTATTTTACTTTAAGCAGCACCATTTTTACTGCCTTCACAATCAGATCTGGGCATGCTACTAAAACTGCTTTTATTTAGTGAAAGTTGGACAAGAATGAGGCAATTTAACTGATTTGAAAAAGGAGGGCGTGGGTAAAGGAAAAGTAGAATTAAATTACAGATGGTATCCTGAAAAGAATACATAACAAAAAGGCAATTAAAAACAATTCTTGAAGGCTTGACTATTATCAGTTATTTTTTTACCTGCAACCTGAAATTTTATATTGACATTTTGAACTGTTATTGAAAGGCAGTTCTAATAATGTTAAATCTGTATTTAGATCGTTAAAACTTGCTATTAGAAGGTTTTGCAGTAGGAAATTATTGTTATTCCTTTCCTCTATCTTCTATTTTTTATTTTTTTGTCTTGGTATGTTTTTCATAAGAGACAAGGTTTCTCAGCAAAACTGAAAGAGACAGCAAGGCAAGGATTGCAGGGTTGCATTTTATGCCTCTGGGGTGCTTAAGGTTGGGCTAAGGCTAACAGACCTTACTGCAATATTAAAGCATTAGTACTGTTTGCTTACAAGACAAAAAAACCTCAGTTCAAATAGCG
Source organism: Anarhynchus alexandrinus (assembly GCA_008711295.1). Classification (NCBI taxonomy): domain Eukaryota; kingdom Metazoa; phylum Chordata; class Aves; order Charadriiformes; family Charadriidae; genus Anarhynchus; species Anarhynchus alexandrinus. The sequence goes on from VUYV01000126.1 coordinate 70,176, forward strand.
CGAACTCAATGCAAGATTGCAGATCCAAAAACGTATTCTCATTTCTGCGTTAGCACCAACAATAAGAGGCACCGTACAACAACAAAGCGCACTCATTCATAGCAGTCTACAGAAACTCCCACTTGCCTCAGTATAGCTCATTTCTGCTTGATAACGACGCTTTAAATATGGTCAGTGGGCAATGACTATTTGAGATACCAACTGTTTACCACAGTTTTAAACCCTTCCCCTTTTTTTAAGAAACCCAACAATGACTTAGCAGAAGTATTTATTCACTTACTTGACTTGCTTTAGACAAAGTCTTTGGCTGTGGAAATACTTCAGATTCCTTGTTTTGTTGTACAGTCTAAGTGAAAAAGAAAGCATAATCCACAAGTTAGCATCCACAGCTCAATTTCCAGTGGTGGTTCTCTGTTTTTTATGAAAGCACAAAACCGCAAGTTTCAACAGATTTTTAGATGCAATTTGAACCATTTTGTAAAACTGAGATAATCAATGGGAGGTTGGAAAAAGAGGAAAGACTTGAATTTATGTTTTATGCTTTCAATATTATAGCAAACCTGTAAAGCCATAACAAAACACTTCTGAAGAAAGACTACTACACTTGAAAAAAAAAATCTAAACATTAAAACACTGAAACTGGGAACAAAACAAATACTACAAAGTGAAGAGAAGCAGTTTGGTAAATTTCCAGGAAGGTTAAATTTTTTCTAGGCTTTCTATCTAATCACCTCCACAAAAATTAAATGCTGTTTTCTGCTAGAATTTCATAAGTATTTTATACCTTTACAAACAGCACACAGATATTTAAGTCAGATTTCAAGACTATAATATAATAAAATTCAAGTATAAAAATATTAGAAAAAACAATAAAAGACGTAGATAAGGTACTTCAGTAAATTCCTGTGGCATTCTTGGAAAGGCTTGTTATAGCCATTTGGAATACCTCTTGGCAGCACAGAACAGGAAAAAACCCTTCGCAACAGACAGTACTTAGCTTACTTGAACTGCGGTGAAGAAACACTCAGGGAATTGATAGTCCTTAATGACAAAAATAGTAGCTTTATGAAGTGGTAACAAGCACAAGATCAAATTCTTAAAGTCTAATTACACAAAAGTTAGGAGGTCTTTTGCTAGTTTGAGAGTATATTTGGACTATGGAGTATTTTGTCTAATGAAAATATATACACACCGTGGACTTGGTGGAAGGAAAAAGAGTGCAAGACTGGCATATGAAGAGTTAATTCCCAAGGCTATCAAGCAGACATTGAATCAATGCAGTCAAGGGCAGTTATGGATAAACCCAGCCAGCTTTTCTAAGTGCTCAAAGATATCACAATCTTCAGACAAATCTGTATGAACGTTTAGTAGTACACTAGAGAAAAATACTGCTCAGAATGTACAGTTCTTCAATACTAGATCAAGAGAGCTCCTCAATGCTGTACTTGGACCTCCTCCTCCCTCTGCAACATGAATCCATCCAAACATCTCAAAAAGGTGATCACTAGCAAATTAGTCCTAGCACGTAGCAGTCACAGCCTTCTTGAAAATTTTCAACAACAGCAGTAGATTAGAAATAAAGCAATTAGAAAAAACAGCACAATAAAAGCACACCCATTTCTTAAACATTAAGACAGGGATAATTCTGAGGACAGAAAAGCAACACTTGAAAAATACAGGGTATTCTAAAATAACGCTTAGGACAAGTTACAGGCTGAAGAGTCAAGCTTTTGGTTAGATCTCTGTTATGAGTAAGTCATCACCATATTCATAGCAAGGAGTAGCAGCTGACCCAGACAGGGCTACCAAAGATCTTGTTAAAACCCAGTGGCAAGTGCTGGAAAATAATAAACATTAGGAAATTCATACAGATGTAGCTGTAAGTAGTTTTGTTTGGTAGTTTTTATTCTTGCATTATCACTGTACCCAAGATGCAAGAAGACACAATCAAACACTAGCTTAGTCTGCATGTAAAATGAAGAGAAGTCTGGATAAGCTGACAAGTGGGCGCTACAGAAAGTTACTACTCCCTTTGGAGAAAAAAAGCAAGCCAATAACCCAAACTCAGTAATGTCTTTACTACTGACGTAGCCAATTATACAGCAGAGCAACACTAGTTGATTAGAAAATAATTTATAACACAAAGCCAGACGCAGTAACCTTACAGACTAGCAGTGACCTTTTCACCTAGCGTCTCAAAATAAATTTACTGCTTTGGCTTACATCAAGGCATAGACAATAGGTCCTCCTCCAAGAAATAAAAAGTTAAAGAGGTCCTTTGTAAGTGATAGTAATATAAACCAAATCAAGGCAGTCAATTAGACAAAATAAATCAGTTTACGATCCATTTTACTAAATAACTATCTCAGCATAGCCCACAGGTATCCCCAAGAAGAAGGTGGTCAAAACTGAAGGAGCGCAAAACATCCAAAAGCAAAATAACCAGAAACAGAAAATTGTTTGTTTTGTATGTTCAAAAAAGGTACAGACTAGACTTCCACAGCATCAACTCTCGTAACACTGATTGGTCTGTACCCTTCTGTCCTTTCTCAGATCATCAGTTCTTAGCAGTATTTTTCTGACACAAGTACAGATGAATTCTTTAGGATATATTCATCCCCTAACAGCACCAGCTTGAAAAACGTCTTCCTCTACAGGCAGATCTGTCACTGACAGCAGATGCTAATGATATAAAACTAATGGAATGGGATTTCTAAGTTAGCAATTCAATTGTTATCACACAGTGGAAGTCCTTAATTATTTTTAAAAGGCTACTACATAACAGCACATTTTCCAAGGGAAAATACACGTAGACTAAAAACAGTCTAAAGCTTCAGGGATATAAAAACCCACAGAATACCTGAAGGGGGGAGATTATCTTGCTGTTCAAGGTTGATGGCTTACTGTGAGATTCTTTGAAGCTTTCTGGTGTTGCAAGTTGGCCAACCGAGGCAGAGATGTTTGGTGTTAAGGAAGTCTTAGGGAGAGACTGCTGTTGCATTTGGTCATGCTGTGGGGTCAACCTGAGTTTCTGAAGAAGATCAACACTTGTATGGGATGTATTTGAGACAGTTCCTGTACTTGTTGATGTCAAGGGTGCTATAAGCTGGCTTTGGCCAGCCATTAGATTTTGTGGAGCGTGGTTCACTTCAGATGGCGGCTGATTCACTAGTGGGGATATCTGCTTGGCAGCTTGCTGCATAACTTGCATTATACTGTTGTTTTGTTTTAGGCCAGGAAGCATCTGAGCAGGGGCAGCTTCCATTGTCGAGGCTGAATTAAGATTAGGGCTTAAACGAACTGAATAGCTTGAAACATTTTTTACATCAGGCTGGGAAACTGAAGCTGGAGGTATTAGCATAGGTGTTAAACATTCCTGCTGATTCAAAGGATTGGCACTGGTTTTAACGCTTGGACTTTCAGATTTCCCTAGTGATTGTTGTATTACTGTTGACTGGTCAAAGGAAAAAGGCAAGAGCAAACTGTGCTGCTCTCTGGCAGAGGTGTCAGTCTGCAACTTTTCCATTCTCTCTGGATTGGGATACGGAGCTGCAGGCTGTTCCTTTGGTACAGAGGTTCCAAACAGTTCCTCCAAAGTCAGATGCTTCTGCCTTGACTGAAATGGCTGGAAAGAAGGGAAAAGGAAGTTTTCAGTTTAGAAACATACACACCACTGTGCATCTTTCACAGTCTATTACAATTTCAAGAAAACTATGAAAGACAACTAGCTCAAATGCATTTAAAATACAGTTTGGATATCAAGTGTGCCTTATTTATAAGAATTTTGAAATCAATTTCGTTTACAAGGAACATCCGGTCTACATAAGCTGTTTCTCTATAGCCTTGTATGGACAGACTGTGCATTAGTGGTAAAGAAGGGGGAAGGCTACGGATTACATATGGATATGTAATTAAGATGGCACCTGCCATCATCGATCAGCCCTAACAACACAAGACACTTCAGGGGGCAGGGAACTACCAAAACCACCCCCCAAACATACATGTTGAACAAAATAGACATAGAATTTGTAGAGTTGAAAATAATTAAATGGCCTAAAAGATGGGAAAGGAACAGAGAAACCTGAAGGTACACAACTAATCTAGCAATACATGCCTAGACAGTTGTTCTCACCCTTTTCATTAACAATGCGATAGATGTTACAATAGGTAAAAGAATCTATGTAGACCTAAACATATGTATACATCTCCTTGAAAAGTGTGTATATATACACACCATTACATCTACCAGTCCTTTAGTCTATCCCAAAAATATACATCTAGCCTACAGCACTGACACTGTTAGAAAAATCTGATGTTAAGGATATCATCTGTTTAATATTTTGCTGAAAATGTTTAAAAATGTGTTTCACTAAAAAGAAACAGCGATTAACACCCTTAGTCTCAACATTTTCCTGGTTTTTTTTTTTCAGGTCACACAGGACCAGAAGTTATGTAAAACAGCTGGACTAAAATACAACATTCTGTTCAAAAGACTGAATGGCCTGCAGCACAGTTCCAGTGTATTCTGATGGTATGTCTAAACAAAGATGCTATTTTACAATGACAACTACTGTACCATGACATTGCTACGCTAGCTCTAATTTTACTAGCACAGATAACAGCAGTGAAGGTATGCCAGTACTGGTAGCATGCAAGTAGCCTAACAAGAAAACCTTCATCTTGAAATTATATTGATTTCCGCCCAGATTACTAATCTCTACTGACATTGTTGGTATTCATTTTTAGCTAGCTTAAAGTCAGGCACACTTTCATTTTGCAGCTGATATGTTCTATAATTTATAAGCCTTGTTAATTATGTTAGGAATTCTTTTTAAAAAGTTGGTTTTACTTTTCTCCACTGATACTGTTCTAAGACCTGTCTTTCAACTGTAAAGATTCTGTTAAGAGAAAAATCACTATTCCATCTCATTTCAAACTCAGCTTTTCACTTCAGTATGATAAATTGACTGGCTTTCCTTCGTTCTATGATTCCATGATTAATACATTACAATATTCAAGTAATAAACAGAAATCTCTACCATGTTCTGATCCAAGTCAGACTAACCACTTATGTGGATACAGTATCAGAAATGAAGTTAATTTCCAGCCTGAAGTATAAAACACATCTGTTGCTTGCCCCATCTGTGGCTGAGGTATATTTTGAGTGTGTATCATCAACTAGGTGTGTTCTGAAGACCCTTATCAGCAGGGGCTGCAAAGAGGCAACAGCATCACTTCACTCAATAGGAACAGAGTGCTGCTCAGAGGGTTTCTCCAAAAATCATTTCAGATACATTGAAATGTGAATTAGCAGTCAGAGCTGGCACTATAAAGTTTAATTTCAGTGTTCTGATTCAGTTTTTCCAATCGCTGGTACAAAAGCATTTCATGTTAGAACTGTTTTTCATTTTGAACTGCCAAGATAAAACACTTGAACTTCAGAATATCACAGAGAAGATATTTATTCTTATTCCCAAATCTGTGATATCTTTAGCATGAAATGAAGTTAGCCAATCAACATACAAGTGAGACATTTTGGCAGGGGTTTAGGAATCTCACTGTACTTATCATCTGTACGCTATTTTTTTATTTTATTGGTCACCTGCTTCAATTAAATGAAAAATGTATTTTTGCAGTTGAAACTAAGTGTTTTTCCAGTAGTCTTCCAGTTGTCCACATTATTACAAACATGATTAAGAATAAACACATTTACAATATACTTGAACCCAGTTAACTAGCTTTTATAGAACTCTTATCACTTATGTTACCTGATTATTTTTTTCCCCAATATCTCTGCAGCTATTATTTTGAATAGCTCAACAGAATTAAAAATATGCCATTTCACTTGTTCTATAAATTCAGTTTCCCTTTAACTACTTCAGAGCAATTTTTTAGAATCTTATCTTTCAAATTTTTTCTTTAGTAGTTATTTGATTTCTGTTCTGCAATTCCATGCACAGGTGGGACACTTTAGCTGATTGCAGTCTACATGGAATGACCCCCCCCCCCAAAAAAATATATCTTCTTTAAAACAAAGCCTCAGGCAACCCTGTGGCCAGGTCTCAGACCAGGCACGCAGCAAGAAGAGCTGGCTGCCAGGGGTCAGTCTGTCACTTGTGCTGATCCAAAAGCAGAGGTGCTGCTGAGGGGGTAGGGGGTCTGCCATAGCCAATAATCACAGCAAACCCCCCACCCTCATTTTAATTCACTAACTGTTACAGCCACATCCCCTAAAACAGATTCCTGCTGCTCATACCCTAGCCCTAACCTGTACTGGAAATTATTTACTACTACTACTACAAAGTAAGTATTTTGTTTACAAGTACTAAGTGCAAGGTTGCACACATTTTCATAGGGCATTTCATTTTTCAGACACGGTGGTTTATGGCATCAGGAACAGAACAGGCAAGGAGGGGAGGCAGGCCTTGCCACTCACCTCAGTGGGCTATTTTCTGATGAGAACCACTACTGACCTCTCCGTGCCCACTGGGTGGCACTGTAAGCAGGCCCAAGTTACTTAAGTGTTAGAATATAGTTATTGCAGATTATTTTTCCCTAAATTTATCTCTAAAAAGTCTTATATGAATCTACAGCTTCCTTGCGCAGAAATGCTAACTAGAAAGTGGAGCCAAATACTGAACTACTACCTAGTCCAGCCACTCCAGTGATAATACCAAGTATTTTGTAACACGTTTCCTGTGGTTCAAATATATATAAACATGTGTGTATATATATATATACTTAGAGAGAAAGTATATTCCTGTGACTCAAGGAATATACTGCCAAAACGTTTTTTTGGCAAAAAAAAAACCCCAAACAACACTCTTCCTCTTCCTGCAACAAAACAAAACAAAAAGCCCCTGAAGCAAACCAACAGAAAACCACACACACTTTTTCCATAATCTAAGTATGAAGGAATCAGCCAAGGTGACTGATGCCATTACCAAACAGTCATACAAGCAAAGGTTCAATGCAAGCTACAGAAGTGTGAGAGAAGATAGGTAAACACATTTTCAGTTCGGCCAGAGAGAATTTGGTGCTGCCATGCCTGAAGCACTTTCCATTTCTTGCCTAGCAACTCACCGTTGATTAAGTTAGCAGGACTGTAGCTGTAGCTTTGAAGGCAGCACAGATAAACCTTCACTAGATGTCTCAAACATGAGAAATCAGTACTTGAGTTCATACATGAAAGACTGCAACACAGTATACAGCTAACTGATGCCATGTTCAGCCCAATAATGAGGCAGAGGTACTCTTTTCTTGCTTCTGGGCTCTGCAAGTCATCCTGCACATTACCACAGACTGACTTCTTTCAGAATCCAAGTCAGCCCTTTTAAACATACCTGGATATTCACAGTAGTCTGACATAACCTTGTACTTTTAAATGCTAAGTCAAAAGACAGAATTTAGGATCCTAAAAGTTTTGAAACCCCAGCAGACTACACTGCAGGCATTCTAAGAAAAAAATATTTTGGTTCCAAAACAAAGTAATAAATGAAAAAAAAAAAGCACCTTATTTAGGTTTGGATTAAACATACCTGGTCTTGAACTTGTAATGAAGTTTTTTGTTCTGAAGGCTCTGTACTTTCTGGCTTTGGTGGATTTGCATTTTGTTGCATTCCAGAACTTGATATAATACTTAAGTCACTGATCTGATTCTGGGGGAGAAAACAAAAAAAAAAATTAACACAAATACATGAGGTTTAAGTCTACATTTATTCACTACTACAATCCCGTTTACGTGGCATCTTGAAATACAGACGAAGTAGAGAGTACTGATTTTTGTAAGACACTCTGGAATTGACAAATTTTAGGAAATAAGAATCATACCACGACATCCACCATCTGGTATGTATTCATACAGTTTTTACTCTTTATTATTAAAAAAAAAGTCAACTGGCTTCATACTTTTTTCACTGAGGTAAAAAAAAAAATAAAAAAGAGGCAGGCTTTTCACATCCTTTATCTGCATTAGCTGGTAATGAGGAAGTTTGCTATACTTCATTAAATCAAGAACCCAAACTAGAAACAACTTAGAAAAAAAAAATCCTGTCAGAAATCATTCTAAGTGGCTGGCAAGAGAGCTTGTCACTGACTTATTTGCATCAGGTTTAATTAAGCACGTACATGTATTTTTAGTAGGTGTTACTTTGGTTTTCTGTGAACACGGCAAAAACCAGACAAGCAACCTGCATTATAACAGACAGTATGTTTACAGATCGAGTTGACTTCCGTCTTTAATAAATGTATACCTAAACGAAAATAGAAATTGTATTACAGTTTAAATCACCAGTGAAAAAAACAAACTGTAGAACAGTCTAGTTTTCAATAGGTAAACTACACCTTATGCATATGATATAGCCAAACTTTAGCACTACACGTAATGATTACTCTGGTCACTTACCCACAGCAGCAAAATAGGTATGGGTTAAACTTTTTAGCAACAAGTTAAAAACCAGTCTGTGCTTTATTATTATTTTGTTTTCAATTTCTAATTGAACGCAATAAATACAAAATCAGGACTCTATATTGTGATTTAGGGACAGAGGTGAGAAGCAACTTCTCCCATCTTTCTGACTTTAGCCACTAACTCGAAGGTCAAAACCTGTGCTTAAAATGCTGGATGCATTGTGGTTACAAAATCAGACAAAGCATAGTTTTCTTTTCACTAGACGATGTTTCCATGCTCACACCGAAACGCACACAAAACACCACACTATAAAAAGCATCCATTCACTTCATTTAAAAAAAAAAAATCTCAAAATTCATTCATTTTCACATATGGACTTGATGTAGCAAGTACTTGAAGGATTAAGCTGATTTGGAATCCTAGATTAAATCACTCAGACCTTCATAAATCTCTTTTTCACTCTCTCTGCCCCCTTCTCACGCTGACACTCTGCCAATCTCATGTGGGCTGCACACAAGGATTACTGTATGATCCATCTGGAATGTACCAGGCAGATAAGTACTTTCTGCTCCTAAATACAAATTCATGTACAATTACCGAGTGCCATAAAATATTTTTTTTTAAATAATTAAGACAGGAAAGGTCTCTCAAGAAGCCATCTTCAAAACAAGTTGGTTACCTAATCATGTGACATACCTTGGCTACAAGGATTTCCAAGATTAATGTGCCAGAGGTTTGTTGCTAAAGCTGAGGTGGTCAACAGAACATTCTCCAAAGAAGTTTGCTTGAAACATGACCAACATTGCTCAGTTCTGTTTATCTGGCAACTTCTACATAACTACAATCATACCAGGCTATGGGATTATGCTCAACAGATTCAGTGTACAGTTCACATACACACAAAAATAGGAAATTAAATAATTATCCTAGCTTCATTAGTGTTCCAAAAGCATCAAAACCCAGACACACACAAACAACAAATAATCAAGATCAAGACACAACCCCCCCAATTATATAGTAGCTCTACTGTAGTCCATGCCCTGCGTATTTCCCTATTGTATTACAAGCACCACAGACATCGACTGTCCACTCCATAATCTGCATACCATTGACTGTTCATCAGTATTTCACTTGTCTACAGAGCTTCTTCTATGATGCTTAGGAACTTTGTAAAGCTTTTCAGTACTCTCACATGAAAAAGATCTGAAAAATTAGGAGAGGAGAAGCTGGAATATCCACTCTGAGTCATTTTTAAGAGCCATCTGTTGGCAATGTATATTATCCAATACGGCAAGGACAAAGAGGGAGAAAGGCTTCATCACACCCTAAGAGGGCACTACCAAAACAGTGAGTTCTTGTGGTGTGTGTTTTCTTTTTTTTTTTTTCTTCCCCAAAAGCCTTCAATTTCTTCAAACCCGGCTCAATTGATACAACATTGAAAGATGACTCATTCAGGTTTTGATGCTTCCTTCTGTGCTCTCACAAAAGCTGCTACTTCCACAATGCTGGCCTTCATACAAAGACACCTTCTCCCCAAACAGCATAGATGCTCAGAGAATCAGAAGCAATCTATATTTTTTAAACCTGTATTTAAAGCATTCAAAAAAACACACTGCTGATTTTCAGAAACTAGTATCTAGGCTGGGTCAAATATATTGTATCATTTGTCACATTCGCCTGCCCTCAATCTATGGCAGAAAGTGACAAATTAAGTTGGCTCATACAAGGCTTAATCCACGTGTTCATTCTTTTCTCCTCATCCAACATTGCACTGTAACAATCTGGAATCCTACAAAGACTCAAATCCCAAGTACTCAAAGGTACTTTGCTGTGACCCACTGCACAAGCAAGTTCTGGAAGGAATCAAGCACTCAACTAATGTGCTGACTCTTCTCCCACCAGTACAACAACAAAAACCATACCACAGCTCTGCAATGTTATACTCACATGTCACTTTACTATTGCACATTCTTGTATTGTTATACTTGGGGAGAGGTACGTATGTTCAGAATCTTTGTTTCCTTTTTTGTATTTCCACAAATTACCCTTATATTTGTCCTGCATGCATGAATTTGGTCCTCAGGAAGGAATTACTTCATGTAGTCCCAAGATAACTAATATTCTCCTCCCTTATACGAACTTGTGAATTTAGCACTGGCGATACATACCACACTCACCCTTCTGAAATCAGATAATTTATTAAAAGGATAGACACACAGTAGACAGGACAGAAGTAATAAACTGGGGAACAGAAGGATTGGCGAACAGTATTGTTATACTTAGTCTGCAGCTATTAAAAATATGCTTCATAGTGCCTACAAATGTACTGAATGACTAAATCTCTAATCTCTATCACAAGACTTCTTTTGAGACTAAAAAGAGACAGACGCTGTTGGGTACAATTTTTATTTGCTATTCCCAGAGACAAAATTTTCTCACAGCAGTAGAAACTGTTGTAAAATGGGTCTATCAAGCTACATTTCAAGTTGGATCACATGATCACTATTCAACCTACCTTGTCTGAAATCAGAGACTGTTTCCTAGTAAAGTGTACTTGAGAGAGGGAACAAGACATCAGTCTGAGAACAAGGCTACTGCAACAATGGCAGAGCATGCCTGCTCTTTAAGCAAAACACAGCTGATGTGTTAAAAACTAGTTTCCAGACAGGCTTTCTTAAAAATGAAAAATAATGAAACATGTCAGCAAAGAGTTGCCCACTAAGGTAATAATTACAGAAATAAAACTTATGAATTCATGCAACGTGCAAATCCCAAACTGTTTTAAAATATGAATTTTTCCCCACATTACCCCTTCTCTCTAAGTCATTGTACATCCATGCTTGTATTACAGACGTGGGATAGCTCACAGAGTTTCTGGGCTTCTGCTATATTATTCAACATGCCAAGGCATTTTAGCATGCAGCTCAATGAATGCTCTTGATTATGGCATGAATCATAGCAGATCTCCTCCAGTGTCTTTCAATACAGAGAAAAAAACCAGAAAAAACAAAGTGTCAGCCACTATAAGGAATATTTACAATAATGGAACTTCAAGATCACAAAACCAGACATGTTCAGTGGTATGTTCTTCTACAATGTTACATATATACCTATTTGATCATGTTTCCTTTGACAATGATCTCACAAAACAAGCCAGTAGACAAGTACTGAGATTAAGCAGCCCATGCACCTATTTAGAAAAATATTTTGTTGTGTCTGCATCTCCAGGCATCTGTTTTTAAAATTGTATTTTTCCCCCCAGAAGGTAGTAATTCAAACATAAGAATACACAGGTCCTTTAAATTATGGATTAGGTGCACTACTTTGCAATCTTGAGTTAGAATGTATTGCACAGGACAATTTAGTGTATCAGAATTATTCTCTATCATCTCTCTCAGAAATCACAGGGGATGCTATTTCAGTAGGCTCCATATGATGTCCTAAGCCCCTTATTCAGAACCATAGGATTGTTGAGGTTGGAAGGGACCTTTAAGACCATTGAGTCCAACCATGAAGTCCAACCAAGAAGTAGAAGTAGTGTTTTTATTTGTTCATAAGTTTAGGGAAAAAAGAAGAAAAGTAAAAAGAAAAAGAGATGAGACATTTCCTTACTCGTTCATATTCATCCTTGGCTTTACTAAGCATTTCCAGGATGTCAATGGGCCTGTTTTCATTGCAGCCATTGGTTCTGCTGGGACTCTTTCGGTCCTGGGAAATTTGCTGCGATCTCTGAGCTTCTTGTTCTACAACTCTGTAACAGGAAAGGAGAAATGGGATTTTCAAATTTTATCTGGAGTTAACATCTTGCAAAAAGCAGTAAAGAAAAATGTACTCCCAGCACATTAACACATTTTGTCCTGCCTGTATAAAAACCTAACACATAGTTGACCAAAGTTACACAAGTTTTCATTTGCTACAAGGGTTATACAAGTCAAATTGTCAAATGGTCTGTACAATTTATCTCCAATCCAGACAGCACTGGTCTGTCTCTCACAAAGTTCGCCTACATTAAACACTACTTCTGTAAAACTGTCATATTTAGACATTTTTAAATTAAAATAAGTTGTCATTCAAGCACGTTATACAAAGAGCACATGTACCATACCACAGACTGAGTAAAACACATTTTTTTACTCTTTACTTCCTAACATGCATTTTTTTCCATATTTAACCAAATCAAGCTAAGTTATTCAATGAAATCAATTACAAAACAGTTCTAATTTAGGATGAGGCCTACCATTATACAACACAACGAAGACACAGGGAAAGAAGAGCGCTGGCTCACATCACATGTCCCTTGAGTCAGTCTGCAAGGAGGCTTAGAGCAAGTTACCCCTCACTCCCCCACTTGATGCTCTGGAAAGAAGGGCAAACCATTTTCTTCTCTAACTGCCCTGTAGTCATTCCATTTACAGCATGTCTTTTCTTCCAGCCTTTGGTGCCTACGGTTCATTCACCGCTTCTATTCCACCCCTACCTGCCTCAAGTATCAAAAAATTTCAGTTTAAAAGACAGTTAAGATATGGAAGAAGATGATGTGTACCTAGTACATTTCATTAATAAAAGTAAAGGCAGCATATATTTCTACTCCTAATCCATATGCAGTTCACAAGATATACATGGCTGTGCAATGCGCTAAAGCTTATCCTCTTGAAATAAACACACACCAGCCTGTAATCCCTTCTTTTTTAAGCCTGCATTAATCAAATATGTTAAGAAAAAACAAGCACTGTAAACAGGGCAGAGCTCTGGAGCTGGCACGTCCCTTGAGAACTCTCATGCTGTGGAACTGATGGCTGGTGGGGGAGCCAAGAGGTGCCATCATAACAATCACAGAAAGTATCAATCATTCCAGCCTCCAGTTCCTTTGGGTCAGTTAGGATTCAGGAGTAACTCTAGACTGTGTAGACTGTAGAGTAAATAGATATTTATGTGCACCTCTATGTTGCTATTTCTGAGGGGAAAAAAAAAATAGTTCAAGTCTTGGAAGTTTCTTCCCAGTTTTCTAGCAACCAAATCTCTTTACTTCACTAGAGTTTAGCTGTGTTTATTTGAAGAAGGGTTAGACTTGGCTTTTAAGAATTCAATGCTGCTTTCAAAATTACTTTGAAAATTTTTAATTTTTCAAGCTGCTTATTTAACCAGCTTCTCATTATTAGTACAGCTTTCTCTGTAAGCAAGCATTCACCTGCAAATGTAACTCAGAATAGGGAGGCCAATCTACACTCTGAAAATTTTTAAGACCTGCAGCATGTGCTCATTTGGATGAAGCAGCTCAATACTGTGCAAATGTTTCTATGGTGACACCCTGAGAGAACATTTTGTTCTAGCAGCCCACGTGGTCATACAGTCCTGACTTCGGACTTATCTAAGCTCAACTCTGAAACTGGGGATGAGAAAGGGCAAGGTAAAAGAACCAAAATATTTTGCTGAGATTTTAAGTGTCAGCATAATTGCATCAGAAAAAAGAAATACTTCAGTTAAAGGGAAAATTCTGGACAGCTGAAGTCATGCGTATGCTGCCTGATAGATGAAGCAAAGGCTTCAGTCTTGGGACCCTCCTTCTGCTCTTAACTAGGTAGTACAGAAGGTTTCAACAAAACACCTTCTCATCAAAATAGTACTAATTGGTCTCATACTAAAACATCTTCAAGGAGTACATCCATTTCACAGAAATATTTCACAAAGATTTCTGAAAAACATTTCGGAATATTTTTTCTATTGTCCATTATGAAGTATTTGTTGTCTTTTTACAGTGGTTTTTTTTTATTAAGAATAACAATTAAGTTATCTTCTAATGTAGATATTTGTCTAATAGCTCTTCCTCCATCTTCTGTCTTGCGCAGATTACATTCAGATGGTGGTGATGGGCTAACTGTGAAACTGTCTACTCCCAAAGCTCTCTGAGATACTCTCCCAGTTCTAGCTTGCTGCCTATACCTCAGGAGCCAGTTTGGGTCTGACTGTTGAAACAAGGTAAAACAAGCCTATAGAGTATCCAAAATATAAAAAATCCTATAAATTTACATGTCAGAATGCTGTAGTTTCACAAAGATTTGAAAACCCCTAGTTTCTGTCCTACTTCTAGGAATCTCATCCCTCATAAACAATCATCTTGACTTGATGCAAATTAATTCCTTCTAAAGTTAGCAGTTTGATGACTCCCATAAAAGTTTTTCATTTCAGAAAATTCTAGAATTCTTTAAAAAAATTTATACAAAAAAAAATATTCTGTAAATAGAATACCTTTGCTGGGGAAAAAAAAATCAACTAAAGCAAATCTGTACAGCAAGCATGCTCTGTGTGCAATCCAGGATTAAATCTTTTTTAAGCAAGGCCTGCTGTTCCTTTCCATTATATCAGATAGCGGAAGAGGCACACATTCCTTCAGGGACACAGTAGCTGCTGTGGCAGTTTACTTAAGATTATCTGCAGTTATAGCATTGAAAATATACCTGGCACAACCTCACAGAAGGGGGGGGGTGGGAGCAGGGGGGAGAGAGAGAATGTGAGAAGTGAAGTCTGTGATTACAAAGCCCACAAACACTAATTTACTTTTCTTTTGGGAGATAAGCCACCAAAATATAAATGGGTGGCCTGCAATCTTTTTAACTCGGTCTGGCACAATAAGGTCAAGTCAAACAGCAGGAAACAGAATGCAAATCTCCTTGAAACCTTTTATGGTTATGTTTCTGAAGCTCTGAGGTACTATAAAGGCAGTACTCTTTCCTATCAGTGATACAAAAACCCCCACCTAAACGAAAGGGTGCCAATCTAAATTTGCAATCAAGACTAAGACAAAAATTGTGGAACAAAATTAATACTCTTAGAAGACAATGTAAATATTTATTTCAAAAATATACTGAACTAAGCCTGATGGAGCCTGATACCATGCACTGAAATGCAGTTTTCCTTCTCTAAGATGCAATTTTATTTTATTTTTTAAATTAAAAAGTATACTTTAAGTTTTCTTAAATACATCTTTCATCCCAGGATGAAATAATTCTCTTGTAGAGAAGCACACAGAAGTATCGGCATTTTTACCTTTCTTCTGACTGCCTTCTACACATTTTGGGGGAGAGAAAGCCTGATGTTTGTGGAAATGGATGTCGGCATAATAGTACCAACCCACTTTTCATCAAGTCTGTAACAAAAGCCTCAGAAGTGCAGCTTTTCCATCCTACAGTAATGTGCAACTAGAATGCGTTCATTTCATTTTCCCTAGTATGAATCTTTAGATACTCAGAAGCTATAAGGCATGTCGTACCAAAGTGTGATTTCATTCTACAGTGCTTTATCAACAAGTAAAAGTAAATATACTTGCAGTAAATACCTTTCTTACTATAAAAATGGCTTCTGCAAATACTTTTGTTACCCCCCCCAAACCAATACACAGTTTTAAAGGAAAAAAAGAACTACAAGTATTCAGACATTCCATAATCTAATAATGAAGAAAGGTGTTATGAAAAAAGCACTCAGATAATGAAAGACTCAGCACTACTTAGGCTATACCTTTTTTTATCAAGTGAAGGTCCTAGCCAGCTCAGCAAAATTTAACTGTCTGTATTCTGTCAATATCCAATCAATAAATCTTTATGTATGCATTCGATTTCTCTAGTTTCGCTTGAATAAATCTGAAGTGACAAAACTCAATACATGTTCCCCAAAGTCTGCTTGATGCATAAGTCTAATTTCAGTTTCAGAGATACTTTTAATCCACAGTCATTGCAACACCTACCGTAACAAATTCCAACATTAAAAAAAAAATACATTTCAGCTTTTTGACCTTCGAAAATAATTTGTAATCTCCGAAACTTTCTAGGGTGCAAAGATCCTACAATTACAAGTACGAGTATCTGCACCATAAACAGGTCAAAAGCAATAATGCCAACTTCAGCACTTCTGCTTCTCTGTGTTAATAAAGCCGCAATACAGGCATCAGGGACCCAACAAAAGACAGGCTACAGTAGTCTACAGGGAGACGACAATAAAGCTTAGATCGTTCCCATACTGACTTTAAACGAACCTACAGCTACTTCCAGAATATTAGAGAATCCAGCAAAAAGGCTAGACGTGCTTTATGGACTGCTGAGCCATGGCTAGACTGGTCTGTTACCTGATTACACTTACAAAGATCCCTGAAGTGTCTATAGCCCATGGTTTGTGCTACAGTGAGCAGACTAGTTTCATACCAAATGAACTCAAGTTTTGCTATGTGACACCTAGATCTGCAGTGTAGCTGTGCATTACAGAGTAAGAATATGGTAGAGTTTGAAGGGTTCAGCTCTCTCCCCCACTGCAAACACTAATTATGGTTTTAAATTAAAAGGTGCATTAAAAAAAGAAAACTTTGCCCTTCTGATGCTCTGTTTATAAAGCGGAGAGGCAATAGACATTTTATTTGGTTTGGTAACAATTTCCAACAGTTTCACACAGTTGTTTTCCATTAATCCTTATAATTAATCCTTACATTTGGACAAGCCAAATAACAGCAAAAAGTCCAACACAGCTGGGGGAAAAAGAAAAAAGTGGGAAATGGGAACTGTATAGGGTTATCAGGGTGAGAGAAAAGAAAAATCAGAATTTAGGAAGAGACCTTGATATTAAACCCTGTCGTTTGTGTTGTCTTACATTGACTCGGTGGGGAAAAGCCAAAATAACCCAAAGCAAAAATCCCAGAAAAAGAAATTAAAATTCAGCTTAAAATGTCTACACTATGACTATTTTCCATATAATTAAGTTCTGCTGGTCTTCAAGATATCCTTACTTGCAAGACATGACATGCTGTTTAAGGCATGCTCTAGAAAAGAAAGTTCAGGAAAGTGATGAAGAAAAGCAAAGCAGAGAACCAGGGATGAGAAGATATGCTGTGCAGTACATCTGCATTTTGCAGTTTTGCGTTTTTGCTAGTGTAACTACCCTGTCACACACGTCAAGCTCCTTCCTTTCATAAGAACATTGAAGATTTGCTTAAGTTTATTCTCATTCTTTTCTATTAGTAAAAAGTCCTGGCTTAATCTGCAAGGGACCTCACCTGAAGGAACAAAAGGTGCAAGAACACCCTCCAACCACAACATGTTTTAAAGATCTTATGCCACATTGCCAAATCAACCAGTTCCAGCCTTCTTTGACCTTTGTTGTTCACACAAACTTCTGTACTCTAGTCTGAAGCCCTCCTCAGCTGTGGCAGTGCAACCATCTACAGTACAGACAGGCAAACTGCACTGCCACAGTGACAGCAGCGGAAACAAACTAACAAAACCATGTTACTGCAAACACAGTCTGCCATTTAAGGTTTCTTTAAATTGAGATCACTTTCAGCAGTTCTGCTGCTGCATGACATCTCTAGGAGCCCTTGGAACTACAAAATAAAAGCAAATGACATGGCAGCTTTATAAACCAAATTATTTCCAAAGGGGGGTAAAAAAAGAAAGAAATAAAGAAAAAAAAATCAAACAATCCAGAAATTAGCAGCAACAAGCTCTTATTATTTCATAGTTTTGCCTACTCTCCTAACATCACTTTAATTCTATTCGATTCCTCCTACTTCTCCCACTACTCTCCATTTGGTTCACTTTAATCAGGAATAATAACTAAGCCTTAAACCACCCCCCTCCCAAAACCCAAATAAAAACCAGCCCACCACCGAACAAACCACAAAACCAACCAAAAAAACATGGCCATCATTTATTTAATTACACTTTCTGCATCAGAGGATCTTTTGCCAGCATCCCTATACAAAATAAAATATAAAATAATAAACAGTGTTCGTACATGCTTTCTTTGGAGAATGCCAACTAATACTAACTGATTTTTTTACTGCTTAACTGAAAATTTTAATGGCTTAGTTTTTTAAAAAACAAAACCAACATTTTGATTACTAAAAAAACTGGTACCAGCAAGAACGTTGTATCTTTCTATCTAAGGTGAGTGAGAAGAAACCCAAACACATTTAATAGTTTTTTTTTTCTGTATTGCATAAAAGAATTACAGAATAAGACCACAGTACTTACTTAGCCATGAGTTTTGCTATTCGATGACAGTCATTCTTGTCGTAAAACCAGATACTGTAAATTGACACTTGAAAATAAGAAAAAGGCAAGTGTAAGACAAAGGTTAAAAAAAAAAAAGAAGAAATTAGATCAACAGGAAAAAAAGCAAACCACCAGCAGTCCATTAGATCTACAATATATGAATTGCCATCAATTTCCATTTGAATATTCTGTATGTGACTTACCACTATTTATAATCAGAAATAGCACATGTGCAAACACAAATACAACTTCAGTCAGATTAAATACAAGAACTTCAAAACGTTGATACTGTTTGTAAATTCAAGTGTCAGGAAAATGAAGTTTTATCTACTAGATTCCTTCTCACTACAGTTGCAACCTTCTGTTTTGAATTACTGACTTTAACATTTAAACTAGGCTGAAGATCATCCTTTTTTTTAAAAAACAAACCCACTCATTTTTAAATTTTTCCATTTTTGAAGCTCAACAAAAAGACTGAAGTTTGAATTACGGTATGACAATTCAGTCAGAGGCTCTCTGGAAGGTTCCCTCTCCAAATTCTTTTTGTAAGAGAAGTAATTGTATAGGAAAGAGGCAGTACCAAAGCTTCAATCTTACTGTCATGTTCATGGAGCAGCTTAAAACTAGATTCATATTGAACCCTACTCTTCAAAGTTATCAAGGACAAAGCAACGATGGCAAAAGGATTCCAGCTCAGCAAGACATTATGCCCCATTCTGGCTTTCAGAGTAAGTAAAATTCCACTGAAAGTTGGCAGAGGTAGAGCCTGATCACTGAGCTGAAAGATACTCTATCAGAGAGCGAAACTTTGTCAGTAGTACCATGTACTATTTCTTCATCCAGCAATCCCACTTCAAAGAAGCCATTTTTACCCACACACATACTCATCTCCTCACTGTCCCTCTCCACAGTTGCGCCAACACAACAAATCTGAAGAACTTTTTTCAGAATTGTATTTAATCCAACCCACAAAGCAGGTTATTTTAAATTTTGGTTCACCTATGAAGTTTGTCAATACATAATGACCAAGTACATCAAAGGCAGTTGGACACTTTACGTATGTTACCACTAAAATATTTTCATTTCTGAAAAGTCACTTGTAGCCTTTTAAAACTCATCTTTACATTGCAGTTCATGCAAAAGTTTTTATGAAGTTGAAATCACTAACCAATTATAAAAATATGACTTAAAGTGAAGGAAAAGAATGGGTTTTTTTAAACAGCCTTTTCCAGACAGATGCAATTTTTATTTAAATGTGAAACCCTTTCCTCCCCTCCCCCCATTTTTTTTTTTCCACCTCAAAACACTCAAATCTCAACCAAAGTCCACTCAAAATTATTTCAAGCCATGGCAAAGAGGAACAATTATTTATCAAACTTTTTTTTTCTAGACCTGCCAGTTATCCTAGGCTTACTGTGTTGGACCAAAACCCTCAAAAAGTCAGGCCCACACCTCATATAACAATATCCTAAAACAAACTGAAGTTCTACTTTGATTATTTTTTAAAATTTCATTAAATAACAACTATATCCATTTGGGTGTTTGTTTCTTTAGAAGTTACAGTTTAAGTAACAGACAACAAAGCTTTTCAAGTTGTAAACAAAGAAATCAATATAGCACAAATTTAAGGAACTTTCTTCTTACAAAAGACATAAGTCAATAAAAAAAGGCATTTAATACATGTAGTCAATGCTTATGAAATATTTATTAATATTTAGTTTAATACAACTGGATTACCTACTGCATAGAAACCTGAAAGCATTTCCAGTTTGAGCTACTACTTTAGTCACGTACCATATTTTAACACTAAAGGAAAGTCTCTCCCTTCCCTGACTCCATTATCAGGCAAACTGCCAAGAGAAGAAAGCTTCTTCAAAAGCATACTTGCTGAAGAAATGAAGATAAGGAACCTATAATGATATCTTAATGGGACAAATGATAAAAGTCACACTCAATTCTGCCAGAAACAGGCCTACACAAGACCAGAAGTAGATCCAAATCTCTGTGGTGTACAGAGTATCAGGCTTTTTTCCACTTTGTACTACTGGCAAGCAATCATAGGGAGCCACTGCAAAACATTAACAGTATTACTAGGATGTAAACCAGATTATGAGCAAGTAAACTCAGGCATGAACTCAGATATGGTACAACAGGCTGGAATGTTTACCTTCCTCTTTTCAAAAGAGGACTCATTTGTATCATCAGTTCAGCTCGCTTGCCCCAGAAGCACGTGCGTATGTCCCAACTGTTTTATATATTTATATATATATATTTTTTTTATACACTTCATACATGCAGACAACTTTAGCTATGATCATCCTTTTATTAAAAAACAGAGTTGGTACTTACCAGTTCTCTTCTAATCTGTGATCTTTTCACTACACCGAGCATAAACATTAGCTGACTGTTCATATGTCTAATGGCATGTCTTTCTACTGCAATTCTTTTAAGAGTTTCATCCAACAGAAGTCACTAAATTAAGTGACTCATTCTTCCACCTAGTTCAACACATTCTATCCAGCTTTTCTCCACTGAATGCTAGGCAGCATCTTTAACAGTCTTTTACAGAAGTAGTTTGCAATCATCAGGAGCAATATCTTTCAGCTGGATTCACACTACATTTTGACACACATGAAATCACAAGTAACTCATATCACAGACAAAGCAAATTTCATAAAATTAGAAGAAATCATCAGTTATCTTCATCTACATTCTTCTCAGACATTGTCATTTTTATTAGGAACACTGAACTGCAAATATTTATCTGAACACATAATGCTCAACTTCTCTCCAAACTTGACTGGATCAATCATTAAAACTTGATTGAAACTGCTATGGGAGAAAAGAGATTTTTCAGAAAACAAAAGCATTATGAAAGTCTTCCAGCTCAAGTCTAACAGCCTGATTACACCAAAAGGAAGGTCTTATTCTCTCCTACATTGTGCTCCCATTGTTTCGTGGGGCAGATAGCAGGTCCAATGCTGCCCAGTTAGTAGATCTGGATTAAGAGTGGGGATAGCAAAGGGCCACAGTGAGACAGAGGGCAACATAAAATGAAGTTGCATCCCGAAGCTGTAGTTTCACTTCAATTTTCATTTTAAGCAAGCATAAAGAAGCAGTGTCACCACCCTTACATTCCCACAGCTTTGCCATTAACTCATTCTACCTCAGTTCACTCCTGTCCCTGATGTCAGCTGGATACATTTTAGTGCAGACCTGTTCCTTAATACTGCTTGTGCATCAGCTTCACAAACATGCCATCTAGCACAACAGAGAGGGCAGAAACAAGAAGCTGGGAGCAGCACAAGGCGGCAAAACTGTTAAAACGTTCATGAAACTGTAGCCTGAGAATGCTATGCTGGAAGAAGTGTACACGGGACTTATTGGCACTGCCAGTTTCAGAGATTCCAGACCTATCACTCTCCTGCCTTAGGCAATTTAGCCATCTGTGCCGATACAGTTTCACCTCATTCAAAAAGATGATCTGTTTAGAAGTTACCTTAACTAGTTGGAAGAGCTGATAGAGGACAGAGAAAAACTGTATTTTCAGTTCCAATTTAGATGTTGCTATACAATGAAGCAGAACTGGAAGTGGGGCACAGTTACCTTTCAAACTGTCTTTGGAAAGACCTGTATTTTGGCACCCATCCCATAAGGTAATCATGGAAATCAACACGATCTCGCTCCCGTAAAGCAAAGTGCATATATGCATCATTTTACACTTTAAATAGAGTTTAAGGCATAATGCAATAAGCATGTAAAGCAATCTCTCTCAATGCTCCTATTTCTTCCAGTAGCAAGGTTAGCTGAAATGCCACCTCTCCTCAGTCACTCTGCTCCAATATCTTCTTCACTGAGATTCCTCATTCACTATTCATTTTTTCCTCAATTTAAACATTAGCCTGCCACGCAGATTTATAAATCATTAGAATTAATAATAAAAAAAATTCCCTCCCTTTCATAGTGTTTTGAATATCTAAGGCCATTTCACAAATACAGTTCACAGCACAATCCCACAAGCAGTTGCACTGGAGTAATTTGGCAGGTGACAAACAGCATCTGAGACCAGGAACACTTTAACAAACTGCCATCTGACAAAGCATAGTGTGGAACCAGAGGGATTACTACTTTGCAACACTGAACCAGAGCGGAAAACCCCTTCCAGTTAGAGTGCTATCTTTCAGGTCAAACAAAGTATTTTTAGAACTTCTTAACAGCTTTCAATGGTTCCTCCCCTCCCCTCCCCCTAGCTTGCATTGCTGCTTCTGCTATAAAGGTATCAAGAACAGGCTTCTTCCTTATCTCGGACTAAACGAGTGGGTTAATGCGCTTGCTGGAGAGCCATTCAGCTTCGGCAATCACAGACACGTTACACTTAATGCCTTGCCAGCCGGGAGCAAAGGTGATAACGAGAGACTTTCCTTACCAGTAAAGATGCCCTGTTTTGAAACCAGTCAGGAGCTCTTTCAAAGAATTTTGAAAGCCATTTGAAATAATGCAACTCATTTTGCTTTTGCTGTTCTGAATACAAGTTTAATGATAATATGTCAAGGCCAGAAGACAGCACCTTGTAACTGAGTTTTACACTTAGATGTATATCCTCTCCAAAAATCCATTATTTTTGTTTTATTAATCCTTAGCCTTGGACAGGAATAAGAAGCAAGCAAGAAAAAACAAAACAAAACAAAAACGCCACAGCAAACAAGGACTATTTATTTTGATACCCAAGTTTTATACTTAGCATCTGTCTTTTCAGGACCATGGAAATCAACCTGCCTGGCCTCCCAAATGAACTAGCTTGGATTAAAAAGCCTTTTAATCAAGACCAACGTCACCGATACAGAGGAAAAGTTATAAACGAGAAAGACTTAGAAGAATACTTCTTGCAGACTTTAAGAGGTAAGTCGGCCATTGTTTAAAACTTTGAAGAGTTATACTCTATATTAAGCAAACTATATCAACTATCAGCTTTACATTACAGATTCTTACATTACAGATTGAAAAAAAGTACTGAACTTTCAGATTGGACTGTTATTATTGCTACTGGCAGAACTGTATGCATTTTTTTAAACAGTCTAACATACTTTTCACAAAATACAGACAAGAGGAAACAAGCTTAGGTTCATTAAAAAATAGGTCAGTGGGATTCAGTGCTTCACGAACAAATACTCTGAATACTATAAAGAATGTGCATGCATCCAGAGGGGAAGTTAGAGAGGGATCAAGTGTACCTGTCAACACATATTACAGATTAAGCAATAATAAATAGCACATTAAGTATGAAGTATAATCTAAAAAAAAAATAATCTGCCTTTTAAGAGGAATTCTAAATTAAAAATATTGTACATTACTGAAATTAAAAGAAATTGACCCAATTTCTCGATTTGTTCACATTTTGAGATATTTGCTTTCTTTAATTCTCTCTAACAAAGAAAAGTAGAATAACTTTTTTCTTTATTTACCACTGTAACAGGTATAATATCTCACAGCTGCTTAATCACACCCCCTGTCATTTTTGCTTTAGGATCTGATGCCTCATGAATAAATGGTGTAACTTTTCAGGCAGCATTATATACAACTTTCAAAGTAGACAAAGCCTTTCTCACAATTTTTGGGTTTAAGTATTCTTTTGGGGCTTGAACTGTATTACGTAGCCAGAATGATTCAGAGAAAAAGAAGTCTGGAGTTGGGAAACATTTCTCCATTAATGGCTGCAATATTAAAAAGGTATTATTTTCGGGGGGGTAGAAGCCTCTAGATGTCTTACATCTAACCAGAATAACGAATAGCAAATGGAAGACAACTGTCTTCCATTTCACCCAGTGAACACAACAAAAGGTAGATACAAGAAAGGTACTGTATCACTTGGTCTATTCTCCTTCCAGAATACCCATGAAAGACTCCTTCATATCCCACCTTGCAAAAACAGGGGAACACCCCCCCCCCCCCCCCAACAACTATGAAAGATATGTCAGGCCTCCTTTCCTGTGAGAATAACATGGCAATTACCTACTCTTGTTCTAAAAGTATGAAAAAGCCTTTGTTCAATTGGATAAAGGATCTCATGTCTACAGCTTAACAAAAGTAAGTTCTGATACACAGCAAAGTAAAAATTCCATTGTATATTACAAAATAAGTAATTGAACAAATCAAACTATAAAAGAATGGTAAAACCTACCAAAAATATTATCACCTAGCATGACAGGCAAATCATTTGCATAGCCTCCAACCACGAAAAAATAACATTTATATACTGCTTGCAAAGTTTTTCATATAACTTGTTAGCAGCTCTGCATAGACTGGAGTACGTCACTTGATATACTCAGAACAGCTCTCATGCCATTTAAGACAGAAATACCAGAGGTCTGATGTGGTATACATAACAGACTGCCCTTATTATTTTATTAAGTCAAGACAGAATCCCAGAAAAAAGTGAAAATGTGAAGTTTATAAAACAGTAGTCAACAATCTTTATAACTGAATATGATACATGGAACCTTCCCCAAATATGTGGTGGCATAATTTTGCTTTCTCCATCTACTGTTTCTACCGTGCCCTGGGGAAGCGTAAACCACGATTTGTCATTGATCCTGCTACAGCCTAAATATACAGGTACAAAAGATGTTTGTCTCTGCCAAACAGCAGTATTAACAAACATGATTTTAGGTTTTTATCAGGTAGTCTGAACCATTCCCCATCTATAATTCTGGAAACATCTATATTCTGGAAACAGAATAATCAGTTCAGTCATTCAGCAGTGTTAGCAGGACAACTTACTCTTAAGAGTTTCTAATAATCACAGTAGATTTCCTCAAGCAGGATACAAGAAAAAACACTCCACAAGAAACAGGGCTGTTGCCAACACTCTGTGCAAGAGGTAGTTTTTCCTTGCACTACCTAGCAGTCCATCCTCTTTCAGTCATTCAAGGATCTCAGAAGAACTCCACATGAAGCCATTAGAGATATGCATTACATTAACCATTGGCTTAAAACTTCTACTTGAATTAGTCCCAAAAAATGCACATTTTTTTCATGCCAGCAGGCAGCTGAGCAGAAGTGGACACCCTTCTGCATGAAAAGAACTTGGACAAGAATCGCCTAATCTACCCACACAAATAAAATACATACATGTTGAAATTTAAAAATTCAAATAAATCCTAATGGCTTTTTTGGTGGTGGTTTTTTTTGGTTTGCTTTGGGGTTTTGGGTTTGGTTTTTTTGTTTGTTTGTTTGTTTTTAAGTTTCACAAATACTACGCAGATGGAGGCAAACAGATATAACACTGAACATTTCGATCACATAATTTATTTTTTTCTAGCTAATTCAGGATACAGAGGTCAGAAAATTTGGGAAACTGCATATAAGGAAGAAAATCGAAAACACAACACCTAAATGCAAAATGTAGGAGAGTTAGCAGCACTGAAATCACAAGGAATAAAAAGCTTAGATGCCATTTTCTATGCTTTTAAGCTTGTAGTTGAACAAAGTGAACACTAGCAGAGCACACAAAAACTGATCTACTTTTTATTTGTGGCACTCAGGGAAATAACTAGTGACATACAAACTACACTGAACATTTCCAATTTGCAATCAGAGTAGTCTGTCTCTGGGCATGCTACCACCCTCTTCCAGGATATAGGGCAGAGTGATGAAACAAAGGATAGTTTCCAACCAAAGTATTTTAAAATGACAATGGGAAAGATAAGAGGAAAAAAAATACTCTTGATTACTTCAGAATGCAATTATTTCCCATATCCAGTCTATGTCTTCCTCCCTTACCTTTGTATGAATTCCTTCCTTCCTCATACTTTTCTATGTCATCTCTATCGTAAGTCCCATGAGCCTCCCGCAGATCTTACACAATAGTGTCCCATAGGAAAAGGAGGTCTTTTATCAATGAGAGAAAGGCATATAATTAGCTCTAGGGGTTTCTGATGAACTGACACGAAGTCTACCTTCCTTTAAGTGATCCTCTAGGCACTCCCACTAGAATACACCATGGTAATTCCTCAGCAGCTCCTGCTTCCTGATACCATCAGCAGTTCCAACAAACAAATGACTCAACTTCCTGCTTCCCTCAAGTCAATTGCATATTCTTTCCGCTATTGCCACCTCATCTGCCATCCTACCCCTACCACCATCATCTACAGCTCCTCTTCCAAACCAGGCAACCTGCTTAAACATCCAACTCAATGCAGTATTCCCCCGCCCCCAATTTCTTGCCAGTCATTTACATCCCTCACCTCGTAGACTTCTCACCTTACTGACAAGATTTGATTTTTCCCTCTGCATGACACTTACAGAAGGATTGCTAAGACTATTAAACAGAGGAGACCACCTACCTTAAGCTGTTCTTTTGTCACCATAATGGAATCTATCCTACTCCCCACAGATCCTAGAGGCTTTCCAAGGGGGAAACAGTAAGGGATTAACATTTGACTGTTCTTTTTGGTACACTGAAGCATAGCCAAAGCACTGTTCTGGTAATTCAAGGGGACATTCCAATAGGAAGAAGACGTGGTGTCGAGGAAGTATAGTATCTAGACAGCATACAGGTTCTCCAAGTAATTCAGTAAGGGGAACCTGTCACTTGGCAGCAGCACACTAGTATCAAGTACTTTGCCCCAAAAAGAGGACATGAAATTATACCTTCATACCAGTAGGACCCTCTGCTCTGTGGAGTGCCTTTTATTTATCTACTTAACCTAATGTGAATTTCATATACACATATACTCCCTCCTCCTCTCTTTAAGGGCTACATAATTTATACTTTGGGCTCTTTGGAGTAACAGGATTTTTAGCATGTATCTAATTGGAACACAGTACACTAGGACTCTGAAGCAAAACTGATGACCCAAAACACTACTAGAATTCAAAAAGCAGCAAGAAGATACTGACTACTATTTTACCACTCTGTGTAACGATTATCCTAACATCCAGACTTGCTAGAGTCTAAACTCCAGGAAATTTAGTATAGACATCTATCTCCTGAGTCCAAAACCTATTGTGGAGAAAGAAACCATCAACCTAGAGCTGAGCAATTTTCTCAACTTCTTCAGGCAGGTACTGATTAGTATTTAATTTTTTGCTTGCAAAAGAGGAAGTCCTTCAACTGTTCTTGGTGTTAAATACTTTCAAAATCTATCATCTTCACTATTCTTTCATAGTTTTTTATTAATGCTATAGCACCATGTATATGTTTAGATTAAACCTATCAGATCATTAATTATAAAGAATATAGCAATATTGAACTTTGTTAGTATATCCTCTTTCTATTGACAGCAGGCGGTCATCATAATGGAATACAATACCCCAGCTATTTAAGTAAATCTAGCCCTGTAGACAGAAAACACTAAACATTTCACTGGAACCTGCCCCATTACATTATACTTGAAACAGACATCACAGTAATCAGAAGCAATATAGGTTATAAAACAGAACACGAAGTTTACACGGATTAAAGAAAGTTATACTCACAGCTAGCATTTCTGTAGAGAAGAAAAGGTTCATGGAGCTGAAACTCCAAGTCTTTATTTACTGGTTCAACCAGGTTGTGCATATTCAGTCGATTCACTATTGTAAAACCATGATAAGGAGAAGCTGACCTATTGTTTCAATTAAAACAAAGACAAGGATTAATACCTTGATCAATGAATACAACTTTCTGAAACAGTGTTACGATTTAATCTTCAAATCTCCATTGCTTTATTAGCTGAAGCTTTAGCAGTCCTGAAGCTCTAACAGTTGTTCTTCTATGCCATTTCTTGGCATGCCAACTAATTTCATTTTAAAGCCACATTTACCTCAAAGTAGGATTAGGATTAACATTACAGTTCTACACTGCTAAACTGCTGAATCAAAGATATGCCTCAAAAAAATCTATTAAAAAACCCAGGGCAGGTCCAGGATTAAAATGCAAATGTATTCAGTACTTCACGCGAGATGGTTTTGAGGCATTTCAGAATCTTTTATTAGATGAGAAAAAACCAAGCCATTTATGGAACAATATTTACCTTACTGTAAATAGGTGCGAAAATAAAAAAAAAAAGATGTTAGCTTAAATACCATGAAATACACTTAGAGAGGAACCAGAAGCAGTAATTTCTTCCTAAAGGAAGGCTCTTAAAATAAAGACTTATCTCAGTGCCCTCAAAGTAGATATTAAATTATTCAGAATTGTATTGCTTGGTGAAACAAATTTTATTACCTAGATTTTTGCTAGACACCAGGTGGAAAAAGAAAACATCAAGCAAGCAAGCACTGGAAGTTCAAGATAGTTTTAGATCCATTTTCTCTTGCTGTATGAATGTCACATCAGCACACTCAGCTGTGCCTGTAAGCAGTCATGTGATCAACTCAGCAGCATGATGGAGGCAGGGTAAAAATCAGATATAATCAGCTCGTGTTAAAATTTCTGTAACAATGTGGCCACCTTTACCAAATGATCAACAACAAAATCTGTCAAGAGCTTCTGAGGAGGGGGCAAATAATCTCTACCATCACGAGTTAGTCTTTAATGTGCCTAACAGAACTTGTTTGAAATAATCCGCTAGTCACAAGGAAACTTTTTGCTTCATTTTTTTTTGTTTGTTTTTTAGTTTGGTTGGCTTTCTTACACTAAGTATTTGCAAGCTTGGAGCTAAAGCCAAGTAGATAGGAACTGGTCACTAGTATCCCTTCACAGTGCCGGGATAAAATATTGTAATGACCTAGTCTGTAACCTATCCTGAGACAGATTGTTAAGTCTGCATTATTTATATTTCTTACATTCAACAGAGTGTTATTTCATTGCTAGATTTTTGATTTGCCTCTAATTTAAAACTTAAATCCACGATTGGCTTTATGTGCTGGTTTTCTCCCCCACCTCAATAACAAACTCAATACATTAACAAATGCTATTGGATTAACAAAATAAACTTGATAAATTAGGTTTTTGTGTGGATACATATGCAGGGTTCATCAAGTTTTCTCGTTTTTCAGCAGTACTTTTAGGTGCTTTTGACAGAGTTATTCACCTGTGTGTAAAGTTTCTGTTTTCAAATGAGTACACAGAGATTAACAGCTGGACAAATACGTAATTTTGAGTTTACTGGATGCAGTAAATCCAGTATGAAAGATACATGTGAAGCCACGTGAGGTGTGTTTTCTTAAGGAAGGAAAAAGGAAAAAATCCCACAAGAAAACCCTTACCTTTTGTACACAAATAAGGTCCCTTCTATGCCGGTTTTCTCCTACAAAAGACAGCAATTGCATTTAAAGGATATACTTGTTCACACAGTTACTTAGCTTTTGCATACCATTTTAATTACAGAGATTTACAATATCCTTATCTTTCCATGAGGCTTAACATCATAGGACTAAAAATATGAACTCTTATTTTCAGAAGCTACCTATTTTTTTCTCAGTAAGATTAGGTAATTAAACCCATTACCAGAAGATACTGTTCACGCTATGAATCTGGTGATGTGGCATTACAGTATTCTACAACTTCCCTATGCTGAGCCCGACTGGTCAGAGCTGAACATCTTTCTCATAACTCTGTATTTTAAATATGGACAGTCCATTTCTTTGCCAGTATCAGACAGGTTGTCTTCCCCAGCCGTTATTTCGATGACAGCATAGCCAATGACAAAACAATTTAACTATGGACCACGGCTGTTTCATACTTCAGTTTTCAAAGTAACCTCTACCACGTGCTTGTGACCCGCAAGCACAGAAAGCTGTGCGCGGCTCCGGTGCTGGGCACCAACACCTCAACTTCCACATATTTCCTTTTTTATAGTTTTGTGATAAAACCGGCTGTCAAGCAGAAACTGTGTTTTACTGCAACGATGAATACTAACACTTCTCAAACCCCACTCGTCCTGAATTAGGGCTCTGTTCCACACACGAACGCAACAACAAATTAGAATTAAAAAAAAACCACAAACCACAAAACAAAAACCACTAAAAAAAAGTCAACCCAGCAACGGCCACCAAGATCCGATCCTCTCCTCTCCACTCCCCTCCCCCGGCACAGGCGCCCTTCGGGGCCGGCACCCCGGTGGGGGGAAGGCACCCAAACCCCAAACATCCCCCCGGCCGAGAGCAGCCCCGGCCGGAGCCCCCGGGCCAGGCGGCTGCTGGGGCGCGGGCGACCGGAGCCGCGGCCCGACCCCGCCGCGAAGGCGAACGCTCTGCCCGGGGCCGCGCCGCCGCCGCCGCCGCCCCCTGGCCCGGCCCGGCCCGGGCGCGGGGAGAGCGAGCCCCGCTCCACCGGACTTACCCACTCGTTGGCCTTCGGGCTGAAGCTGTAGAGCGCTACCTGGCCGGTCACGTCGGCAATGCTGGTGATGTACGGGTCGTGCTGCTTCAGGGCCGCCAGGCTGATCTCCTGCCCCGCTCTGCTCACCGACTCCATCTTGGATCCCGGCGGCCACTCGCGGGGGAGGGCAAGAACCGGCGGGGCGGTGTCACCGGCGAACTCGTCCCCGCCGTCGGCCGGAACCCTGAGCCCCGCGCCTACCGTTCCGCCCGCCGGCTGGGCCCACACGGGACTGCGCCGGGGCAGCAGCCGGCCACGCCAGCGCGGAGCAGCGAGGCCCTTCCCGCCCCCTCGGGACGCGGAGCCCCCTCCCCGCGCCCGCGGGGCTCCCCTCTCCCCCACCTGGCGGCTGCCGTGCCCCAGGCCGCCCTGTGGCAGAGGCTGCCGGGGCCTTGCTGGGCCGCGGGGCGTCGGGGGTGCCCCATGGCCGTGGGGTGCCCGAGGCAGCTCCCAGCCCCTGCCGACACGCATGGCCCGGGGCTGAGGGTTGGCGTTCACACGCCACTGCCACAGAGGGGTTGGTGGCCTTGTGGCACAGGGTCGCAACCCACAGGTTGGCGCCCGGGCGGAAAATCGGCTTCATGGGGTTCAACCTGACGCGTGGGGGCTGGGCTGTGGTGTGTCCCCCAATGGTGCAGGCGGCAGGTGGCTGCAGCGGCTGGGCCTCCACCAGCCACAAGGTTTGGCCAAGCTCCTGTCGGAGTTGAGCGATGGCCTCCGTGCCCCCATGCTGCCGAATGTCCAAAGACATTGAGCATTGCTGTACCCCGCCACGCAGAGAGCTCTGCTCCCTCCCTGCCACCTCAACGCCCTTTCAGACCGCTGTAGCTCCATCCAGGAGGTTCTGTCAGACACGTTCAGCTCGCGCAGTGCTGTGAGGAAAGGACTTCTAGTTCTTTGTTGAAGAAGGGATCCCAGGAGCTGCTCTGCCCAGCTCCACTCCCTGTACTTGCTCCCCCGGGCACGTTGTGTGAGATTTTCAGTTGACATCTGAGTTGTCTCTCCACGTCTGGACATGTCATGAAAAGAAATAGCTTCATTTCAATGGAACAGATTCAGCTAAAGATCTGTGCATTGTTTACACTGTAAGAGGTCTTTATTTTTATCGTTATTTTTTATTTACTGACACTAGTAATACAGAGCCTTCTGAGTTTACTGCAGGCTGGCATATGAAGTGCAATGAGGTGGCTCGCAGGCTGGAGGAATTATCTTCCAGTACTTTGGGGGTGATGTGGTTTGTTCACGTGTTTGTCATTATCTGGTATCTGGATATTTCACAGTGGGATAAGGAATTTTCAATATTTTTAAAGAATTTTAGAACTAAATACTTTGTTTTTCTCTGATATAGTAGCATATCAACTGTCCTATGTAGTATGTATTTAAGTTTGCTGGAACAAGAACAAGGTAACATGAAGTGTACTGAGCTTTGTTCCTGCAATTTTTTTTAGTCATTAGTGGACTTTAGGAACAGACAAGTATAGAATATTTATTAGCACCAAGGCATGAGTGACTTCCAAGATAACATCATTGAGGTTCAACTATCTTTGTAGCATTTTGTGCTATCTGACAGGAAAAAACAGGACTCTAAATTTCTAAACAAGAGCATGTTTGTGAAAAGCTTCTGACCCTTCTGAGAATGTAAAGAATTTCCTCTAATCTTTGTATTACCACAGGTCATGTTCTTCTCAATTGCAGGTGGACATACTTCTGATTTTAATACAGCTTTATGGTATAATCCTCTCCCACAATGGCAGACATGTAATGCACAAGCTATGAGCAAGGATCCAGCAGTTGTATGGTTCCATAAAAAGTCTTTCTGACCAGCAGTCAGAAAGTTCAAGTATAATATAATTTTTTAAATTATGAAATTAAAGCTTTTTGGAGAGAACATTAATTTACCTGGTTTGTTGTCAAACAGTTCTAGTACAAGGTAAAAAGACATTTCTAACCAAAAAAATGTAATCTGGGCACAAAATTACTGTGTACTTCATCCCAGTAACTCACCCCTGAATCCCAAGACCTAAGCCTCAGTAAAAAAAAAATTTAAAAATAGCTAATGTCTTAGAGCTCCATAGATCTTCCATCCCCTTCTAATGGTTTTACCCCAGGAGGGCCCAATTTAATCCATAAAATGTGGGTTTTCACTGGTTCTGTTAGTAAAGTACATAAAACTTTCCATCAAGGGCATACATACAATGACCTTTAGTATGATGTCGAAAATACTTTGATGTAAAATGTCTAGTTAATATTCAGTAACACTCTAGATTATGAAAAGACAGTGTGAGGAAGTTAAAGTTTGGAAACAATCTTTTATAAGGAGACATTTTAAGGGCTCAAACGAAACAGAAAGAAAGTGACAAAAACTTTTTTAAGAGCTGGTTTAAAATGGCATTTTAAACAGCTGCACCAAACTGCTCCTTTCTGCAAGATTACTGTAAAGCAAAGGTACCTTTCAAAGTGAAAAACTTACTGGCAAAGGACAGCCTTCTGCTCTGTGAGATCTTCTCAAGTGTGAAAACTCCTTGGCTTCATCTTGAATGAAAAGTGAAACATGAGGAGCATCGATAAAAAAAGAGAAGTGGTGGTTTCTGGTTATGGATTGTTTTCCTCCTTCATCTGCTAATTCCAGTCCTGCATTTTACCGAATTTATTCTCCCTGCCCTTCTTCACTGTTGTCGCCTTGGAATACAATATTTTATATCAGAAATGAGTCATATGGCCTGCCATCTGCTTCCTCCACCTTGAAGTACACTAAAGTATGTAGTATACTTAGACTCAAGCTGTGACCTCAGTGTAAACTGAAATGTTACTTGTATCCATTCAGGCTTGTTCTGTGATTATCATATATTGCAAATCTCTTTGTCCTACCTTGAACCTATGCAGCAGTTACTGCCGGGGAAAGGTTCACCTATCACTTTCTATTTCCGATTCTTGCACTGAACCAGGCAGAAGTGGGATGATGTACATAATGATGCCTTTTTGCTGTTTTCTCTGTGAGTGGGACAGATTCCATTTGTATTTCAACAAGTGAAGAGAACATTGTGTTCTGTATTTCAGTTATTCAGCTGAGGCTTTATAGGACAGGATACGATGATTTATTACCCTAAGTACTATTATCTACTTGATACATGTTAGTATTAAGGTGGGTGAAAGAATAAAACCCCTCTTTTACACCTTCAGTTGCTCATGACAGCATGGCTGGGTCTCTCCATTGATGTCTGCTCTGGTGTTTGCAGTTATGTTATACAAACTCTTTTTCTGGACCCTGTTTTTCACACAGCAGATTACTTGTCTATTCCCAAAGCTTATTTGGGCTGCAGTCACTCCTTTCAGACTTCATACAGAAATAGTCTTCTTCAGTCTGCAGTCTCTTTGTTTTTCCCTTGCTAACTGAATATCATCAGGAAAGAATATATTGCTGCTGTTAAGATGATGGAGAAATGCAGTAAGCATTCCCAGGCAGTGCATTTTCTGTTATTACTAAAAGTTGAATTAGGGTGCAGTGGAGTCCAGGAAATCTGAGTGACTCATAGAGCTCGTATTCTATCTTTGCTGTTTTCCACTTGAAACAGTTGTCAGAAGTTTCTGGTTTCATGAGATATTTTGCAAATGGCACACTTTTTATTGGTTTGCTTACAGATGTTTTTCCTTGTATTGTAATAGTAGGCAATTCTTGGACTATTGATTAGTAATTGCATTATTATATATACCTTATATTTCAATGACAATGGCTGTAATTCCACAGACTGTTTATTTGGGCTTAGTCCTAGCTAGCGCAAATTGTCCTGATGATAACTTCCTTAGTCAATAGCTTAATGAACTTTTGTTTTGCATTTTAATTCTCTGAGCAAGCCGGCAAATCTTTAGCCTGTCTTTTTTATGAGAGGCAAATTTCCCTGTTATTTTAAAGTGGTTAAAACAACAAGGCCAGGGGGGGATGCTAGAATTTTGCAAGGGTTGACATTTGTTTGAAAAATCATTTTATTTCACAGGAGGCGTTACCTGAGCATTTTGTTTTATTGTTATTTATTACAGTGGTTACTTCTGTTGTATTCTTTGCCCTACTGTAAATGCACATTTGATCTTTGCTGTTGGTGAGGTTGACAGTTCCTGGTGTTCAGTCTCCTTTCTATACCTCACTGTACAACTAGTTCTTCCTGTGGTGATTCTCCAAGCTGATGAAGGATAACTGAAACCTGCTACAGCTAGAGATTATTACCTGTCTGTTTGTAAATGAGATTTTAAGTTTAGCACAGAAATGGCCTTGTATGCTACTCAACAGCAGTTTATAACATGTTTATGTACATAAAGAAAAGTTACCTTTCCTGGCAATTATTCTCTTTAGGAGTGCCGAGTGAATCATAAGCCTTTCATAGGTCTTCTGGCTTTTGCGGTATGCTCTTTCTGCCCTAGTGCTGCTTCCACAAGTACTTTATTGCATATTCCTGGTGACAGATATTTATTTTTAGCTTGAAAAATCTTCTTCCACCTTTAGAAGAGAGTTTTCTAAATTGATACACATTACACTGCTATAGGGCAGCAAAATTTTTCCTTTCTGCCTGAGAGTTTTTAAAATTGGGATACTCTGCGGTATCTGTTGGTCACCAAATCAGTTTCTTTTTATCCATCTTTGCCTGACTACAAAACTAAACTTGTTAAAACACTTGTTGGTTTCATCAGG
This sequence comes from Anarhynchus alexandrinus, assembly GCA_008711295.1. Lineage (NCBI taxonomy): Eukaryota > Metazoa > Chordata > Aves > Charadriiformes > Charadriidae > Anarhynchus > Anarhynchus alexandrinus. Next base: position 105,605 of record VUYV01000126.1, read on the forward strand.
ATAAAATACCACCAGATGTACAACTAATATACTTGCCTTGGAATTTTAGTAATTAATTCCATGATAAATTTGTCAGTTCAGAATGTGCTACTTGAGTGATACACTAAATAGGAATTGTAGACAAACTGGGGACATTGTAGGAATTGTAGACAAACTGTAGACTCTGGGGAAAAACCTAGAGGAATGGCAAAAGACTTAGATCACATGCCTTGCAAGAGAAAACAAAAGAAATTATTATGTTGCTGGGTCAAAAGAAAGAAAAAATTAAAAATAAAAAAGAGCATGGCAGTTTACACACTTGATGTGTAAAAGGTTGTTACAGAAATTGGTTCTCTGCACTTACTGGCAGAAGGACAGAATGAAATCAGGTTAATGTGCAGCAAAAGCAATTAGGCTGGATCCTAACAATCCTGATCAGTAGGAATTGTTAAGTGATATAACAAGTTACTGAAGGATGTTATGGTGTCTCCTTCACTGTTGTTTTTTAGGATCAGATGATACAATATCTGTCAGGGGTGATTTTTGCATACTTCTTCTTACCTCTGTGCAGAGCCTTTTAGTTAAGGTAATTATTCCATTTCTCTGTTGTATCATTTCTCTCTCACGTTTCTCAGGAGAGCAGTACCCCGTCACTTCTGCCAAGTAAATTGTTTAAGTCAGAATTATGAAATAAGCCAACTAAGTGTTTCTACAGTTCTTCACACCAAAGGTCATAGTTTCTGGCCTGGGTTTTGTCAACAGGGTTGGGGTTTTTTTGAGTGTGTGACTACATCTGCAAATACAGTCTGAATGGATACAGAGCAGTGGTAATCTAAACAATTAAAATCCATGGGATAGGTTGGTGTGTAACTCGTGGTTTTGGAGGGTCATCACATTGAAGTGACAAGGTGTAGGAAAATAGTTCTGGGATTGATGGCTTACCCAGCTGTAGATACATGATTTTTTCCTATTTCTGTGCTGTACCTAAGATAGAGATAATACATAACTACTTTGTAGAGAGTCTGAGTTTCTCAGATGTTGCAATACTGAGGTCTGAATTTAACCATAAATTACTTCAGTAATGGTTGCAGTCATGATTCGGTAACAGGAATGGATTACTTTTTCTTTTTTTCTTTTTTTTTCCTCCTTGTACAACTGGCAAAATGTTCTAGAAAGTGTGAAGCAGGAAGCATTAAAAACAACAGTGAATTACCGAAATAGTGTAACTTAATGAAGTACAAGGAAAATGACATAAAAAACCATTTAGCCATCTATGTGTTCACTGCCATTTTGGACATGGTATTACCAACAGTTATGGTCCTTCTAAGAGATGCTAAAAAAATACTGAACAAAGAAAAGGCATTAAATTACACTTACAATTCAATAAAACCAAGAGAACGAAAATACTCAATTCGATTTATACAGTAAAGCTGTTCCCACAACAACAGTGCAAGAGGTTGAAATAGGTCACAGGCAGCCCTCCTTACATTGCTCAAGAACATTAGAAGGATTAATCATTTATGGATTATCTCCTAGAAACAATGATCTGGCGCAGACAGGTAATCCAATCTGCTCTATCTTTCTAACCTGGTTTGCCGTTTCACAGGGGATTGTGGAAGGGTGGCAATTTTTTCTAGGAAGACATTGCCTGCCAACTTCAAACATGTAAATTGGTGGAGTTTGCATCAAAATATGACAGCTCTTCTCTCACAAAGGTACGTAGTGAAATTAGACAGGCAAAACCAACTTTTTTTAACTAAAGCACAGAGGTTTGGTTCAAAAATTATTCCTAGGGCTGTGCCTTTTTCATAAATATCCAGTAATGTGTTCTTCCTGACTAGATTTGTCCAAAAATTTAAATAGAACTTATTTTTTGAATACAAGCCTTTCAGTGATCGCAGCCTCTGTAAGTGCATTAGATGTAGGTGTACAGCCTGACTTTATTGATTTATATACTTAATGTAATATATAGAGCTTTGAACATACATCTTTAGCCAGTTTTGTCATATTTTGTCCAACAGTAGACACAAGGCCTGCTGCTGAATATATTAGAACTGTACTAATTTCATTACTGAAAACGTACTGTATTGCAAATCTGCATTGTGGCAAATTAGCAATTGGACAAAACAGTAAAGAAGCAAAGGTGCACCATCAGGGATTCTCCATTGCTTCTTTCATTTTATGTGTCGTTTCTGTTTTATTGGTATAGTAACATTAGGAAAAACAATATGCAATTACTATCACAAGGCAGAGTAGCCTGTTCTCCTTGTGCAGATTATAGACTGCACAGATCAAAAAAAAATGACAATTAGATTAGCAAGGTTCTGCTCTGTACAGAATTGAGAAATACATCAGGAATAATTGTGCCTCGGTAGTAGATACCTTGAGCCTTGAGCAAGCTACTTTAGTAGAACTATGTCAGTTTTTAACTCAGCCAATTTTTATTTATTGTCTTATCTACCTTAAATATACTGTGTCAGTCCTATGGCATTATTGTATGCTTTTTTTTTTTTTTTTTTTTANTCACTTTCAATGCCTCTATGTGTCTAGCCCTTTAAATACTGAGACTATCACATAGATTTTGTAATGTGGGTTTATATGCTTCTTTATCTCTGAAGCCTTGCTGTAAAATAGCAAGTCAGAACTCCTTTTTAATATTTTTAGCTGGTCCTCTTGCAAACTATGGATATCAGAGCAATCATCTTTGAAATAGGTTAGATAAATTTTTTATGACCACGTGTATTTTTCAATAGGCTTTTCTTGATGTGGTACAGTACTAATAAAGAAGATGCAACACAATTCTGTGAGTAAATAGCTTCTAGACCTTTTCAGACATGACTGGGAAAAAATATAATGTAAACCAGCCAGGTGATTTTGGCTGCTTTTGATGCTTCTTAGATTGTCCAGTGTCAGAGGAATGGGAATCAGTAAACCTGCATTCATTTCATAGATTGTTAAACCGCTTCAGCTCTCTGTACCTTTGTTTTCCCAGACATAAAATGAGAAAAATGTATTCACTCATCATTATGAATGTCATTGAAATACTTTTTTGAAGAGTAATATAAAAAGTAGGCATTATGACGATATTTCACTCATCCAGGGAAGGGCTGGTGGATTGCTGATCTATCACAAGACCTTGTTTGAAGGTGAGGGCAGCCACTGTGTTGACTGCGGCCCTCCTCATGCTGCAGTCATGATGAAGGAAGAGGTTCAGGAACGCCGCTCTGCTCTGGCAGGGTGGGTTTCCTCAGGCCCCTTGCTGCTGCCTAATGCCTCCTCTGGGTGCTCATCTGCCTGCTGGCACTGGGCTGCAAACTGAAAGATACACATGTAGCCAGACACCTAAGGCACAGCACCGGTTAATTCCTAGTGTAAGCACATGTATCTCTTGCGCTTTGCTTTGTCAGCTTTCTCCAGGATGCATCATGTCCAACAGTGACATAACCAGGTGGATTTAATGTCTGTTGAGTGCTAAATTCTGCCCCTAACAGTTGCAGTCAAGAATACATAATGTGTTTCTGCTTTGAACTAAGACTCTGAGACAGAGCCACCCAGTTTGGGATGCAGTGGCCTTCCTCCAGGGGGTAAGGGAGGCAGGATGAGAAAAGTGGCAAGGAGTCACCATACTGGCAAAAAGGGAAGCTCAATTACATCGTGATTAAGTAAATAAACTGGATGAGATCCTAACCTCTTATTTGGCTTCTTTTCACCAATTAAGTTCTGGCTGATGGAGAATTCCTTTGCTGTAGTCTCTCAGAAGAGAGCCATAAAGCTGTCTGCTGAAGATCCTCTGGGGAGCCCTGTGGTTAGGATATGCGAGGAGTGGCAGAGGAAGGGCGTTTCAAGGGGAAGGCATTAACACGCAATGCTGTGGAAATTTGCAACCAAACTAGCACAGAGCTTAGCGTAAGAAACTGCTATAGTTCAGGCAGGCCTTAAGGGCTGTGATGGAAGTGCAATTGCAGCCTTTAATTTGGGGACTTTATGTCCCTTGACTTTGGTGTTAGAAAATAAGTGATCTGATAGTAATGAATTATTTAAGAACAAAAGCGGTAATGTCTTATTTAATTAATTTCAAATGCGTTGTGTGCAGTTATGTGTGTAAAGCAAAATGGCAGTCAACTAGTAAAATATTTCCTACAAAACTCTGTCTACAGATTTACTGAATTTTCATTTTGAAAATGAATGTAACTTTAGAGATTAATCTTCAAATTAGATTGCTTACTTCGGCATGTTTTCAAAGGAAAAAGAACTAATATGTTGTGTCTTCAAACCATCCACTGCATTCATACGGTAATTCTCCCCCAGTGGTATTTCACAATAAAATTACTTTTGCATGTGGAATTAGTGTTCTGCAATGATGAAACCAAAGAGCTTGTGTAGGGATGGTACATTTTGTCAGGTGAGGATTGAAGAGCTGATGAATACCTCTCCGATAGATAGTAATAATCACAAATAGTTATTTAAACACTTCTTGAGTACCAGTTTATGTGACAGGCTCTAACAGGTTCTTTCAAAATTCTCACGGTCAATATGATGACTATTTCTCATTTGCAAAATTATTACCTCTTCTAAAGTCTATATAAGCTATGTGATTTTCAAAACAATTAATTTTAACAGATTTTGAAAGCTGCAGTGTAAACAATGCACGTATACAAAAGCAGCTGAAAGAGCACATCTCCTCTCACTTTTTCCTCCTGGCGTGGTGCCTCCTAGAGCTGGCCAGTTCAGATGAGCTCTGCAGTCCTGGATGTCTAAACCCGATGTCTGCCTAACTGCCCAGCTCCTCCACCACCTGCGAGTGCAATCTGTGGCCGACATCAGCTGGTATAGGAATCAGTGATGTGTAGGTCAGACGTGCCATGCCTTTTCCCTATCCCTGTGTGCACATGTGCACCTGATGTTGGTCAGAGAGAGACAGGGTGTTTTTAGGGGGCTTGACACTTCCATGACAAAACAGACCTGCCGACCAAGAGAACTGAGTTCCAGAAGTGATGAACTATCCTACATGGCAGCAATGACCAGATTCCACTATTAACCCTAAGGGAAAAAGAAATTCAGAACCAGTTACCAAAAAATAGAACAAAAATTGCCTCTGTAAAATATTTTCAGTCTGGAATAAAACTGGCATTCTTTTTGCCTTTTTTGGATTAAGAAAAATTCTGATCAGCTACATTTTCATGATGGACTTGTCACCTGAATAATTCATGAGTGGTTATGTCTAGCAGGTAAGCTGAACACGGAGGGAGAGCTGTTGGTGTACCTGCAGTGCGTGGAAGGGGAGTGTGGGACTGGCCGAGGGGGAAGGCAAACGGCTCCTCCTGCTCTTTGCTTTAGCTCTCAGCAGCAAGAGTGTCCGCACAGGAGTAGCAGGGGAGCTCAGGCTGAAGGAAGGTCTTAGCAGGCAAAGACGGCTGCATCTTTGCAATGTATTTGTGTGGGAAGGGGACTGTTGGACTTTTGTAACATCATGGGCACATATTTTTGGTAAGATTCTCCCATTATAGTCTGTTTTAGGTTTTTTTTTCTTGTTTTTTTTTTTTTTTTTTTTNAAATTCCAGCTCTAACGGGGAGCTGGCCAAGTAGGCTGTGCAAACTTTGAGATTTAGAACTTCAGGGCCACCATGTGATTCATGAGCTTCTGTGGCATGAGAGCTAGGCAATGCCGTTGGCTTACAAACAGCTGCGGGAATGCTTAAGTTAGAAGAGCAATAACCTGTTATTCTTGCTCCTTTAGAAAATCCCCAAAATATTACTCTGTAATATGAGGAGTTTTGCATTAATTCAACTTCAGATGTACCTTTTACAGGCACTGATCTACTTCATGGTGCTTGTTTAATGGTCACACTTCTGCAAAGTGCTCTCCTTGGCTTAATGGCACCACGGCAACTGCTGAGAGGTTTGAAGGGTAGTAACTATTTGTTTGTTTTTAAATAATAAGAGGCCTACTAAGTTAAATCCACTGCAAATGAAAGCTAGCAACTGAAACACTGACTTTACCAGGTGGGCATGGCTGCCAGTATAAGGGCACTTTGTCAAACCCTTTGAGAAAGAAAAAAAAAAATGTATAATAATTAAGGTAATTGTACAAATGTATTCTGTTTATTACCATCATGTCAGCAGAGCAGAGAGAGAGACTTATTAAACTTACTCCAATCCCTGCTAGTTCTTTATAATCTTGACAAAAAATCGGAGAGGAAGATCATAGAATCAGAGAATCATAGAATGGTTTGGGTTGAGAAGGGACCTTAAAGATCATCTAGTTCCACTCCCCTGCCATGGGCTTCCTCTAGACCAGGTTGCTCAAAGCCCCATCCAGCCTGGCCTTGAACACTTCCAGGGATGGGGCATCCACAACTTCTGGAAGTTTTTATCTGGAATATAAAGAAATTGTCTGTATTCTAGCTCTTTAAGTTGTTTTTTTTTGTTTGCATTGCTAGTCAGAATTTAATTATTAATGTTTGCAAAAACATATTCTGGTATATGGGCTATTTGCAAACTGTTTACTGAGATTATTATTTAAGGTATCTCTTAATTATAGTTTTAAGGAACATTGTAGTGGTTCTTGAAAGGCTCCCAGAGCCATCAAGCATTCTCCAGATGATATGCTAATGAGGCATATAATGGGACATCAAGATGAATTTGTTCTTTCAATTTGTACATAAAAAGGTTATTTTTGATATTTTTTAGCCTGTTCCTCATTAAAAAAAATAATCTAATACTAGAAAATGTTTACGCTGTAAAATTGTCAAAAGAGAATATCTTGCTTATTTGTATGTAGCCAAAGGAATAGAGTAGCAGCAGGGCTTGTATATATACTTCTATTACAATCAGCTAAATGGTAATAAGAGGAAAAAGATAACGAAAATGTAGATCTGTAGCAAGATCTGTTAGTTCATGGATTTTTGAGGCTTCTACATTCTCTTTGGAGCCCAGCTTTTTCTCATATTTCGGTTGGAACTGCCTTTTTTTTTGCACTTCCACCAAGCTTATGGAAGAGAGGAACTTTGCAAATCTCCATAACTTATTTTTCCTATGGGAAACTTTGCAAACATACGTATGGCTGTTAGGGGCTTCACTCATCTGTGTAATCAGGGGGAGCTGTTACCAGCCTTACTCTGGATCTGAATGACCCAGACCAACCTCAGTGATGGGCTGTTAAGGACTGCTGGCTGGGCTGACCCTTTCAGCAAGTCCACAGTCATGATAACTATGGTCACCCCTGTGGATGCTCACTGGTGCTAACATCAGTGCTATTTAAGGGAGCATCTAAATGTGTTCTCTGACTAGTCAGTAGCTGGGATGCGTGGCTATTTGAAAATGCTCATTTTGTGACCTTCGGCTTGCATCCAGGACCTATTTCAGTCCTAACCTTTGGCTTGTATCTTGGTTTCTGACTCAGGCTCTTGACCTTTGGTATTTAGCCTGATTGCTGGTCTTTGGGTGCCAGATCACCTCTTTTCCTAGGCTTGGATTCTGGTTTCGGATATTAACTCTAGCTGCTTATTGCAGCTTGGCACTTAAATCTTATTTGTCCTTTTGAAATTTTCCCCTTAGGTCACTAATTGTACTACTTACATTTCTTTTTCAGCCTTTATGTAAATGACTCAAAACTCTTGTAATCAGAACAACTCTATTCTAAATGCCTCCTTTCTCTCACGGGTCATTAAACTGGGGATGCAGAGCTGTTTGGACACTCCTCCAGGAATCCTTCATTCCTACTCAACATGGGTAGTCACTTGGTTGCCTTTGTGCTCACGCTTATTTATTAGGACGGCTCCTGGCCTCCGTGCAGGTGGGTGGGTGCCCATCAGCAGAGCCTCAGCCCCAGGTGGCTGCGGGAAGTCTGCTTTATGGCTGGACATTCCAAAAACCAAAGCAAATGCAAGCCTGATAAATCCCAGCAGCCTGTTTGCTACAAATCTGTTGCTGAGACACCAACCTGTAAATTGGCTTATTTGACCAAATGTGTCAGAATGAAAAACTCTCCATAAATTAAAATGAAATCAGTTCATTTCCTCCTAAGACATTTTATATGAAATGACAGCAAAATCATATTTAAGGAAAATAAAAACAACCCCCAACATCCCTTTTGTATTTTCAGTAAAAGCACCACAAAATTCTGTCAGTATTGAAGGTCAGATGGCAAGCTTCATGTTCACAGTCGTGACTACATGCTCACGTGAGTTTGTTTCCCTGGCTTTACAGGGACTGTTCGCGTGAATAACTACTCCCGCAGAGTGAATAAAAGCATTTGCAATCTGGTCCCAGCTGGAAACTTATTTCTGAAGCCAGTTCACTCCCTTCATAAAGCACAGTTTCTTTATTTTATCTTGTTTTGTATTTAGTTCAAATGATTTGAGATCTTTGGGCTCACTGCTACTCCATTCCAAATCACCTCTAGTGGAAGAGGTGTACATTTCAGAGCTTTTAATTCTTTCTGGACACGTATTTGGAATAGAGATATTCTTTTTGTCTGGGAGGAGAAGGGTAATTGCTGCCTGCCTGGATATCAGTTAATTAGCGGTCTCCTCACCGGTGGACGCCTGGCTAAATTCACTCCTTTGCTGAGTAATTTATTAAATAACTACAAGACTATTCAGGCAGCCCCAATAGTATTTTATAACAAAGCACTAATTACTTGGTATATTTAATGGCAAAAAGGGATGTAAGGAAATACAGGGCATATATTTTCAATTGCTTACGAACCTTTCTCTCACACCTTTCTCTTGGATCACAGAGCTCAGTGAATTATATCCAGTTGTTCCCCAAGTGAGGGTGCGGTATAATTTCAGAGGAGATATTGACTAGCCTTTTCTTCCACAGCTAATGTAATCTTGGCCTCCTCAGGAATGCAGCATAACATTTTAAACAGGAGTCACTGTCATAGCCTTAGTAAGGCTGCTTAGATAGGGAGAATCAGCTCCACTAAGTGCTGGTGCTTGTGTAGTGGCTTGGGAAACGCACGGAGGAAATGCAGGATAAACCTTTTGCTCGGCTGCCCTGTCACATCTTCTGCGGTGCGGCTGTCCATTAACATGCCACTGGCTCAGACAGAGCGCTGGGGTCTGCCCAGATCACTTGGTAGCTGTCAAGTGGATAAGACAAGCTTCCTGGGGAATGTACTAGGGATAATTACAGGAAGGTGAAGCGAAATCGCATACATGTGCTGCACCGAGTGCTGTGAGCAAAGGAGGCTTTATTCTGTGGTACGGGGACCAGATGGACTCGGTGACTGTTCTGTCGGTTTCTGGGGGAGAATTCAGTACATATGGTCTGGAATCAACGCCTCATTTTGTTGGTTCAAGTCACATCACCACACTCTCCTTCCCCCCTGCCCCTCCCCAAATTCTAATTTTGTTGTTTTATAAACAGAAAATCTACTGGTGAGTGCAAGCAGATATGTGTTGAGGCAGCATTTTGAAATTTGCCAGCTCTTTATCTCTTTTGCTGAACCCCCCCTGGAGTCCAAAAGCCCAAGCGCTTTTCTTCTCTTTCCTGCAGGGTAGAGACAGCTGTTGTTTTGAAAAGGGAGGCTATGTACCATAGTCATTCTTCTCAGAAATTGGAAAAAAGCACAAGCTTTCTGTTACTCTAATGCCATATCAGATGATTCGTTGTTTATATTTATATGACATATTACTGTATAAATTGTGAAAATGGAAGGTCAGTAGATTCGATGGTTAGGTCTAACCCTGTTCTTTTAGGACCAATCCTTGCAACATATCTAAATATCTTAGTACACAAAGGTATACACAGATATTTTCTAGGTGTTACTTAATGAGTCATCCCAGTGGTCAGTTTTAATGCTGGAATATGATAACTGGGGAGGAAGCACACTCTAGTTTTCATGTACTCCTTTCCAATACATGGTTCCTACAAAACTGAACACACGAGTATTAGAACATTGCTCTACACAGCATTGTAGTTCATCTGTTGCAGCCTTTCTGCAGGGAAAACAAGGATTAACTCCATATCTTAGTATACTGAATAATTTAATGTGCTGCAGAAGATTAATTTGAAGAGAGGCCTTTTTGCAAAGTAGTAAGTAGACAAGAAAATTGGGGACCTGGCTTGGTAACTCTAGTTTAAATGTATATAACTGTACTTCATGGTAAGTTCATATATTTTTTCTTTTAAACCTTGTAGTCTATTTGTTAAAACAATTTACATTTTAGTTTTATCTAGAACTTTTCTGCCACATTTTGAATTTGTGTGAAATCATGAAGCTTTGCTTTTAATGAAATGTGTATATGTGTACAAATAAATAAACTATCATTTTAGATATTCATATATAATAGGCAGAGACCCAAATAATAAGTTTTGATGTCTGCTAGTTCTTCCTTTAGTAAACACCTGCCCATTCTTGAGAGGTGTTTGTGGTAGGGCAGTTGTGCTGTTGTTTCATCCCACATTCTAAAGACTACTATAGCAGTAAATACCACAGAAAATACATTTTTGCATAACGGAGGCAACTAACTCATACCGGAACCAAAATGTGTTAAAGAACAAGGCTGAAACATTTCACTGACCTCTTGTAACAGATCAGAAATCATGGGTGTGGACAACACAGACCAGGTCATCTTTGGGCTCTGGCGGGCTTGACCCTGGGTCAGGTCAGAACATTTTTCATATGAATAGCAAAACTGAAGTAGTCTCGCAGGTAAAGGAGAAGCAAGACCTCGTGGTCCTCTAAACACTTTTTTTTTTTTGTATTTAAAGAAGTAATTAGTTTTCAAGGCAGAAGGAGTTAGTAATGATCCTTTAAAACAATGATGATTCCTTTTTTATTTTAAAATAATCTCTCCTTACTGAAATGTTATTAAAGGATGTTTAGAATGTCTTTGTTTTAATTAAATGGTAAAGTGGAATTAGGTAAGGAATTACACTGAATTCAGAAAACTTTCAGATAGTGGTGCCAGTTTGCTCTTTATGAAGATCCGAAGGTTTGCCATCAGAATGGTTACTATTGCAGCGCTGGTATCTCACTGACAGCTGGAGCTGCTGTCTTTTGTTGTCGCAAAACTAGCTGAAGTTTTATTTCATCCTGGTTTGTTTACACTGACTTGATGCATGCTTTCAAGTATCTCAGCAGCATATATGAAGATCATTACTTTGAGAGAAGCAATTTCCATTAATTCCTTACATTTGATGTCTCATAAGACTTGCATCTTGCATTGTGGACTCTGTAACTCAGTTTTATTTCTGATATTTTAGAAAGCACACCTATAACTTGTGAGATAAAAAAGTCACCAAAGCTGTTATTGCCTATTGCACTCAGGCTTTGGCTTTTCCTTTGTATTTACCATTATTCATTAATAATGACGTGCTGACTGGTCTCTCTCACATTTTATGATGCAGACACTCCATATGTATGAGAAAGACCTGCCAAAGCCTAGGAGGCTTTTTTTTTCTCTCCAGTGAATTGATTATCTTCAAAGTCCTGACGCATATCTTTTTTTTTTTTTTTTTGCAACAAGATCTTTCTATATGGCAGGGGATAAAAGATGCCTTTAAACTAGCCTGTTTCCCCAGGTGAGGGATCAACCCTAAGATGGTGTTGGTTTAGGATGTCCTAGAGGGTTGGATGTGAGAGGTTTTACAACTGCACAACCTCCACTCTGATGGCAGAGGTTGAATTGCCTGTAACCTTCTCCAAGTGTATACTAGCAAAGGATTGTTCTGGCTGCTGTTTTTTCCCTATAATTCCTATCTACTTCATGAATCTTACACTTAGATCTAAAATCTAATGGCCTTCAGGAAGTAATTAATATAACTTTCTACTGGGAAAACAGTTGCAAAACAATTGTGAAAAATTTCTTTTTTGACTCATCCATTTGTGGACAACTATTTGTATTTCACCCTGAATCAGAGGTATTTCACCCTGAATCAGAGGTATTTCACCCTGACTCTGCTCTGTCACTCTCCATGTCAGAGTAGGTGTAGTGGGTCTATTCCTGAATTCTGCATGAAATTGGCTCCTTTTCCTCTTGCCACAAATGGCTTTGGACAGGATCTAAATAGTGGATGAAGCATCCACTATGAGGTCATTTTGCTGCTGTTACATTTCCACGTATCTATCAGGCTTTCCATGATACAAGTTTGGACACATTGCAGGAAAAGCTAACAATGCCTTTCAACGTGAGAGTTCCCACCGTGCAGAGCTGTGGAGGAGTGTGCTCTGTCCCCTTGCTCCCCTCAGATCCCTTTCTCCCTTTTGCACTGTTTTGAAACTGCACCGAGACCAACCAAGTGGAAGTTCCTGCAGCATTTCCAGCCCAGGCAGAGACCCTTGCAGAGCGTACTGGACCTTGCCCAGACTTCATGCTTGAACATTCTTGATACACTCAGAATCCCAATAAAAAGTCTGGGGTTTGAGTTTGGGGAATAGTGCAGTAATAGGTACTGAATAATTTGACACACGTTTCTGACTGGCTGGTAAGTCATTTAAGGCTTTGAAACTAACTATGTAAATAAAGGTGTTGTAGAAGCTAGGTTTGGGATAAAAGCAACTTTTAGGTGTCTTTAGCAGTTCACAAAGAAGAAGCTTATAAAAAAAAATTTGTTAATATCTTTTCAAGAGTGACATGTAATTCCTTTTTCTATTAATATAAAATACTGAATTAAGAAAATGCCCAGTGCATTAGCTTTTAAACACCTTTAAACTTCATAGTCTCTGAATTTGGTATAGGCATGAAATTAGTAGCAGCTGTTTTGAGCCTCTCCCTGTGATTATGGATCACAGACACAGGATGTATGAGTTATAAAATGTGTGCCAGTGCAGACACATTCCTAAAAGTCAGGGCAGCTTCAGGTAGTTCTTTTTACTTTTACTGTTTCTTTGAAAGCTGGTAAAATTAAAAATTTCTAATAAGCTGTAGAAATAAGAATTTTTGCCATTGGAAAATACCTAATTCAATATGTCTTCTAGTAATATAGAAGAACTTGAAATGGAAAACATTCAAAACGTTTTAAAAATAAAATTGAATACTGCATTTCAACATTTCCATTTTTCATTTGGATCTTTTTTCATGTTCAAAATTCTAGAGGTACAGACTATAATATTTCAATATTACTGTAAACATACTTCAACAGGGCCTGGTTGATATTTCCAAATTAAAAGACAGTGGAATCTACATTTTACTAAACATTTTTGGTTTTCAATATTTTTACCCACTTAGGATAAAAATAAATTTTGAAATGCCTGGATTTCCCAAAAGATAGACAATTTATTACTCTAACTAGATTTTTGCCACAGAGCTCCCTAACGTAGGATCCGTACCCTGATTACACAAAGCAGTGTGCTGCTTCTTGCAGTCTTGACTATTAAAGCATGAGAGCTGTCAGATGAGAAAAAATGTGTAGCATGTAAGAACTGTGTATCAGTAACACATTGTTTAAAATCAAAGGAAGTTAAGACCAAAAAAATCATGTTTCTTTTCACCTTAACACTAAAGCAAACAAACATTAATTAACCTTCAGAGACAGCAATAACTTCAGAAATTAACGGCTTTTCCAGGATTTTTATCAGTGGAAAGCCCTTGGTCTCCAAATACATAGCACAGAACTGTTTTTACAGTTCCAAGGGATTATTTAAAGAAAAAAAGTAGTTGCATCAAGATTTTTAGTCTCACTGAAGTCCATGAACAGTGGATTAGGTCCTTAGATCCGGTTATGTAAACATTTCTGTAACGTTTTTAGACAGTAATGTTTGGACTGTTACTATAGAACACTGCAGTGCTTTTCATAGCCTGATGTTTTAATACCTACACTTGAAGAGTTTATAATTTATTTTCCACCTCATACATCCTCTTCCCATGTTAACCTATACACTGGTATCTGAGACTATCACTCTTCCTTTCTGTACTTATTGAAATATGCGAAACAGCTGCTTGAGTCTGACAAAACATAAGAATGTTGCTGAGCCTCAGTGATCCTTAACTTGCACCAGAGGAGAAGGTATCCTCTGCATTTTATCTTGCAGCTATTTCCTGTTTACCTGTGGGTAAGAACAGGTTTTAATAATCCACTGTCTTTGCTCCTCATGCCTAGTGACTAGATAAATCTGGCCACCCATCTGAATGCTGCCTTGAAGACTTTCAACCTATTTTCTCCTTTTCTTAATCTTTATAAACTTTACCCTTGTATAGCTTTATGCTTGTATAAAGTCAGTGCGAAGTCTAAGGTCCTTGCCCGAGAATGCTTAACCCCACTTAAAAACCTTGCTTCAGGTGTTAGCTCGGGCTTCAGTGACCCAGAAAGGCTGTGCTTGACTTTGCAGAGGAGGCCTGGAGGCAGAGGCCTGGGAAACGCTTGGTTTTGATTCAGGAGCTGTATGTTCAGATACAAGACGAAGACAATGCTCGTCGTTCTGGGGTCCCATTAGAAGAAAAGGAGGACCTCAGGTTTAAAAAGATCAGACTCTTCTCTTAATTCTGCATACTGCACTGACTTTTTACCTAATTTTTCCAAAAGTGGAAAAACTACTAACTGGGTAGTGTTAAACAAAGGGAGCAGATTGATCTAAAAAGACTGAATAATAGATGCCTTGTATCAGAACCGCTGAAAGACCGCACACTGACAAAAGTGAAACGTGGTCCCTCGTTCATTGTTCATTCATTCTACACTTCTGTGCCATCTGTCACGCTAGCACAGTGACACGCTAAATTGTTGCATCTCAAAAGCATCAGCATTTTGCACAGGGGAAGCAGCCTGAGAGTGCCAGGAAAATAGTTTTGAATGCGCGACCCGTATCTTTTGCAAGCAGCATGCCCTTCCCTGACAACACAGGCAAGCAGGGGAACGGAGTTCTGCTTCTTCTCTATGATAAATGACAGTAAATTTTATACTAAAACATGCATGCATGTCCTGGTAAACTCATGACAGAACTGTGGTTCTTAAGCAACAGGATTGTAATTACTACAGTGAAAATAATTCCTTTGCTACCAAATTAAATTGATGTTGTGTGGACATGTGTTTGTTTTACTATTGCCTTTATCTCCCTGTTTCTTACAACCATCAAAGCTCTCATATGATGAGCACAATATAATTTTTCCATGTTCAGCAATTGCACTGCTTTTGGAATGATGCGCTAGACTTTCTCAAACACTTGAACATATATTATGCTCAGCTGCCCTTCTTCAAGAGCTGCTGAAAGAGTATCACAGTCCAACCTGCGCTCATTTATGAAGTCAAGGAAGATACTACCCTAACAAAATCAATGGATTAGGTGACCCATATAATTGTTATCTTAAAGTCTTTGTTATAACTATTTCTGAACATGGGAACTAAGCACCTTTTTTTTTGTCTTACTGGCGTTCTTCAAATCCTCCTAAAATTTTACCGAGATAATAATAGCAATCGTATGTTGTATAGATAGTACTGTTCATCTCTAAGTGCTTTTTAAAGATAAGAAACATCTTCATTGATGCTGAAGCAAAATTAAATGGCTTGTGCTAAGTCCCACAGCACCAACTGACAAAAATGGGGAGTGACTAAACTGTCCAATGCACCAAGTCTGTGTAACAGTAACTGCATCTTTGTTGTTCTTACTGTTTTCTATGAAAGTAATCAAGCCTGTTAAAACCTTATTAAAAATATAAAAAATAATAACTAATACTGTGGTTCTACACACACTTTAACCTAGCATTAGCTAGCTCTGTTTCTGCAAGAAGTGGTGCTAAACCTCTCTGACCTTGTCCACAAGCTGATCCATAGGAACAGAGATTCTCACAGGTTGGGAGGGACCTCGGGAGGTCACCCAGTCTGGCCATGTCTGGCTCAAAGCAGGCATCAGTACTGATATCAGACTAGGTTGCTCAGGGTGTTGCCCACGTTAAAACTGACTCACCATCATAGCTTAATTTTAATCTAACTCAGTTCTTTACACTGGGTCATTCTGCATCTATACGGGTACCAGTATTTAGGCCGACAAAGGAGCTGAGGGGATGAAGCAGAGGGGCAAGTGAGATAATTTCTTTTGATGGCAGTACTAATTCATGCTACCCTATAATGTAAGGCTTACTGTTGGAGTATAAAAGTTATTGTGATACTATGCTCAGTCCTGCTTTCTTCTTGTATTTGGACATTTGTTGGGCAACAATCTCAGCTCTGAAAGGAGAAAGGGAGAAAGGTACTCTACACTGCTTGAGAGAAATCTCTTATGTTAGTGGCACTTTCCACTCCCCAAACCAGTCCAAGCAGACATATTTTCATACATTCCCTAAGGGAAGTCTGATATCAGCTGTTCAGATGTAATATTTGTGTGTGGTCTGCCTCTTCTTTCTAGATTATTTATTTCTGTTCTACTGCAGCATAAATTTAACTTAAATGACAATATTAATACTTAACCTTCTGGATCTTTTAAGCCATTCATACTAGTTTCATAACAATATATCTCACTGAGCTTTCAGTGCAATTCTCTCTCTATCGCACCATCTTAATGAGAGAAGGGATAGTTCTCCTAGCTCCACTTCTTGCATCATGCTTTATAAGATACCGTTTGTTCCTGACATGTGAAGGTATCTTAAGATGCCGTCCTTGAAGCCTTTGCTTTCCTTTTCACTGTGTTCTTATTGTGTCTGTCTGTGCTTTAAGTTTCATGCTCTGCCAAATTTTAGCCTGGAGTGACAGCAGAGAAATGAGCATTATAATGAAAGTGCTGACAAACCCTTAGCTGTAATGACGTGAAAGGCGCAGCTATCATTTGAGTTTGCTGCGTTCTTTACTTTAAATCTTTAATGCTATTTTCTCCTTTTACCCTGTGTTGAGCAGTGGGATTACTCAAGTGGTTTATGGCTTAGAAGTTGTGCAGTTAAGTGAGTTGTTCAGTGGGGTGGAAGGACTTCTCTCTGGGGACTACCTTCTTCATTTTAGAGGTGTGGAAAAGTTTAAGGTTTGAGGAGGAAAAACACTGTTACCACGATGTTCAAAACTGCATTGCCATTCCAGCACTGCCATCAACTTTGCCCCCTGTGACCACTCGCTCTAATGACACCTTATTTTATACACCTCTGACTGAGATAAGGTCAGTGTCCTCTAGGGTGGAAGAAACAGGGCATTTTGTATTATAAAGGAGAAACGAGTGAAGCCTTAAGAGTAAGAAAATTTAGCTCATATTAAAAAAGTATTAGTTGATGATGTAGGCATTAATATTTTAGACTGTAAGTCATTTGAAGCAGGATGTCTGCATTTCTGTGTGTATGGATGCTGTCCAAAACATTTCTGACATTACCACAGCACAAATAATGCATGGGGTAGATATGAATCCGTACTGAAGTGCCCACTCTCTGTCTGCGTGTACCCGACACTGCAGCGATGGAAGTCATGATCCTGTGGAGTTTCCCATTGTTTTCAGTGAAAGCAGAAACAAATTTTCAAGAGGCCTTTTGGATTAGATCCCTAGCTTTTCTAAAACAGCAGGAGTCCTTTCATTTTGAATATGCCCTGCCATTTTATACTAGACAAGGATTCGGCTCTAAGAATTGCCTCTGGACAATATCTGCCTGGTTCCAGTTGGATGCAATTACTGTGCGGGTGGATATGTGGCTCTTGCGGTACCATGTGACCAGGTAATGCTAAAGAAGAGGGGAACTATAATCCCTTTAGCTCTGTCATGTATCTTCCCATGGTGACTGAGATTAGCACTGTATTAATTTGAGCAAAATAAATATAGCATGAATATATTAAAAAAGATGAAACAAGATGCATGTGCAGAGGGATGTTAACAGCCTGCGGACATCGACTGACGTGAGCCTCATGAAGCTCAGCCCCATTTCCCCACTGGGGAAATGAAATCCTCATCTTTGGACATGAAGAAAACTTGACTGGGAAAGGCCAGGAACAACCTGCTCTAAGTTGGTCCTACTCTGAGCAGGGGATTGGACCAGGTGACCTTCAGAGGTCCTTTCCCGCCGGTATCGTTCTATGAATCTAGTCTATTAAAGGAAAGATTAGTAGTGAAATCATTGTCCTTTGTGTTGTGAATCTGACTAAACTACTGACCCAGTGGGTGCTTAGGCCTGCCTAGAGGGAGATTAATAGCTCTGGCAGGATCGTTGAAGGAAGACCCTTCACGTGTGTTATACCGGCAACAGATTAGCTCATTGCTGTCAGCAAAGTTAGGGTACAAACTTTGATTTGATCTCCTGTGCTTCCCTGCCACTATGAGATCTGTATTTCTCTCGTTCTCTATTATGATCATCAAATCAAATTGCTTATGCCTCAATAATTCACCTGCTTTGTCTGAAATCATCCCACTTTTCTTTTGCTTTACTGTATGGAAATTATATTGATTCACGGAGAAGAGATTACTGTGCATCATACCTACCTTAGCTCTCATTTTCTTTTCTGCTTTTCACATGTAACAGCATTATATGGCAGGCCTTGCAGCCACTTCCCAAGTTCTCTGGGGTATGATTTGGAGAGTTCCTGAAACTGTGTTGCACCGATGTGGCTGCCCCGGGCAACCGGCTGCAAGCTGCTGTCCATAAGAAACAGCAGAAATTCTTCAGTTCACTGTCTCTCCTTAACTCCCCTTGTCTTTCAAGATTTCACTACCTAAAGAAGGCAAGCAGACACGCTGTCTATAAAACTGGGTGCAACACTTGCTTTCTTGAGCTGACATCTACCACCACTTACTCATTAATAGTCTTTTGAGGGACAATGCTAATAAGAGTAAGAACAGCAGCAATGGGGGTGATATCATGCTTCTCTGAGTCAGGTTTGATTAAAGAAGGTAAAAAATCATCAGAAGCAGCTTCTGAGAATCAGAATTGCAAAACAGGTGGTAATAGCTCTCTCTGGATTATGTCTCACTTCAGCTAAAACAGTTTTCTGTATTTCTGGGATCATTGACAACATTCTGCTGGTCATAAAGCGTATGAGCACAAGAAAATTTATGGAAAGAGATCCAAGTAGCCTACTTGCTTTATTTTGCTTTACCATCATCGTACTCCAGAGCAGATCACAGCAGATGAAGGAAAGTCAGAACTTTCGGCGTTTCATTCTTACCCCAGACCTGTAACTGCAACAAAATTGGTTTCATCTCTCATTGCCTCATATTACCTCCACGTGAACTGTGGATTTTTTATATATATTAAAAAGGAGGATCAGAAGCTTAATCCATTCACCTTTGTAAAGTATGTTGAAATATCTAGAAGAAGACATGTGAGTCCAAAGTTTTGCTGGTTAGCCTGCTGTGCTGGATGACAATGGTATTAAAATCCAGATGCATTTTTTGTGAATGCTTTTCTGGAGTCTTGGTTTGCAGTGTGATGTAAAGAATTCGTAAAGAAACCTTGGCAGAAAATGCAGTTATACAGCACCTCCAGAACAGACACATTATGATCTCAGTAACTCCTGGGTACAGGAGACAGATAAACATATTTTCTTGAGTCTACAACCAAAGTTACACAATGATTAGTAAGACTTGAGTGTCAAGCATTATTCTGATTTCATTTTTGCTCTTTGAGACACAGATATGAGCTGGAGTATAAAAATACTGACTTGTTTAGTGTCTAGAAAACTTTGAGAAAACTTTCCAGAACACCAGCATAAGTGTAAAAAATTCTAGACTTTTGTCCTTTGTACCACTATTCCCAATAGCTTATGGGGAGTCCAATGTGTCAAGTCAAAACGAAAACTTTAGAAAACCAATTATATGTGTTTTGCCCAAGAAGCCACACAATTTTTCATCCCTGAACACAGAGACACTAGGACATTCTGGTATATATGGCAACGTGTAAACCCGTGTTGGTTCATCCTGACACTGTATATGTGGCTCAGCCAGACAGCCACGGAAAGAAATGCCCTGCAAAGAGACAGACAGGTATGTGGGTATGCTCTCAGCCACCTCTGCCCAGTCACCTTTTTCTGACAGCCTCCTTTTCACTGGATGCTAAGAGAAAACTAGAATTTCATTTTCGGAGGGACTATGGCAGAGACCTGTGGGAGACAACAGTCCCTTCAGCTGCCTCCCCATCTTGGGGCTCACTCACCAACTTTGATTAAGTGCTGCTAAAACTTGTTCTTACTAGTTTAGCTTGTTTCCCTTTTCCCCACTGACATGTATGCATTACGTCATCAGCAAGTCTGCATTCTATTCTAAGAATTACTTTCCTGCAGATTTCCCTATGGAGACCTAGCATCTATCTTGCGGGGAGAAAAAAGTGTGTAGATGTCTGACACATTACATTTTCTTCTATATTTGCCCTTCATTCGTGTACAGCAAGAGGCTAAAAATTGTCAAGGATATTTGTTGCTTGTCACTCTTATTTGTGCGTGAACATACACATACAGCCTTATGCAGAGACATGGAAACTTTGAATTTTAAAACAGCAAGAAAAGGCTTTATATCCTTGTTTATCCTCTAGGCACTGTGCTCTCACTTCTCTTTTGATGCTGATGGGAAAGAGGCTTATTAATGGGCTGGTTCAATAGACTTGTTAAAAGATTTTCTTTACAATAAAGGAAAAAAAAACCCTCTGAAATTCCATCATTGAATGAAATTACATCACTGATTTAGTCTTTATTTTCCAAATGACTAAGCATCTCATTTTTATACAGAATAAAAATTCTTGTCAAGAAAAATTGGTCACAGTTCAGATGTTTTCTAACAAGACATCAGCTGCATCATCAGTATGGTTTTCCTCTCTAAGCTGAGCATCAGCTTATATGAGAAAGAAGTGATATGCTGAGCTCCACATTCTTCCTCCCTCTCCAATCTGCATATCGCACTCCGTTGCTGTGGTACATTAATTCTCTTGTGACCCAGCCATTCATAAATTAGTGCTCTCATCATCACTACAGAGAGCATGGAATTACAAACTTTAGTGAGGGTAAGATCTTGTAGGTCAGCCCACTCCATTTCCACACCGGTACAAGATTGTTCTGGGATACCTAGAGTCTACATATGCCTCTCTGCTAACACAAAACCACCTGTGGGGACTAGGAGGAAAGGAGAGAAACAAAAAAGATGCGCTTGTGAAGGAGTGGGGGAAACCAGTGGCACTGAGTTTCTGGATTATTCTGGTGGCATAGGTGGAAACTGGGACAACCGTCACTGAGATACTTATTTTCCTGTCCCTGAAGAGTTTGAGGCTCTTTTGTCTCTCCAGTGAAGACCTGGTATCCTTCTGTTTAGAAGTATTTGTTCCAAGGAAGAGCCATTCTGTCTTTTTCCCCATAGATTTCAGGGCAGAAGGACAGAAAAAGGATTCCTATTTGTACAGAACATTTAATTTCAACAAATATGTATTTTATATGTGAAAAACAAGCTATGTATTTGTTCCTTATAGCTTGAAATGAAAACGTGAATGTTACTGCAAATGTTCTAAAGTTAAATCCAGTTGTATGGCAAATTTTGTTTTCAGGATCTTTTTCTGGTTTATGAGAATCAGCCTCATACAAATTCTGTTTGCTTTGGTTTTTAACCCAATCTTGCTTACACTGTTTTCCTGCAAAAAGCCTTGCGGCATTGTGACAGGTGGTGTATGTACGGACACATACTCTTCCCAGAAGATGTAGTCAGATGAAGATAATTTAGTAATCTTATAAAGGTAAATCTTCACACAACTATTTGTCTTCTGAAATATAATCCCTATGGGTTTTGTGTTTAGAAGGTCATTTAATAACTTATTTGTTGACCTTGTCTGCTCTTACAACTGTCAGATCTGCTGTTGTACAACACACTGTACGTAGCGTGCAGAAGGGTTTGGAACGCTGTGTTGTGTTCACACAAATGGTATGTCATTTTTGGCTCAACTCTAAAGGAATAAACCCACATCATTTTCCTAATGATGCCATTCTTTAACAGAAAAGGCTTAGTGCTTTATGTTTGAGAAAATGCAAGACCTTTAACTCCAGTTATATCTTTTACACCCATTTTGTAGTATACTGACTGAAAACCTCACAGAACATGATGGTTCAGCTTTCAAGTTACTCTTATTTTCCTGGGCTATAAGAGTAAAAATGTATTTTGACAATGCCACTCAAGCTATACATCTAGCCAACTTACAAATATCTGTTTCATTTCTCTGTGGAACTTTGCTTTACTCTTGTGTGTTAATAGGTGGACATACAAATATATTCTGTAAGCAGCCAGTGATAAAAAAGATTATTTGATACATTTATTTCTTACACTCTGTGGACCTTTCAGTGCCGTTGTTTATGGTGATAGGTTGTGGTCACCCTGCTGCTGAAGTGAGAGTCAGCTAGTCTCCTGGGAGATACAATTCTGTAAGACTCTAGCATTTGCTTCATTATGAACAACAGTTTTATTCAGGTCAGGCAATAATTTCATCAGCTGAGCTCGAGAAACATCTCAGGGAGCATTTTGAGACATTCCTCTAAGGCAGTTAAGAAAAATTTCATTCTTATGACTGCTGCACGGCTTTGCACGTTGTATTTCCATTTGAGACTAACGTGCAGAGTGAGCCCGAAGTTAAATGTCCACTGGGATTTTAAGCTTAGTTCTTAACCCAGTTCAGAATGAGGATAAATGAAAATGGCCAATGCTGCAACTGGCTTCACTGGTGTCAGAGCTAATCGTTAAGTTTCTGCATGAACTCCTAGTCGAGATGAAACCTGGTAGGGACTGTACTGAGCAAGAACATTTAGTTTCTTCAATAAAGCCTTCTCTTTATGGTCGTGAAGCAATGTTCAGAGAACCAAACAGATGAAATAATTTTCTTGTGATAAATAAGCATCAAAATCTCACACACACCCTGAAATGCGAATTGTACCTGCTGTTGTGGATGCAATTCAAGGAATGACTTAACAAAGAGCCACAATGACTAGAGAGGAGTTGAGGGGCAGGAAAAATAGAGAAATAGGTAATTAACATTTCTGACACCATTTCATTGCTAACAAAATTCCATTCATCTACGTGCCTTTAGCTGGCATATTTTTCTGTTGAGATTTGGCTACACAATAATCTGGATTATTATCTCCCTCGTTGTCCTTTCCACTCAGTAATGTCAGCAACACGTAAACTGAATGAGAATCTTGTTTAGTGTGAGAAAAAGTGGAAAAAGAGGAGGGAAAACACATAGACAAGATCTATTTTAAAAATACTCTAAAATTACTAGATACTCACAATAGATACTAATTAACAGCTGATGGACAATTTAAACCCTGCAATTTTGAGTTAATTCCCAAATTTAAAGAACTGCAGTGAATGGGAAACAACTGTTGATGTATCCAGATGACAGAGATTGCTTGGTGGGACATTCCTGTGTTTGAAAAAAGTGAAAAATGCAGCCACAACAATTCAGAAATGGAAGGGTAGTGGACTGATCAGCCCTATCTTGGCATCCACTTCATTAACCCTATTCACACAGATTGACTCTCTAACATAAATGAAACCACTTTTTGGAGAAAGGAGTGTTTATTTTGTGTGAAATTGTCAGAAAGAGACTCTTAAGGAACTAAAGGAATAGTCTGGTAAAATTTTATTCTTCCTGTACATATTTAACTGCTTTCGTCTAAGCCTATTTCTAAGGTTTTATTACTTCAGTTTTTTGGTACTAAATAACATTTCTGAAGAAATGATGGGAAGTTCAATAGTTGCTTCTTTTTCCAGATTTTTAATGGATTTGTGCAGGGAGAAGCTTTTTCTAAAAGATGCCTTTGGGGAAATGTCTTTTACTTTCTCTGCAAATGTGTACTGCTATGACCACTAAAATGTGAGTTTGGAAACAAGAGTGGGCAGTGGTACATGAGGTGCCATTACTGCTGTTTTGGGAAGTGGAAAAAAATTTGATCACAAAGTGACAATTCCTTACTTTTTGGAAGTCTAATGACTATATTCTTCAGGCTGTTGTAGTTTCAGGAGTAAAGGGAATTAAAGGCATGTCCTAGTTATATATGAAGAAGCTTTTTCTGGTCAGTTTTGCACTCAATGTGTGGTCACGATTCTGGTAAAAATTATGTTTGAATATTCTTTTAAGAAAAGTATAATGTGTGTAAGACATAGCGTGTGATCTTTTTAAAATCAATTTAAGTTAGCTCAGCATGAATGTGCACAGATGTATTAGTTTGTATCTTCAGCACTGTGAGTGAAGTGGCTAATTTAAGCACATGATAGTAGAACCTTCCAGCCCACCATCATATGATATCTTTCCTTCTCTTTCAATGCATTTTTTAATTGTAAATCTTGCTGCCTCTGAGTCGCTGATGCAGACAGTCTCCAGCAAAGCCACAAGCCATACCTTTAGCTGCAGGCACCTGCAAAAGTCCCATTCACACCCTGACTTCCAGAGCTGGGAATAAATTACTTCCAAGGCTCCTGCCCCCAATGAACTAGGCATTCATCACAGTAAATTTAGAGAAACTTTAAAGCAAATCTTTTTAAAAAAGGAGACAAAGAGTAAATAAAGTACAATGCAGTATAGATACTCTATAAATAAATCATGCATGACTAACATACAAAACTCGCACACCTACCAACATCAAGCAGGATTGTGTAAGAGGCTGCCAGCCTGTCAGAAGGAAAGTTTACCCAGCTGAAGAATCGGAGAGAAAGCTCTGAAGAAGGTCTACGCCTTCAAGATGGAAACCTCTCCAACAATGGTAATTCACATGAAAGAAACACCATCTCACAGCAAAGCTCTTATTATCTTTTCACAAATGTGAAGTTACTCTAACCTAACAGGGCGTGCAAATACATGTATTTTGTGATTTGCAGTCAGGTTTATTTATGCTGACACTGCTAATTCTTTTGCTTCTTGCTTCTGATGCTTTGTAGCTGTTTCCCTTCCTCCGAGCTTAGCTGACTGAAATGAGGTCTGTCTGAGACCTGCGCTTCCTATAGTTCCTTGCACTGCCAGCTTCTATATACATGTTTAAATTATTTTGAATAGTTTCTTATGCTGTTTTATATGCTTGGCTTTCTTAATGGGTAACTGGTGTTATACCAGAGTTTCACAGACTGAGACAAATATTTGATTGCTTAGCGGAAATGAAATGATTAAAGGTAAAGGTGAAAAATTTTATTGCATCTTTCTAGGAGGAGCTCTGGTCAAGAGCTGACTTCCTTGTTTTCCTAGAAATTTTTGAATACTTTCCATAAAATCTTATAAAATCCAGGATTTGTGCTTTCTGCAAGATAAATATGCCTGCTTGTAATGGAACGTAAGGTTTCTGTTGAGATACTGATGCATTAATATAACTCAAAGGAAGGTCTACACATCTATCAGACTTATAGAACTTCCTATACTGATCTATAAAAAAAAAATCTCATTTTTCTGCTTGAATTCATGCCATTACTGAGTTTATTTGTTTTTTGAAACTCAAAACACAAATCAAAGGAATTGATTTTCGCTTTAAAGAAGAAATTTCAGTGTCTTTTATAAAAATGCTGCAATCCCACCTACCCACTAATAGTCTTTCCCATTTTCAGTAATAGCTTTTGAATATGTGGAGATACATGAACCATTAATTTGTGCCTTGGAAAGATCTTGGAAGAGCAATCTTCACTTAACAGTGATTCTACATGACAGTACATAAAGTGTAGCACTGTAGATTTTAAAACCATAAGAAACCATTGTGGCTGTCTATTTCAATCTATGTAATTTTATGAATGAATCATTGTATCCCATCCAACAGCTACGACTGGTAGAGAACTGAGTTTTAGAAAAATACCCAACTTTGATTTGAAGATTTTCAGTGATGCAAAGTCCTTTACAGACCCACAGTATAAACCTTCTTCACAAGGTACATCAGACAATTTTTAATACATTGTATGCCACACTGATGTTTTATCATCCTGTTTTAGTAATCAAAAGGGCAGGTCAATTACCATAGTGAAGTCTAAATATAATACGTTAATTGAGTTATTTTATCAAAACATCTCTTAGTCTCAAAAGAAAAAAAGTGGCAAGGTGGTCTGAAAGATTTATTTTCCATTGTCCTATGCTGACTTGCATGTATTATATTAACTTCCTTTAATTTTTTGTTACTTAAAAATTCCAGTGCTGGCTTTTCTATTATTTTGCCCAGGATCGCTGTCAGGCTGACAGACCTATAATTACCTATCCTTCCATTTACTTTGTTCAAATTTGGCACAATTGCGCTTTTTTTTCTGTCAAGCTGAATTTAGTGTTGAATTCTCCTTCCAAGTTAGGAAATTGTCCTTGGAAATTTTAGAAATAACTGACACTGTATTGTTCACATCATGAAACCACCAGCATATGTCGTTGAGATATAAAACTGTTTTCTAAATATTTAACCTTTATGTCTTAAAATACCCAACCCTGTAGCAGTGGAGGACAACTTAAAATATACTTTTTTTTTTTTTTTAAGAATTAACCTTGCTGAATTTGAATTTGAATACTTATTATTTGAATACTTATTCTCTTGAAGTGCTTAATTCAGCGGTCAGTGAGCATGGGATGGCTTTGCAGCACTGGAATTTCTGCACACAGAAGTGCAAGTTGGGATGATAGGTTGTATTACGACTTAAAGATTTATAATAGTTTATTTAGAGATCAAATGGTGACAAGATAAAACAGAAAAGGACCATCTTGCTAGTTATTAAGTAATTCACAAGAGCAAATTAATCTTCAAGAGAACTCAAAACCATCATGGGTTGATTATGAATTTAGTGTGTGTGTCCTTCAAGTGAGCATTCTGGTTTACCAAAGTACTGCACTACATTTTTAAATATCAAAGAAGTAAAAGACACTTGAGGGCTTTTCTGGAATCACAGATTCACAGAATTTTCAGAGTTGGAAGGGACCTCTAGAGATCATCTAGTCCAACTCCCCTGCTAAAGCAGGATTGCCTAGAGCACATTACTCAGGACTGCATCCAGGCGGGTCTTGAAAATCTCCAGAGAAGGGGACTCC
>VUYV01000126.1:133282-148421 GCA_008711295.1 Anarhynchus alexandrinus
GACATAACTTGAACCCGTTTCCTCTTGTCCTATCACTTGTCACCAGGGAGAAGAGGTCAGCCCCCATCTCTCTAAAACCTCCTTTCAGGTAGTTGTAGAGGGTGATAAGGTCTCCCCTCAGCCTCCTCTTCTCCAGGCTAAACAACCCCAGATCCCTCAGTCGTTCCTCATAAGGTTTGTCCTCCAGACAAACATGATTTACCCTGGTAAACCCGTGTAGACCACTTCCAATAACTCCCTGTTCCTCAATGTGTTTGGAGAGGACATCCAGAATGAGTCGCTCCATTACCTTCCCAGGGACCGATGTGAGACTAACCGGTCTGTAGTTTCCCGGGTCCTCCTTCTTGCCCTTTTTGAAGATTGGAGAGATGTCGGCCTTTCTCCAGTCCTCAGGCACCTCTCCTGTTACCCATGATCTTTCAAAGATGATGGAGAGTGGAGTAGCAATAACATCTGCCAGCTCTTTCAGCACTCGCGGGTGCATCCCATCAGGGCCCATGGACTTATGAATGTCCAGCTTGGTCAAGTGGTCTCTGACCCGGTCCTCCTCAACTGAGGGGAAATCTTCCTCTCTCCAGACCTTCTCCCTTGCCTCCAGGGTATGGGATTCGTGAGGGACAGATTTAACAGTGAAGACCGAAGAAAAGAAGGCATTCAGTAACTCTGCCTTCTCTGTGTCTTCCACCACAAGAGCATCCGTCTCATGAATGGCCTCATTCATTTCTTCTTTGCTGCAGACACACAAACAAAATCAAATGTTAGTTTTAATAGTGCTTAAGGTAACTATATCATCATGGATAGTGAGTGAGTGAGTAAAGTCTTTACATTACTAAAGCTCTGTGAAAGAAAAAGGAAAAAAAATGTTTAGTAAACTTAAAAATTAATATGCTAGTCTCTTAGATTTCTCTGTAGACTTCCAGAGATTTACGACTTTAATACTTTACGTCCCATACTAAATAGATTAAAACTGAGCTCTAATGTTTCTTCTGGCTGCAACTTCATTGCCAAAATACCGTGATTTGAAGGCTGTTTTTCTATTAAAAAGAATTACGCTACTCAATACAATGTACTTTCCTGAAGATTTGTTGGTTTATCTTTACAAATTTGATTCTATATATGTCCATTTTATTTCAGTGCTTGTTTTAATGGCTTTAAAGTATTGTAAGTTACTTCAATGGTATTACTTAATTTTTCATAATTTTACTATATTGTGGAGGTATTTAACTTTTCCCTTCTCCTTTTCCATGAAAGATCACTTAATATTAAAATGTGCTATTTTCATCTCTTTAGATAGTAAATTTTGCCACGGTTCATTTTATTTGCAACTAGTTTTAGTAGTGATTCTACTGGAAACCATGGGATCAATGTGTATTTTATAGTGCGTAGAATCTATTGTGACAAATTTAATGTAACAAGTTCTTTGATACAAATAAGACTTTTAAAAATATGGATGTGAATTCTGCCTGCTTGTACACTGGCTTGCTGTCTAAAATCAGTGAGTTTTCTTCCATTTAATCTTC
Source organism: Anarhynchus alexandrinus (assembly GCA_008711295.1). Classification (NCBI taxonomy): domain Eukaryota; kingdom Metazoa; phylum Chordata; class Aves; order Charadriiformes; family Charadriidae; genus Anarhynchus; species Anarhynchus alexandrinus. Next base: position 134,803 of record VUYV01000126.1, read on the forward strand.
ATGACATCACCAGAATAGTTTCTGCAGCAAAAAGTTCAGTCCTGATGCTATTGAAATTAACAGCAGAGCTCCCTCTGGTTTCAGTAACTCAATGGTTTTATCCTAAATGCATAACCTTTCCTGATGTTGATAAAAACAATATAAAGCAGTGAAGGCTACTGTTTTGGGGTGTCCACAAATCATCAGATTAATTTTAATTAAACTTCAGTCTAATACAGACAATTAGTGTTGTGCTTACGTGGGCACAAGCTTACGGAAACCTTATTCTTTGGTTTCGTAAGTACATACATAAACCTTTGTGCTGGCTGTCATTGCAAGGGTGACTTTTGGCCTGATGGAATAGATGTCTTCAATGGCGTTTTGCCTGCTCGCTCCAGCAAAACACTTGGCTCGAAGTTCTGTGTTGCCTGTGATTGCTCTGTAAAGCAATTAGCTAACTAGCCTTGTTCTTAAAGCTACGCTGACTTCAGCAATGATGGTGGTGGCCAAAGAGTTTTGGCATGAATCTCTTTAATGTAATGTCATCAAATAGAGCATCCATAGTAGTTTCAGTACAGCCTGAAACACGGGACAGCGTAGGCTATTAGGGGAAGGTCAGTAAGTAGGTAAGAAGCATATCAGACATTTAAATTAAGCAGCATTCAATGACATAAAGGGGAAAAACCCACAAGGTTGTTTGAATGTGCATTTAGAAAGGCAGGTATCTACAGAGATAAAGAAATGCCAGCTGCATAGTGGTGAGTTTATTTAGTGTGCAAAATCTGGGCAGAAGTGCTCTGATGAAGAGAATAGTTGGATAAAATGTATTTTTCAGTCTATTTTGGCAGTTCTTAGGCTTCAGACATCAGTTCAATAACCTCTTCAGGGCAGAAAAATGTGTTAATTAATCAAAGAAAGTAAACAGTGTTACTGCATACTTGGGTGTAGAGAAGCCAAGAAGGCACTAGCTTCTCTCTTTTTCTGTGGTTAACTAAATTACTTGATATGAAAGATTTAATTAAAGTAACTTTAAGTTACAACAAAACATTACGTTCTTTAATTTTGTCTGATAATATCTTTTGACTCTAAGAGGTTCAGTGAGCTCCTTCCTTCTTGCTGCTAAAGCTAGGGCCAGTGATTTGATGCAGGATGGGCCTGTGACCTTTCATACAAAGAGCTGGTAGAATAGGAGGTAAATACCCTGGTGTGAAGGTCTTCCAGCTTTGGGGTTATTTTACAGTGCTGAAATAGGGCTCATGACTGATCCTGAAATACCCGTTCTTTCACGTCTGCCATCAGATCTTAATAGAATCGATCTTAAGGTTTGCCTGCCATTGTGAAGACGGGTGCTGCCACTCTCCAATGATTCTGCCTAAGTAGCAAGACACTAGTTTCTGTGAAAAAACAGGGGCAGAAACTGGGGGGAGGTTGCAGACCATTGTTTCAGATTGACTTCACTTCAAAGTAATAGAAAACAAAGTTGCAAACATACTGTACTTGCAAAGGTTGTCCCATTGTGGATTGCTATGGAATGCTTTTTATTTCTTCGTAATGCTAACCATGGTTACTGCTCTCCCGCTTTAATGTTGGCAGGATCACTCCGGTCACTCGGGTTATAATGAGTCATCTCTGCTGTCCTAGCTCTTTCAGATTTGGTTTCTGAAGGCTGGAGTAACGTTCGCCTATTTTTGTGTTCATCTTGAGCTCTTTCTGCAAAATCACTGTTCAAGGGTCACTGTTGTTTGAAATTTTCTTTCAAGTATATTTGTGACAAATAATCTAGCCTGACAGATTCTCTGTGTTATTATTTATTCTAGATGATACAAAGGTTATTTCTTATTTTATTGCTCCTAAAATCTTATTTTTACAGTATCCTCCTCTGGAAGTTGTGTTTTCTGGCATTTCACTTTTCTTTACTGCATGGATATTGAAGAGAGGTGTGCATTTACATTTCTAGGTTTATCTTGTTGTTTTGTTAAGTCTTGGGCACAGGTTCTCTTAACAGCTCAGTAGCTAATTCTTTGTTGATCTTCACATCACTTAAATATTTTGAGAACCTTGATTGTTTTTCTTTCCTTTCCGAGCAATCTTCTCACTTTGGCAATTCTGGCAGCCTTAAACAGTGCTGTTGTTGGGTTTGGGGTTTTTTCACAGCCTTTCAGTTTCAGTTCATAATTCTCTTAATCCTCTTCAGATTTCATGTTCTTATATCTGTCATATAGCCTCTATTTTTCCTCAAGAGCTCTTCTGACATTCTTAGTCATCCACATCAGTCTTAGCCTTCTTTTATGCCTAGAAGAGCCGATCTTGCTCGTGCTCTCACAATCCCTTGACCTCCCCCTTTGCTCCAACTCCTGTTTTGTTCATTATTTAGCACTGGATGTGGCTGGATTGAAAGAAATACCAGATCTCATGGATGTCAATGATATTGAAGTGTCTGCCTATTTAGGGGAAGCATTGATGTTTAGCTTCAGTGGTTCTGAGTCAGCCTTTGCCCCCAGGCCGCTGCCGCATTGCTGGCTCATTTGAACAGCAGAGAAGGTGGTGCTTGGTGATGCAACAGGCACAGACTGAACAGACACAGATTTTGCTTGCCAAAAGGTAAATCTGTATGGAAGCAGGATGCTTAGGCAGAGGTAAAAAATAAGCTTAAATTGCTGCATTTGTCAGATAATGTGCTGAATTTCGAGGAAGCCAGAAAAAGTCCTTCTGTAGAGTATCAGCTAACGCACTGTGCATACACGGCATCTCATTTTATAGTGGGCACTTGTGCACCTGAGACAAGATCAAATCCATTTTCTATACACATACTCCAAACCCAAACCTTCACGTTGGAATACCATTTAAGCAGTGTTTCTGATGAAGTTATAACATTGAAATACTGTATCTGAAAACAGATTTAGAATTGAAGGATGGAGAAAAAGAATATTTCACATGTATTTAGTGTAGACTATTTGACAAAAATCCATCCTACTGAAGAAAAATTCCTGTCCATTTTCATATAGCTTGATTCCCTCTTTTTTCTAAGTAGTTTAACAGCTCATTATTTTAAAAAAAAAAAAAAAAAAGTCCACAACTCTTTTTTGAAGTCCCTGTTACAGTTGGTCTCTCCATAGTTCCAAAGCTGTATCTCCCGGGCACCTCGGCACTGTGCCTCACTGCCACCAACGAGGAACATTTTAATGCCTCATTATAATGAGCTACTCCCTAACTAGGGTGAGTGTTCATGTGTGGGCATATGTATATTGTGTGTACCTCAGTACCTGCCTGCAGTGCATTTCCAGGTGAGATCTACTGTTCAAGAATACGGGCAGCAGGAATGTCAGCATTAGCCTCCTTTTCTTGTGTCAGATACTAGAAGTAATAAAAGATCTGCAGTCTATTTTTTTTCCTGGTGTCAAAACTGCCTGAAATATTTGAGCTCTTTATTCTCCTTTCCACTCTGAAAGAAAACATTCAACTACAATTTGTTCTTCAATTAGAATTGCTCTGTGGAGAGATGGCACTGACGGAAACGGGTACTTTGCAGATGTCTTTACATTCTGTCAATCCAGGACTACATCTAGGGGCTAGTCTAATATCTGACATATATTAATTTACCTTGGAAGCTCTTCAAGTATATGTCTGACTGCAAGATGCTAAGAAACTGTATCGTTAGCCAGGGATCTCCTTGGCAAAGGTCACAATCATTTGTATTTCCATTGAGAACACCATGTACTGAGGGCTAAAGCAGTTCTGAGGTTCCTCTGAGACATCAAAACTTCAAAAATAGTGATGGTCGAGACAAAGTCTTTGCTAGGATTTTTTAAATAATTGTGTTTGTCTCTTTCAACTTTGTTTAAACCTTGATTTTTTTATCAAAATGGTGCTGGAATTTGTGAAAGACTGTGTAACATACAAGGCACAGCTGTAACATGCCCACGCTGTGTGACTTAATTTTGTATGCCTAAGGCACTCAAATGTGTTTTATACAGCTAGGTACCTATATAAGCTATATTAGCTCTCAGGGGGCATACTAAACATCATTTCTCTCTCATCAAGTGGTGTTTTACCCACTGTATAGTACACAAAGTAGGTCAAAATGTGCTATAGTTAAGCAGAGCCCTTACACCTAAATCAACTTAATCTAAATTGAACTTCCAAGTGAAATTCACTATTTGGTTTGTTTACAATTTTCTAAATTCAGTATGAGACAATAGGAAGCATTCTGTATCTTTAGAGAATGAAAATATGCCCATAAATAAGCTCAATCACTGGCCTTTGTACAGAGCAAAACAAAAAAGCCCCATACACTAAATCGGCTAGAAGCTGAAAATAAATTTTGAGATTGTACTCTATGTTGTTGTCTGCTTGTTTTTGTTTTTTTTTTAAACTGTGTATTTATGTGGAACAGCAAACACAGATTATGCCTTAGTAATTTTTATGGCTTCGGCATCTGTCCCTTTGCTTTTATTCACATATTTTCATAGTCATAATCTCTAGTTTCTTATTTGATGATGCAAACCTTTCAGATGCAGAAACGGATAAAAATCTTGCCGAGTCTAGTGAGAGTCATTTTCAGGAATAATCCTTTTATTTGACAGGGAAAAAAAACCCCAGGCAAAAAAAAAAAAAAAAAAAAAGCAGCATGCATATTAAATGACTGAAGATGTTAGTGTCCAATGTTTTCATAGCTAGGTTTCTGCATAAAGAGATGCTTGGAGAATTGCTCTACAATAGCAAACTGGAAAAGCCCCAAGACATAATCCACCTGAGCCTAAGTTTGATTTTGCATGCATAATGGAGCTTTATTGTGTTTGAAATTGCAGAGTATGTTGACAGGTCTGTCAGCTATCTCAAGCAGATATCCATAATGGGATACACCCCCTGCATCGGGAAATGGCACCCTACTTTGAGATGCCAGTTCCACGGTCATTGAAAGGAGCTTTACGTGCAAGTTCAAAGCTGTAAGTGAACTGCATCAACAAGCCAACTGTGTGAGGCAGGTGATTATAGAATATTGAGATTTGGCTGCACTCGCTGATTTTCAATTAGTTTCAAGGGCATGCAGAAGAAAGCAGAAGTGTGACAGAATTTGTTAGTTGTTTTAGAAAATTAATATGATGCAAAACTGGAATATTTCCATTAAATTAAACACATCATAGCACATCCTCATTTGACGTGCTTGGGCAGTGGTGTCTCTGACGAAAACAAAACAATCCCCAAACCCTCTAAGTAACAAACCGTCCCCCACAAACAACTTTGATAATTGCACCTGCTAGCTGAAAAACATAAAAAGAGAATCCATTGTGTCCTAAAGAAATTTTTTTATTTGCAGCTACTCCATGACTGATTGAAAGCTCCTCTGTTGCCTTGTCTACTACTGGCATGATCCCTCAATGCTTTTCTATAGGGATTTGTTTCCTGAGTCTATTAAGCTGGTCTTTGTGTTGTCAAGAGCTACACCGTGAAGTCTTATGATATGAAAGGATATTTACTTTGCTTCCTTATTTATGCTTTTGTCCTTTCAAACTCTTTGAACTGCAGTGAAAGCACAGTTGTCAGAGATTTGACTTAACATGGTTCCGTGTTTTGCTGAATGTCACCATAAAGCCAGGAAGAAAAATTTTTGGTAGGGTAGCAATCTTGATATCCTATAGCATTCAGAGAGACAGGGAAAGGAATTTTTGAGCAATATGTCACTCACAGATTTGTTTATGTATCCATAAAAACAAAGGCTGAACATACATACGAGATGTTAATGTTGAAGCCAGAGATGGGATCTTTACATGACAGTCTTCGTTCTACCTAGTGAGGCACTTTAAAAATCATTGTTGTACCATCTACTGTTGAGATTATTATTATTATTATTATTTCTAAAATGTGAGTTAACTGTAATCCTTTACTTCTGTGAGTAATACAGCTCATTGGATCTACTTGTAAGAATGTCAAATTTTAAAGAAAAGGGGCTTTAAAAGCTTGCTCCAAATCTGAAAACCTAGACTTGCATTTTACTTCAGTAGCATTTTATACATTTTTCCCCCATTCTCTAATGCAGTTACCGCAACTCCTCCCTCATTCTATAGGCCTGTGATTTTCTGGGGTATCTGTTTCAGTGTGGGGTGCCAACACCAACAAAGAGACATGACTATATTTTCTCCAGTGGGTGCCAGTTAGCACAGATAGAAAGCTTTCTTTTTTCCAGTTGTTGTTTGCTCCAACTTACTCTAACACCAGATTGTGCTTACTGCTACCCCTCCTTATTGTGTGAAACAGGTACAGGCAAATCCTGCGTGCCTTTGCTGCAACAGAATTTTGCCTTCCAACAGAATAAGTTCGGAATACAATTTGTGTCATATTCATTGCTGAATACATAAATTAATTAATCAGATGTATAGATAAATATAAAATTTTCCTGTCGGTTTCTTGCTGTAAGTGCAGGCTGTCTCGCACACGATGTAGTGCGTGTTCCTGTAAAAGGAAGAAAGGGTCATGTGAAGCTGTGTCATGATGCAGGCCCAGAATGAAGTAGGGCATTTCTTGACCTTGGTGTGCTCAACCATGCAGCTGTAGTCTTCTTCAAGAGCTACTTTTGACAAGGAATGTCTCTCAAAGTCATTTAAAAAATCTATTTGGGAAAGATTCTGCAGAGAAATTTGCTAAATTCATGTTTCCTGCATCTGGCAAGCGAGAAACATTTTTTGAACCCCAGGTAACGTGTTGTGTTTAGTAACTGGAGCAGCCCGGGTAAACTTGAGAATTTTATTTCACTCTGTACTCTGCTATATGTTAAAAAACATAATTTTTTACTTATTCCCCTTTACTTATTCTCTGTGTCAGTTTCTTAATATTTAATACAGAGCTAATGAATTTTACTTGTTCTGGCAAAAATATTTCCAGATACCCCAGCAGACCAAGTTGATTTAAAAGTACAAAGTAAGTTTACATTTGAAAGGATACATTTGTGCTTTCACAGGAGAAATCAAAGGGTTTCATAGGAAGAGCAAGGACTCTTGCCCGAAAGCATATTTTCATTTGGGCTGGGCTCCGCTCCGGAGCAGCGCTTGGGCAGTGCCGCGGGTGGCTCCCACGGGGTGCGGAGGGAGAAGCTCCCGGGGCTGGAATTCCCACTTGACGCCATCGGACCCGGCCACCCCCTCTCCCGCTGCTTCCCACGGCGCCCGCCGAGGGCTGTTGTCTCCTGCAGTCACCGTGGGAGAGCCCCCACACAAACGTGTTTGCTTCTGTCTAAAATCTGTGCAGTTTTTAGTAGTCTTCCAGCCTCCGGTGCGGGGTTTTGAAACTCCATCACAAGCCACCGCCAGAACATCCTGCAGAAGCTGGAGCGTGGCTTGTATTTATAAAAGTTATTTGTTTGCATGAGGCACATGTGCTGATACTGTGAGTCATCCGTCCATTTTACTGTGACATTTTCAAGCACAATTATGTGTAGTGGAATTTTTTTGGTAGCTGGCTATGTTGCCCATCTGTGAAATCATCATTCTACTGAGCACTAAAAATAGAGATGAAACTCTTCAGAGAAAATTTTGAATCTACTTAAATGACAGTTTGAAATGTGTTCCTGCAGTCAACAGTTTAAATATTTTCTATCCTAAATATGGATACTCTAAATTTAAGGTGATGTAGTCCTGCTGTCACCACTTCAGTTCACCTTGTTAGCACAGTGATATACTTGGAAATAATTTCTGGCTCGGAACCCAGTCTGGTGCCCACCAAAGCCAATTCACTTGGGCCTCAAACGACTAGGACTGGCGTAGGAATGTAGGAGTTCTGGAAGGTGGATAACACACAGGGTGGAAAGGATTTATTAATAATGGCGGATCACTGGAGGAAAATGTGAAGACAATCCATGACTGTACATCAGAGGGAAACAGGGAGAAGACGAAAAAGAAGACTACTAGGAAATGAAGCTTTGAGATAAAGAACAATAGAATATCCAGTAACTTCTAAGTGGCTGTATTTTCAGTCAAATACTCAAAGCGAGTTAGTGAAAAGATATGGTAAAAGCTGAAAATAGTGAAGAACTCTAGCTAGGAGAGGGAACTGCTGGAAGAATATAAACTGTGTTGCTGAGTAATAGCATCCTAATTGAAGCCACAGAAAGCCAAAGAATCTAATTAGTCAGGAAAACACATTTAATTACATTCTTAGTAATTTGTTTTGAAAAAATCCAACTGGATTTTAAATTTAACAGATTTTCAATATGTTCAGAGCAGATTACACTGTTTATACTTGCATATAGAGAAAGTGAAAAATACCGTTTCAGAGACATATACAAGAAAGCGTTTAATTCAAAATCGTGTTTGCAGTTGTCCTTTACTATCTGCCTACCATTATATAAAGTTCTGCTGAGAGGATGGAAAAAATAAATTAGACTTGTGTTGAGTTGGTAAGCATTACTGGAGACCATCACCCATTTCTTTAATCCACAGGCAATCTGAGACATACTTGAAGCTGTAGCTCAGCCAAAAAATAATGCAAAGAGCATTGTCTGCGCACCCCGCTGCCTTCCCTCCTTCTCTCCCTCCTCCTCCCTCCCTCCCTCCCGCCCTGTTTCTGTTCAAGTTTTCACAATGAAATTTTTTTCACAAAATGTACTGCTAGATCTCCAGCTAGACTGAAGTAGTGTTACTCACTTCATTTACATTTAGCTTTCAAAAATTTGTATTTTTGGTGAGCTTATATTCAAATGATTACATGGTAAGGCCTCAGTGTGGTAGGTTTCTTGTATTTTGAATGTTTTGTCAAACACTAAATAGGAGAGAAGAAAATCAACATTATGCTTAGTATAAGGATACTCTGCTCATGCAAATTAATAATAAAAAAAAAATGATCCAAACCCATAAAAGTGTTCTTGCAGAGGGCAAATAAAAATTCAGTGTTATATCCTCTTGGAAGTTTTTTTACCTATTAAAACTCAAGCGTGGATAAGGCCAATAACACGGACAATTAAGCCTCCCTCTCATCATCTTTATTCTGTAGTGGATTAATGTGTTTTAAAATCCATTTATGCACATTTTTATCTATTTTTGAGATCCCAGTTAATGGGTTTTCAGAAGTGTGCACTTTTTATAGTTGTCCATATAAACTACATTCATAATAACAAAGTGCTATTTTAAGTTCTTTAGCGAGTCACTGTTACTTTTACTGACATCAGAAAGATGATAGTCACTGATCTGACATAAACAATATACAGACATATTTAAATTTCATCATGGTCTTTTTTAGATAAAAATTCGAACATCTTCAAACTCAAACTGTAGCTCTACCCTACTTCAGACGAAAAGAATGAAAAAAGAAGTCTTAATGCAAAAAGAAGAGGATGCACCTGAAATATATGCAAAATTAAAAGGAAATACGTACCATGGATGAGAATGAACCCTGCAAGTCCTTGTTTGCAACATAGCCATCTTTCATTAAAATATTCCTCCCATGTATAAAGATAGTAATATTTTAGTATATATTAGCATACTAATAACTTCAGCTGGACTATTAGAATTAATAATGGAGTAACCCGCATGAGTGAGAATCCCTGCCTTGTTAAGGACTAGGCTAGTTCTGGTGCTTCCCATTTTTTATCAAATTACGTATTTGTTACGTCAGTTCTTCTCACATGCATTGCGACTGGATTTGTTCGTTCTTCCTGCGATGAACTGCTGTGCAGTATTGCTGTGCACCGCTTCACAATAAAACATTGGCTGAAGTTTTGGTTAAGTAGCTCTATCCTTCTGCACAACGCTCCTAAACTCTTAATGGGCTTCCGCTCCTAGGATGTCCGTAAGAGGCTGCTTCTTTAGCCACCTCTTTGCCTTACAGAGAATAAATACCTGACAAGCAATAAATACTGTCGAGGGGGAAATGACAGTAATTTAGTTGCAAGTCCGCAATAACTGTATGATAGTATTAAATGTATTTGCTCCCTGCTCTACCATTCTTTAACACATAAAAGAAGTACACCGAATATGGTATAGCACAGAGTGTATGACAGATGAGGACATCTGTATTTCTTTTTTCTCTGAACAGTGGTTGTTTCCATTCAAAATGTCATCACTTATTATGGTAGCTGGTACACTTTCTAAAACATCCATATAAAGCTGGCCGTTTCATTAGGGAATGAGTAACTAATAACAAAGGGACATAAAAGGGATGCAATCTCAGTGAAATAATTAGACATGAATTTCAAGAAGAAGAAGGGAAAACAGCTGTTTAGAGAAGGGTTGATGGCTTCAGTAATTAGCACTTTTATAACTAAACAGTATCAGTGTTCTGGAATACTTTCTCAAAACTTTCTAAAAGGACTTGCATTTCTTTTTTAACTAATTTGACTAATTTTAACAAATTTGATTTTGAAAACATAGCAGATAATTTGATCTAGCAATATAAAAGGCCAGTTAGCTTTTGAACTATGCAAAACTATATGCTTACGGGTTTGGACCAACATTTTTTCTCTCGGTTTCACAATTTTACTGGGAGGCTCACGACGTTTGGTTTTGAGGAGTATTTGGTAGCTTCCAGTACATATCGCTATGGTCCGTTATAAGGACTGGGGGTTAGAAAACAGACATTGGCAAGGCCAGAATCAGGAATTTCATTAAAACATTTGCAAGGGAGGCAGCCCTTTTCTCTGGATGTTTTTTGGTTATGTTGGATCCTTACTAGTTGGAGCCTTACTAGTTACGGATTTTGCAATAGTGTCTCAGTGCTTAACTTCATAAGCCTCATTTAAAAATATGATTTAGATACCTAAGTCTAGATTTGTGAAGGTACTAAATGCCTAAGCAGGTTGGGCACTAACTCCCACTAAGCATGTTAGGTGCTGACTTCCAGTGCCTGCAGTGGTTGTTAGGCAACTAGTCTTGATTTAGATATTTTAGAAAATGTACCAAGCATTTTTGACACCTAAATATCTGACTGTCGAGAAAAGAAGTCCTAATGACTTCCATGGGCATTTAAGGCAAGTACCCATGTACATAGTAGACTGTTTTAATCTGGAAACACCTGTGCTGTAATGACAGAAACCTGTGAAGTGGGTGTGGCACCTTCCCAATTAAACCAACCCAACAGATTGACTCAGGACTGCAACAGCTGAATCCATCAAGTAGGAAGATTATAAAAAAGGCAGCACCCAAGCCACAGTCAAGAAGTGGCATTGGGGTTTTCCCTCTTTAAAAGACTTTTTCCTAAATCAGCCTTGCTGCTAATGTTTGTTATCCTTTAACTTACAAAGGTAACACCAAAAGGGAGAGGCTTCATCTAACAGAGAGCTTCTGATAAAGCCGGAGGCTGAGCATTCTTCACCAGGTCCCTGGAGAACATCAGCAGTATTAAGGTTTTATTGCTCTTCTTCTAATTACTGTCTGTAGTTATTATTAATTATTAATTAGATGGAGATAGGTGGGCATGAAAGATGGCTAAAAGAGTAGGTAGGGACAGGAATAAGGAAGTGGTAGAGGAAAGGGATAGTAGTAGTTGTACTGAAATGTTTTCTTAACAAAATACCGCCTTTGGCAAAGATAAAGGTTCAAAACCATCGGGTTTGATTGTGGCTTGTTCAAAAAAAAAATGTCCTGAAATACTCTTTAAAAAACAAATCGGAGAAAAAGTTCATTGCAGAGAAAGCAAACTTTTAATTTTGAAGCTATTTTGAATTCGTGTGTCCGTAATCCTTACCTTGTTCCATTGATCGCTCCTCGCAGCGGTGGAGGCGCTGCCCCGCGGCCACCGAGGGCGGCCGCCCCGCGTCCCCCCGCACCGCTCGGGCCCTCCGCGGCGGCCGCTGGCTTCCAGACCAGTGAAACAAAACACACGTGAAAGTTTTAGGGTTCTGCAGTGAAAGGTAACGCCAAAAAAAAACCCCAAACAAACAATTTTTTCAAACTCGCACTTAGTCAAATTATTTATTTGGACAAACTTTGAAAATCTCGGGGTCAGAACGGCGGCGCTTCAACAGGTCAGCGCGCCGAGCGGAGAGCTGGAGGCTGCGGTAGCGCCCCGGGTTTTCCCTGGAGGTGAAGGCAGAGGCGGAGCGGAGTGGGGCCGGGCCGGGCCGGGCCCCCGCGGGGAGAGGAGCGGAGGCTGCGGTGTGAGGAGCGGAGCGGTCCCGCGCGGCGCGGGAAGAGCGCGAGCGCGCTGTGGGGGGAGGGTGCGGTCAGGGTGGACGGGGAAGGTCGTACCGGTCCGGTGAGCCTCGAGTTGTCAATAGCGAGGGACGCGGTCGCCGGAGTGCGCGCAGAGGGAGACGCTAAAGCCGGTGGCGTCCCGGGCGTCGCACCGGTACCTGCCGTGTGGGGCAGCGCCGGTCGGACGGGAGGGGAAAGGGCTGAGGGCGGGCGAGGTACGCGGGACGCTGCGCGGCCCCGGGCGGCCTGAGGGGACGGGCCCTCGGCTGGGACGCGGCGACCGCGGGGCAGGACGGCTGGCGGCGGGGACGGGGCGGCTGAAGGGCGGCGGTGCCTGAGGGGAGGGCTGAGGGGCGGGGACCAGGTGCGGCAGCCTGTGAGGCGGCAGCGCGGTGGCGAAGGGGTTAAGGCGGCGGCGGCAGCTCTATTTGCGGCTGCCGGAGCTCCAGGCGATTAGAGAGCGGCTCCGCGCCCCCGCCCGGCCCGGCCGCCGGAGCGCGGCAGCAGCAGGTGGCGGTGGCAGCAGCGAGGGAGTTAACCCTGTGGCGGNGAGGGGGACTGAGGAGCAGGCGGCAGCAGCAGCAGCAGCCGGGTTGCTAGGGATGGAGAGATCCCGTGTCACCCGGATGTGAGTGTCATGTTGGCCCAAACTCTGAGGGATTTGGCAGCGGCGAAGCATCAGCAGGAGGAGGAGGAGCAGCAGCCCCTCGCGCGTCGCTAGTCACTACCATGGGGGTCGGGTAGCGGGGAGCGCAGGGGGCAGCGCACACCTGGCTCGGGGTGGGGTGGGGGGCNCAGCACCCAGAAGGTAAGAGCCGGAGCGCCCACCAAGGGCAGCGGCGTGCCCGGGGCTGAGGGGAGGGGGGAGCGGGGGAGGATTTATGAGGGATTTGGGAGTCGGGGATTGGGGGGGATTAGGGAAGGGGTAGGTTTGGGATGGGGAAAGGGACGAGCGGCTGGGTTGGAGGAGGGACCGGGAAGGGCAGGGGATGAGGCGAAGGCGAGATGAGGTGCTGCCCTCGGCGTGTGACCAACATGGGAGCGGGTTTATGCGCGTCTGTCTCTTGCCCTGGCTGCGCCGCGGGAGGACACGGCTTGGTCGGCGTTCCCCCCTTATTTGTGTAAATGTGGACAAACCTGCCCGGAGATGCGGGGCTCGGGCAGGGCGGCGGGAGCGGCGGGCTGGGGCCGCTGCCCCGCCGGGCGCACGGGGGCGAGACGCGGGGCTGCTCCGCGTTAATCCCCTCCGGCGCTGCCGCATCCCCCGCTGTTGTTTTCAAATGATTCCTCGCTCCTCAATTAGCAGTAAGTTGGTGGGTTTTGCCCCTGGCGGGGCCTCCCCGGAGAACGCAGGCACCCGGGCTTTGTTTCCCCTTCAAGGATTGATCTAAAAAGGCGACGGATAGATGGATGGACGGGTGGGCGGCTGTTTTGCGCCGAGCCACGTTTTCACGGCATCCCAAAGGGCAGGGGGAAGGCGAGGGAGATGGCTGTGCTATCGCTTTTTTAATTTAAAATAAA
>VUYV01000126.1:148875-365435 GCA_008711295.1 Anarhynchus alexandrinus
AAAAAAAAAAAAAAAAAGGAGGGGTGTGCTTTTTGTGGCTCTCCCCGGTTTGACGAGCGGCGATCGCTGGGGAGCTGTTTTCTTCTCCTGCCTGGGCAGATCCATGGCACAGTCATCCCGCCCGCCAGCCCTAATTCCCAGCACGTATATTGTGCCGTTCCTCCATTTTTATTATTGTTTTTCTCCCCCCAACCGAGGCATCTTCAAGTTTTGAATTCCACTTAGGAGTCTCTCCTTCCTACAGGTGCATGTAGGAGTAGACTCTGTTGCTCTAGTCAAAGAGCTCGCGAGGAAAGATCCTTGCGAGGAGGTGGTGTTTCGCCTTCCTTGCTGTCATCTGGATATAAAGAGGACTTTGTTATTATTTGGAAGGTGCAGTTTATTCTTGAAATCCTTGTGAAAACGCAAAACCAAACCCCATCCCTTTACAGTGGCTTTGCGGTTGTAGAGTGAAAGATACCAGTGCTTTATAAACATGTTTATCAGCAGGCAGTGTTGGATTTTTCACTTGTGGAGAGGCATCCACGCATTTTTCTTTGAGAATGCAGAATAGGGCAAGANCTGCTTTTTTGACCAGAATGAAGTGAGAAAATAGTAAATGCTAAGGTACTACACCAAAGTTGATCTTAAGGAGTAGCTATGCTTTATTGGATAAACATGGTGACAGGAAAGCTGCCATCTAGTTAGGAAAAAATGCAGTAAGTGGAAGAAGAAAAACATGAAGTGTTTGTGTTTTGGTGCTTGCATTAACCTTGAAGTTATAATACTGATTCCTGAGCATTTTTTGCTACTGTTCAATCACATATATATATGCACATACGCTTGTGCTCTGTAGTGTATGTAATGGAAGCATCACGTTGCCAAGAGGTCTTAAAATAATCTTTTTGTCAGAAATATTGTGACACATTTTAGCATTAAAAAATTATAACCAAGCATTTTTTTCTTTTGTCCCACAGAGGCGAACTATGCAAGTAGCACCAGAATTCCTCTCCCTGGTGACGGACCAGCTATTCAGTCAAACAGTTCAGCACCACCCAAGCAAACTGTTCTATCTTGGCAAGCTGCAATTGATGCTGCTAGACAAGCAAAGGCTGCCCAAAATATGAGTACCACCACAGCCCAGCCTGTAGGATCTCTGTCCCAAAGAAAACGCCAGCAATATGCCAAGAGCAAAAAACAGGGTAATACGTCTAATAGTCGGCCACCCCGTGCCCTTTTCTGTTTATCCCTCAACAACCCAATACGAAGAGCCTGCATTAGTCTAGTAGAATGGAAGTATCCTTTGATGCAGTTTTCTTTTTTATAATCTGTTCCTTGTATTTTCTGAATGTATCAAGGGGATTGTTTTACAGCATCTCTTACAGCATCACAGCTAACACATTAGCTCACTTGCACCTGTAGGTAACTGTTGTTAATGTTGATGATAGTTAATTTTGCTTAAATTGTTGTTAAAGATAGCCTCCTAATTTGTGTCATAGTGACATAGGATATCGTTTTACTGAAGTAGTTCAAAGTCAGAGAAGAGCTCATAGCTGTTTCTTTTTTCTTGAAGGAGATGGGAGAACATTTTCAGAACTTTTTAAAGTTACAAGCTTACATTATATTCCAGCAAATCTCTGTGTTGCATTTTGTTGCCCTTCCAAATAAGGTTGAATGGATAGGAGTGCATCTAGTGGTGTTAATTGGGACATGACCCAAGATGTCAAGCCTGTATCTTCTGTATTGTGGTTTGATGTATTGCTGTTAGGGCAAATGAGTCAGATGTAGGAATCTTTTAAAAAAAGATTATTTTTCCGAGTACTAAAAGTAGGGAAGATTTTTAGTTAAGCCAGGGACTCACTCTAAGTGCATACAAGTGTCTAAGATATTAACCTTCTGAACATTTACAACATATGTCTACCACTAAACGTATTTGGAAGCATGTACCTCTGTAGACAGGAGATCAGATACACTGGCCTGTATTCATGGTAACTTGTACGCTGGGAAGGATTGCTTTATCTTTAGTTCAGCGGTTGTGATGTGGAAGTATGTGGATTTGTTTGGCAGAACTGATAGCATGTTGATGCAGTATATTATTTAATTCTCAAGAAAAGGTTTGAAATAGAAAATAGTTTTGTTGCGGTATGAGGAGGAAAATGTTAGCCCGTTAGCCATGGCAACATCCCTGCAATGGGAAACAGCTGTTCAGGAGAGTATATTACTGAAGTAAAAGTCATTTTGTTACTTAAAACAGAACAGCCAACCTGGCAATAGGAACTGTTACTCATTTATAGGGCTTGGGGTTTTTTTTCAGTTCTTTGAACATAATTCAATTGCAAATTAAAGATAGTGAAACAGATTCTTCTTTCAGTGAACTGGTAGAAGTCCAACTAATTTCAGTAAATTGGCCTCTCCTTGTCTAAGGTCAGTTAAATGAAATTACTATGGATCTAGAGTGGAATAACTCAGGGAAGAATTTGTCCCAATAGGACATCATAAAACACAGTTGTCAATCTTGTGCTGGTATCTTTTGTTCATTTCAGTCTGGAGAGTGCTGCATGTTAAGATGTGTGTTGTAACTTTATTTTGTACACAACATAGCGGCTGTTGATGATGTTGGGCTTTGTGAACATAAACTCAGCCCTTGAGGTGACAAATTTTTTGTAGGCCAACAAACAAAATTTAACAGATCTTATTGGGCATATGGGCTTTGTAGGAGGTTTTTTTTTCAGGAAAAATATTTTAAACTGACAAAAATATGGGTGTGAGTATATTCAGTACTCTTCCATCGAATATATTCAGTACTCTTCTCTGTCTTTTATGGGACTCTTATGGATGTGTATCAGGAAGTTGTGCATTGAATGGAGGAAAGGATGTCAAAAATCATAGCTAAAGGCCAAAATACTCCCTTTCCAATATTCCAGTAGGTTCATCTGGGTACCTCTGTGTTTGCGGTTACAAGAAAATAATGAAATACTTTGGAGGAAAGACAAATTAATGATAAACTGAAGGGTGAATTTCATAGGCATGAATTTTAAGAATTTTTTTTTTTTTCAGGAAGACAAAAGGTGTTTCCAGGTTTCAACTGCTGTCATCCAGATGCAATATAACAAGTGTAGCTGCAATTCATGCTATTGTCAGTGTGAAAGCCTCTCAGTATGCCTGGCTGCTAAGCCAGTAATGATACTCTGTTCCCCAGTCTACTCGCCTAAACTTATCTGTCCTGGCCAAAGCAAAGTTGTTCAGGAGTCCAGCTGTCAGAGACATGAAGAGTGGCTCAGAATTTTCCTATGTCCATTGTACAGCTTTCCAGCTCTAATAGAGGAGAACAGTTGTGATGGGCGGGGATTCTTTCTCATATCCTACTACAAACTAGATCCCAAATGATTTTCCTCCTTTGGACAAACACATTTTGGTTAATGTTAATGAGACTTATGTGAGCTTATAAGGACAGAACAGCTCAATAAGTATTCCTTACCCATCATGATGACCCGTGTGTTGATTTAAGAGTGTATAATTGTATTCATCTCTGGAATTTAATATAAAGTGCTCTGTGGCAGCAAGACTAATAGTTTTCTCTTTTTTATTCCAAAAAGAAGAGGACATTGAAAGATCACTGTGATGGAAAATAATATGGTATAGTGATATAACTAAAGGTGATGAAGTGTTTGTCGCAGTTATCAGTCAAAAGATTGCCTTAAAAGTAAGTCTTGTTTTACAAGTGTTGATGCTGAAAGGAGAACTAGACTTAAAAGTTTGTAGATACACATAATTCATGAATTCCTTAACAAGATTTTCCAGACCATTTGACATATTTATACTACTGTCTATTTTTGCCAATTGTGTGGCCTTAGCTGTTTACATCCCGTTCCCAGAAGATGATTCTAATTCAACTAATCATAATTTGGTAAGTGCACTTGAGCTTTTTTTTTATATTTGTTTGCTATACTTTTAACTTGATGGTCATGATTAGCTGCTAGTATTTAATACTGTATTAAGTACAGATAATTTTAGTAAGAAAAATAAAATTGGTATATGGTGATACTTTAAAATAAAATGTATATGGAATTACTTTTTTCCATTTTTAATACGTGCTCCCTTATGTGTTTAAAATAATTTTTTTCAGCAGTGCAATTCTTTGGAGGGGAATGTACATTAATATTATGCTGCATGTATATGTATATTTGTGTGGTATAAAAACCTTAACTTGAATTTCTATCGCTTATACTGATTAAATATACGCTTGCTGCCTTTCCTAGTATACTTGTCTAGTCTGTTTTCAATTTTTAATGGTGTTATTTAGCTGTGTATCTTACTAGATATTTTAGTTTTTAATGAGGGGATGGTGGGAAATTTTACGTTAATACGCTTTAAAGTGATAGGAACATCAAGGTGAATTTTAAAAGCAGTCAGCTGATATAAGTGATCTTTCAAAAAAGGGATGGTACTGCAGTAAATAGTGTGTAGAGACGTATTTGTTTGAAAATAGTATACTAGCGTTGTGCTTGAAAATATATCATGAAAACTAATTTTGTTTTAATTCTCTATTAAAACTTATAAAGGCTATCACACTCAAGGGTAATATTGAATTACATTGTAATAATTTCACTGTTTATATTAAACACCATCTTGAAATAGATAGTGGAGTTCAGCAGTCCTGTGCACTCAAAATCTGCATGTGACTTTTCTGGGGGGAGGTGAGGTTTGTTCATGAAATAAGGAATTGGATACCAGTAAGTAGGTAACTTTGGATTAATTTACCTGGAAAAAATAGGTTGATATGAGGTTTTCTATTTATGAACATGTTTGTGTAATTTGTGGTGTATAAGCTTGTTTATTTTCCTAAAAGTAATTATTCTGTGCATATGACCCATTTTATATATTTTTTTTAATCAAGATTAAGCAAATATGGACAATAAAAAAAATGCTGGCGAGAGGCAGAATAATTCAGGTCAATGTAAAGAATGATTTCTGCAGCTGTGTATCTAGCCAACCAACAGTCTGTCTTCTTTTTTTTTTTTTTTCCCCTGAGAAAATCAGGGCACAAATCTCCATAGCTGTCAATCCACCAAGAGATCCACTAATAACTAATTTCATAAAGCATTACATGAAAAGGGTAAAGCAGTTACTTGTGTCAGAGGCTAATCATTCTGAAAGAAATGTTTTTAGCATTAATTTTGTTAGGCTGATGTCTGGTATTTCTGACCTAATTCTACAATGCGCTAGTATTTAGAAATGGACATTTTCATCCTTGGTGTGTTTTTTTTTTGTGTGTGTCTGGGTTAGTCTAAGAAAATAAATTACTTTTTTTAGTTAGAGATCCTTATGGATTCTAAGTAGAAAGGGTCTTGAGCACCCCCAATTATATGTGTATAAAGTTTACTTGGTTATTTAAATTCTCTCAAATTCCCATTTTAAATTGGCATCCTGTTTGTACTGGTGTTAAGTAATTCAACTAAGTTTACTCAAAGAACAGCATTTACCCTGACAATGTACTTTCAGGTGCTTGGACAGACTTAAGCAGACTGAGGGATCACACAAGCACAATCTGTGTACCTGAGCTAATAAACAGTTCTGGAATGAACAGCATTGGCTTTTCTATGACTAAGGTTCTATATCATGAAATACACTAACCAGTGGTCTGGGTTCACATCTCTTCCTCTGGTATTTCACTGATGTTTTTCCTAGTGCGGACCCACTTCTTTTGTTGAACTCTCAGTGTGGATTAAATTGTGCTGTGAGGGAATATCATAGAAGAACTGAGTTAGAAATCTTCAGACTAGGCTTGGGAACCTGCTTGAACATGCATTTCCTGATGCCTGAGGTGTCTGTATAGATACGTATTTGAGAGAGAGGGCGGTCAGTTGTCTTATAGTGGAAGTAGGGATTATTCTGTTGAGTAATGTTAAGATCTTTTGTGATACTGCTCTAAAAAACAGACCAAATCTTAAAAATAAGTATTAAATCTTATCAATAGGATTAGTGGGATTTTAGCCCCCTGCGTGTAGATGTTTGTCTTCTATGAGCCCTACACTCCCAGTTTGATCTTGGTAGGAGCCTGTACCCCACTCTGGCTGTAATTCAAGTTCAGAAGTTGAGGGAAATAAGAATCTCCTCTCTCCTTCCAGCCCAGGTGTTTGGTCCTATGAGCCCCACAGCCTCTTCTCCTCCCTTCCCTCTCTCTGAATGCAGGTATCCATTGACACTGTACAGATTGCAGCACTTGTAGCATTTAGTGCCTTTGGGGGAGAGACCAGAGTGAGGAACAGGAACATTATCTGCCTCCAGAGCCTTCAATTCCTTACTATGTAAATCCTAAAAGTTCAGCTTAAAAACTTTATTTTGCATATGGATATTATATCTAGGGCTTGGTTCTCAACAACTAAATCAAGTTGCTTCATTGAGTTTAATAGATGAATTGCTTTCCATCAGCTAGCTGAATTGGCTTGTACTTTTTAAATTTGTAAACAAAAAACCTAAATATTTATGCTTGTGGATTTTTTTTTTTTGCAAATACAAAATATATATAATTTGTAATCAGCCATGGAAAGAGGAAGCAATGGAACAAGAGGGGGAAAAAACAGTGGAACACTGGTAAGTGGGAACTAGAAATGGAAACTTCTAGTTTTGCTTGGGCTAGGGAGAAGACTTTGCATATATGAGAATTTGAGCAGTTGAAGTGTTCATTCTTTATGACTTCAGGAAGTCTGCAATGGCAACCTTAATCCAAGGGTGTACATGCAGAATAGGTACTCATTCCTCTTTGTGATGGGATGTTTGAAGACAGCTTCTATATGATGGAATTTCCAAGACTATTAAGAGAAACCTGAGGTACAACTTCTGACTCCATCTTCACCTGTGACTGAGCCAGTGGAACACTGACCATATGTCAGCCGTCTAACTACTGGCTGAGTTCTGAGGGAGCTTTGTTCTTACTTTCTCAGGAAAGTTTCCACGTGTGGTGTCTAATTAATGCAAAGTCAGTTATATGTTGCAGTAGTAATGGCAAAGAAATTTTAGCACAAATTAACCAAAAAAATATAACAAACATTTTAAGAAACAGGTAGATGTGTCTTAAAAAAAATAGCAAATCAAATGTATGTGCATTTCTGTATTTTTTTTAAATAGGATGTGTCTTGGGTATCTGTTATTCTTGAATATGAGTCAATTTTTAATCTTAAATATGTTAAGATAGCTGTCTGTGAGAAGGTTCCACACCCTTGTTTTTGGAACAATAGACTGTTTATAGAAAATTGACAGTGCAAGCTAAGTGTAAGGATGGGACAATTGTGTGTTCCTGTGTTGGCCACTCATCTTTGCTGATATGCAAGTTGTGATTATTGAAGTTTTTGTGATATATCTTATAGCATGCTGCTGGCTTTGAGATACTTAGGATAACTTAAGGAAGCAAGAAAATGTTTCTTCATGATATCAGTGACTCAATTAAGCAGATAGTAATCACTGATGTTGTAGGATAGGAGTCCCTTTCATTACTAGTTTTTTGTCTGTCTTTTCATCTTCTGAGTAGACAGGCTTAAATTTCTGTTTTGCCTTTCTCTGAGAGCAGAGGGTACACTACAGCTATCTTCTCGCACGGTGGATTCGTGGTCATCCTTATTCTCTTTCATGAATGATATGTTAGTACTGGGTGACACAAACCAATGCATTTCAAACAAAGCAGAAGTGCAGAGTTAAATTCAGACTGGACTGTGCTTGACCGCTTTGGCTGTGTTCTGTGGGAAAGTTTGTCAAATCCTTTGTCTTAAACACCTTGAGGTGTGTGTCTGGTGTGTGCCAGGAGAGGCGGGCGAAGGGATCCCCTTTTTCTGTATTTTGAATGGAGTAGTTCTCTCATGCGTTTCTATACTGCATAGAGTGTAATACAGACTAATGAACTTTAAAACCAGTTATTTAACTTGATTCTGAATTGTACTTAATTAATAAGTAGTCTCTAATCAGTTAATGTTCTTTCACAAGTGGGCTCGGTTCTTCTGCAAGTAGATGGGTGAAACTATTGTTGAACCAGAGAAGTTATTTTTCTCTTACAGAAGAACAGGGGCAGTGTACACTGGGATGAAATCCTCATAAGCTCACCACTTCATATTTTAATGTAGTTTCTTTCATCTGACTTCAGAAGTTTCAGGTGATCTGAACTTTCCATGCTTGATTCAGCTCTTCGTTTGGCAGTGTTTCTTGTCTAAGCTTGATAAGAATCAGTTTCTGGCAGGAAGGGTTCCCTGTATATGTCTATCTTCTGTTTCTGTCTTTTCTGTTTTTTTCCCCGCGTCTGTGGTATGTTATTTCCCTTCATGTCTTTCGTCTTTGTTAACTTCCCACTCGTTTCTTTCTTTCTTTCTTGTTATCTTTTGTCTCTGCCCTCTGGCTTTCCTCTGTGTTTACTCTTCTGTTTGTCCTCTTCTGCAGCATGCTTTGCTCTATCTCACTCTTCCGCCTCAATTTTTCTTGCTTGTATCATCCTGCTGTACCATGTTCTGTTCTCCTGTGCTTTGCCTCCTATTGACTTTCCCATTGGTCTGACTAGCACCGGGCTTCTTACTTTACAATGTGCAGGCAGACTGGCACAATACAAGTCTGGATTTTGGCCACGATCAAGACACTTTTGGTTATTCTTTTTCTTTCCTTTTTTTTTTTTTTAAGTAAATGTGAACTATAAGAAATCATCCATCCATCCAGAGTCTATGAAAACTACACCGCTGAAGTTTGAGTTGAGTCTGCTTTGGGCATACTGCATCTCTTGTGACTAGACCCTGAAGGTTTTTACTGGTGACACTGTTCTACTTAAGAAGAGATTGACAGCCTGTGTATTTTGGGAAACTTACTTGCATAAGTTACAGCAAATTGGCAAGTGTAAAGTCATGTGAGTAAAGGGCATGACCCTAATGCATAAAGGACTGGAACCTAATGATAATTAAAGACTATGCCCCTGATAGCTGGATTCTTCAGCCTTGTTTCTGACTACCATTGTCAGTGGGGAACCTTCTCAAGGAGTGAGGTTCTGTAATAAAAGAAGGTCTTTCCAGCCTGTGCTTACGGAGCCTGTCAGGTGATGGTCCTGGACATCATCTCTCCTTTCTCCCAGGCAGTTGGGACTGGGAGAGCCATAGTGGGGGACACTGCCACAGAAAGGTAATGTTTGTGGCAGGCAAAGATTTCCACTGTAAGTAGATTTAGGCGGATCTATCAGTGTCTGCAGCACTAGGAAAGCCAGTGTTGTCCCTGAATTCAGTTGTGCCTTCAATCTAGGGCACAGCTGGAGAGTACTCTGAGAAGAACCAGTTGAACTCTTGACTTAAGAGGTGTCAGGCTTCCTATCCTTATCTCATTAGCAACCCCATGACTCATTCAGTTCTAAGGCCATGTGAGTAATTAATCCATCCATTGAAAAAGTTGTTTTTCACCTTGCACCCAGTTATCCTCTATATGTACCTTATCTGAAAATACTGTTGCAGAATGTTACTAATTTTAACCGTGTTTAGTAAATAATTCTAAAGATTTTTGTTTAATTGCTGAATGTTCTATGATGTATTTTAGAAAGACTTCTACATATATCTACTGCCTTTGCTGTGATTACTTTTTCAGTTCAGGGGTCTTTGAGGCCTGAGTCTCTCTCTCCTCAGTATCCAGAAGTTATTTAGATTAGACGATGTTCTGTGTTTTTGATCTTTTTCTACCTTTGGATTCTTAACTAATGCTCTCTCCCAATGTATCTGCTAGCTGGCATAAAACTCACCCAAGTAAACTTTTCAGGAAAGATGCAAGATAATTTGGACTCTACTGAAAATACTTCATTTTGCATACAGGAAAACATGATGGAGACATTGCAATGTATTGTATGTATTTAGCCAAGTACCTAACTACTGGTACTAAAGGCACCGGAGGTAACTATTTAACTACTGGAGCAGCGTGACTTATCTTTCTGAAAATTAATAGTAAAGCTGTTTGATGGATATTAGGTGAGACAGTATGCATCAGTAAGTAACCTTTGCACAACTGCAAGAATTCCTTAATAGATGACATTTCTGCAAGGGGATTATTAAAAAATATTATAATGCGGTACTCAGCTCTATCTTCACATTTAAATTTGCTAATATTATGGGCAGCCCAAAACTTCAGTAGTATGCATTGCCTAATTATTATGAATTGCTTTGACTATTATCGGTGCAGATCATGTATTTAGAAAACTTTTTTGCTTTGTGTTGTAACGCACACCTCTGCAAAATAGATGAAAAATCCCACTCTGTCCTGCAGCCAGTTCCTAGGCCTATTCTGTCTGCTCTGCGCTATACCAGTAGAGTGAAATAGCTCTTGAATATTCTTGGTAAACAAAATTGCATATGTCAAGTCCATCTGTAGGGCTTAATGAAAGAGAAATTTTATTTCACGCTCTGTCTTAGGAAAAGGGACATTCCTGAAAGAAAGATATGACTAAGATGCCTGGCAATTTCCAACTAATAGAAAAGTCACTTGGGTTTGTAGAGGTTTGGGTATAACATAGACTAGTCCTTGTTCTTCTTTATTTTATTTTGTGTGCCCCAGTACAACTTAGGATCTAGCTACTTCAGCACAGATAAAAATGGCTGTTTGAAGTGCAAGGGTATGAGGAGAAGGTCCACAACTTAGTTTTACAGGTTTCAGTTAATGACACTGCAGATAATTTCCTTTTTTTTTTTTTTTTAATGCAGGAGATAGCTTCTCAGTTATTCAAACCAGAAGGCCTTACAAAAAGATGTACTTAATCATTCCCATTTGAAAGGAAATGTTTTTTCCATGTTCAAAGTTGCAAGCTTGTTCCTGTGAGGAATTCCTACTAAGGGCTTGTCTCTCCTTAAAAAGATTTGCTGGTAGTGCATTACTGGCAAGCTGCCTAGGGAGATACAGCATACACCAGAAAGAGTTCGTTTTCTATTATAGCCTAAAGTCAGTCTACCAAACAGAATTGTGCTGCACTGGTAGAAGGCTTTTTTTTTTTTTTTCTCCTGGTTTAATTGTGCTGTGAAGAGTAGTGATTCCCCACCCTTCTTTTCCCTTACTCCCTCCTTGGTAAAGGTATGCCTGCAAAATTTTCACGTATAAGCTGGTCGCAACAAAAGTAAATCTGTATACTTCCAAATACACAGAATAATCTTATTAGTTACTATATCAGTTGAATGGTCGGTGGGAAAGTAGTTAGATTTGACAGTAAAATTGTTGTAATTCAAATCTAAAGGGAGCATTTAAGATGAGTGGGAGAAGTTTGTACTTTTCACACAAACTATTGGAATAGAGTAAAAGTTGATTTTTAAGTGCTCTGAAAAAAACATGAACAAACCCAGGTTATACAACCAGTTTACTGACTGTATGTAAACAGTGTGAATTACTAATTTCCTCCAATGTCGAGCATGTAAATTTAACAAAATACTGATCTACAGTTTTATTTGTTGACAATGGCTGCTATGCTAAAGGAAACCCTGAAAATTGTTTCTGAAGTTTTTACTCAAAAAATGAACACATAAAATTGAGAGTCTTTACATGTTGCCATGTATCAGTGCCACACCAAAAGTAGATTACCATAAACATTACTTGCACTTGCTTTATAAAACCTGTTTTGAAAATATGGGTGAATATGGGTGTTTGCTTTCTTTTAAAAACATGATTCATAGAAGAAGCATATTATGCATTGAGAACTGTGGGTTGTTTTTTTTTGTTTGTTTTTTAAATACTGTCTGTATGTGAGCGATGTGTCTTGAAATACCAAAGAGTTGGGATCCATGGCTTTTGAAAGTTCTGGTCAAGGCTTGCTTGCTTAATTTGAGCAGAAATGGAGAAGTTCTGGGTGCCTTTGAAAAGGTGGTCCCTGGGTACTTCAAAAGACTCGTGTAGCTGTTAAGATCAACTGAAATGTATTTTCTAATCTGGTGAGCTTTAATGACAAACTGTTTGCAGTGATGGTCAATTGAATGTATGATTTTGTTTACTGTTCATTTTGCAAGAATTCAAATTTCTTTATCCTGCTGTCATGCACCAAAACCTTTCTCTTGCTGGGCCATCTGGAAGGCCAGGGCCATGAAGAAAGGTTAAATGAATATATAGTGATAGTGGGAGAATGTTAATTAGGATGGATTTGCTTTTCAATGTTAGGTTGTTTTCTTTGTTATTGCGTAATCCTCGGCAGTAAAATTTTCATTTAATGAATTGCAAATACAATATCATCCCCCCTCCTCCCCCCTCAGAGGAGATTGAGAGCATGCCCTTAGTTCCTGCTAGTATAAATTCCACTTGGTAGCACCGGTTAGCAGCTTACTGTTTGTGTTTTTTCATAGTAACTTTTATGAAGAAAAATGCTTTCGGAATGCTTGAGGAATGCCTTGATGAAACAGTATGTGATTCTTGTCAGAAACCTAGGTGCTTCACTTCAGTACTGAAAACCAAACTTTAAATAAAGTTTAAATAAATAAATAAAATAAAATGTAAATAAAGGTTTGAGATTTATGCTCAAAATTTAACTATGAAATAACATTTTCAATGAAATCAACACAGCTGACCAGGGTACATCATTTGCCTGCTCAGTGTTAGTAAGGATTATTCTAGAATAATACTGTAGTGATTGGCAGTAATATAAAACTTTGAAATGAGGAGCAGACCGATTTGCATGGATTTATTTATATAGTCATGAACTAAGGTTTTTTCCCCTCTTATTTAAGATTAAAAGATGATATACGAGTACATTTTCAGTTTTGTTGCATGGCTAAAAGTTTGGGCAGTGTCAAACTCCTCTGTTGCCATTACGTGATGGTTTTCACAGTGGTCACTATTCATGTGGGTAGAGAGCTGCTTACAAGTTTGAAAATTTGTAGAATTATAACTTTTAATAATGTCTGAATCTTGCTGTTTGTTACTGTAGTAAATCACATAGTACAAACTGTGATCAGTGTTGGTCAGTAGAGCAGAAGGGATGTTGCTAGACAAAGAACTTGCAGAAGAACAGAATTTTATCTTCAAATATGTTTTTATTGCATGTTTTCTAAGCAACTAATATTTGATGTATCTTAATTGAGAAAAGTGGTTCAGCCCAAAGATTTATTTGGCCAATTGTTTTAGTTGTCCTCTTCTCATATGATACAAAACAGGTAGTATATTGAATTTTGACAGCTTAAATATGTCGTACTGAACTACTAGGTTGCATTTCAGTAAAATTTTGTGGAACATCCAGTGGCACAAAGGAGCATACAGAACCAGTTACATTTGTATGGCATAAAGGCTGAAAAGCTTTTTGCAATGTAAGAACATAAACATAAGAAATGTTCATTAATAAGGTTCAGTAGTTTAATAATTATATTTTTCTGGGTTGGCTGACGGTACTGCAGCAGTGCAGCAGCCTCCAGCAAGATCGGATCTTATGCCACTCAACTAATCAGAAAAATGCAGTCCTTCCAAGGTACTCAGCAAATACCCCAAAGCCGTATTATGTTTATCAGACATTTTGTTAGTACAGTTTTACTCTGGATTTATTATGATGCCATTACTTATTTTTTTAACACTCATCCAGAATCCTTTAAAACGCATACCAATGATGTGTGGCATAAGTCAGTTATACTTCATGAAATGAAATTTAAGTAATTATATGCTTATCTTTGTCCCAAGAAGACTTAGTAGTTCTGAGTTCAGGTAGCTTTTATTGTTCAATAATTTATTTCTCGCTATAGCAAAGGAAAAAGCTGAAACAAAACAGCCTCCCACATTGCGTAAGTCTTGTATATTTGTTAAAGTAAGGTCTCAAAATCTCTTGATACCACTAACTTCAGAAAAAGTAAATGCAAAAAAAAAACCCCAGTAATAAAAAGGAACAATGTTTAACCCAAATGTACCTAAAAGTCTCATGGTATTAAATGATGCTTACTACAACCTCTGCTCTGATTGCTTGCTAGAGGAAAGATGAATACTTCAAGGTACAAAGTCTCTGTGACTGGCCTGCATTAGTAGTGCAATGCAGCTACTTCTGTCTCCTGTTGAAGTGCCTCAGCTCCCATAATTCTTGAGGCATAGTATAGAACAGAATGTTTCTCTACATTCTTGTACCAAACTGAATGGTACTTAAACATTTTTACACTTAATCTTAAATATAATGAAGCTATCACATTTAATTGAAATTCCCTAAAACATGGTTTTGGAAGAGGGCATGTCATTTTACTGGCTAATGATTCAGTTTTATGTTTGCATTGTCATGGGTGTGTTGGTGTAAGCCCATCTTAAGACCAGGCATGCATGCCAGATGTATTCTTAATACAATAAGAAGACCTTACACTGAACTCTGAAACTTGCTGGATGCTTTGAAAGCTTAACACCCATAGTTAATGCAGATTGAGCATAGGTAGACTGAGTATGCACAGACCTTTTCTGTCAGCATAGGTTAGATTTGTGACTTTTTAAAAAGACTTTGTCACCTGTAGTAAAAGACCATCAGCTGCTTCTCACATCTATGTTTTCCCTAAGCACTGTATGGCTGAGAGCATTTATTGATGTGGCTGAAAAAATATATGGGCCACAAGTTGTGATACAGCTCAGGTTGTACTTCCATGAGCTTCCTATTGGGGGGGGGGGGCAAAAAAAAAAGCGCTTTTGCAGTCACGTGTTATATGTGTATCTCTTTGAAACTGTAACTTCTGAGTGCATCTGATTTCAACCAAATACAGCAGAAACAAAGATTTCAAAGTTATTTTTACATGTTCTTTGAGAACAGGAAAAGAGAAACTTTGTGTTCCCTCTTTCCCCCAAAGGCAGTCTGCAGCAGGAGTCCGCATGTCATACTAAAACTCATCAACCAATACCAGGCTGTAGGGATGAGGCTTTATTAATTTTCATGCTTACAGAACTACTTGTCTCATCTAAGAGGAACACTGAATTACGTGGGTTAAGGAAGTAAAATGGTTTATTGCCATAGCAGAAAGGGTAAGAGAAGGTAGGTAAGATGCTAACCAAGAACTTCAGAAATGAGCATTGAATTTTTTAGTTTGCCCCTAAGTTCTTGTGTGTTCTTGGACAGGTTATTTAACTTTTTAGTAATTTAGTTTCCCACCTATAAAATAGTTTTCTGCTTTAAAAGGATATCAAAAGGAAAAGTAAGTTTGAGGCTGTGAAACATTCAGATGTGGTGATAGGGCTCATATGAACGGTAGAATGAGATCTAGGGAGTTCTCTTAAAGCAGTTTCTTATTTTGTCTTTATTTGGAAATGGTTTGCCTGATTTTCTGGTGAACACTTTCTGGTGAATTTTGTTGTCAGAGGCTATATTTTAAGTTTGAGAACGTAGACTGTTTTGGCAGCAAATTTTGGCGAAGAAAAAGTGATTGGTAGTGGCAATATAGGAACAGAAGGAACAGCCACTGTTCCCATAGTGATACAGCAAAAGCAGTGACATTTAGGTAAACAGCAGTAGGAGAGGAAATTTGGGGGAGTTAATGTTAGATGTCTCAGAAGATACAGTAAGCTTCCATACGGCGTTTCGTGTGTATCTGAAAATGCTAATGTTAAGCTTCTGTTTGTTATATTAGTAGCACAAGCATCCCTCAGTGTTTGTTTGGTGGGAAGTTCAGTGACTTCCTTGAACAGGTGATCTGTGAATGAAACCAAGACAGGCAACATCCCATTCAGCAGAAATTGCACATAGCAAAAGAAAGCATGATATTTTGAGTGTTCACAAATAGGCTCATGTGGAGTGTCCAGCTGGCGGGACTGGTACCACTGAAGGTGTTTTTAGCATCACCGTGTGACACACAGATGACAAAAGTGTTTCTGGAAACCCTTGTAGCAGTGTTACTATTGATCGTACTTGGGGCTAAGAAGTATGTAATATTTGGGTCATAGAATCACATAATCGTAGAATGAGTCTATGATCCAAATATTACATACTTCTTACCCCCAAGTAATTATTTTAAATATATGTATGAAAGCTCAAATACAGGACTTTAGCACTCATTTTACTCAATGACTGCTAGGGCTGAGGCATTGCACGAAGTTGTGTGTACCTCTCTGTGTACTGGTCAGTGCAAATTCTGGAATCATGTGAAGACTTCAGCTTGCAGACTTAGCAAATAACTAGGTGGCTAAAAGTTTCATTTTTGTAATAATTGTTTGAAATAAAGAAGTGTGAAGTAGGAAGAATAGGGCATTGAGTGCAGGGTAGGAAATGAATTTCAGACAAAAGTTGTGGGAGAAGTAGAATTCTGGAGACTTTTTTACATTGAAACTTTCAGGAAAGTTAAATCATGGATTAGATAAAGTGTCTTCTGAAGTGTTGCACAGTAAGGGGGATGGGAGTGGGGGCGAAGAGCACTGACTATTGGAATTAGTGTCCGCACAGGGACTCTGTGCAGGGGTTTCTCTCATCCCCTTTGTCCGTGTTTGGGACTGAGACTGTTTCAGAAACTATCAGAAGGAAAGCAACAATTGGAAAGGCTAATGGAAAGAAAGTGAACTTAAAAGAGCAACTGCACAAAGACGATATATTTTAGTATATTTTAGTGTGGTATGACTTCCGTATTTTTAATAAATAATCTGAATGAGCTTGACCCATTCTTTGAACAAAGGTAACGCTATGCTAGATTGTCTTGCACATGCTTAGTTCTATTCCAGTGAAAATAGGGTGAAGATTTACAGATGATTTGGAAGCCTTGACACGAGTGGGTGTTCAGTGAATGGAGGGTTTCCAGTGAAGGGTTAAGTAACATAGATTGTAAGCGATTAGAATTGTCTTTTTCTTGCCTTTAAACAAGTGTAGAGGTAACAAAATACAAATGTGTTAGCAGATAACCTTTAGGCAAATTGATCACGATGACTGATTTAAGAAAACTATAGATTTCTGGGCTGAGGATACTGGAAGTATTTAAAGAGATGAATTAAAGCTCTGTGCCTAAGGGCTCCTGTGCAATAGCTGTTTTCTAATGGTTAGAGAAGTGATAAATTGTCAAGGATGCATCAATATCCTTCATAGAACATTTATCAATATAAACGTATTTCTAAAGCATATGTTTACACATGTAAGAAAATTAGATGTGTTATTTTGTAGCTAGATTACTTTGTAAAAGTGTACTTTGAAAATGAGTATTTTGCCCATAAAGAGAGTATCTTTAAGTTGAGGTGGTGATGCTGAGAAAGGCCTAATTAGCCCATGTGTCAGCCTCAAGTTGCAAGACCAATGCAGTCTTTCTGGATAGCAAGATTCTGTGTTCTTAAGTGTTAGTTTAAATTCCGTATTCCATCACTTAGTATAAAAAGATAGAATCACAGAATGGCTTGGGTTGGAAGGGACCTTAAAGATGCCTTGTTGGCATGGGCCATGGGCAGCGTTATCTTCCACTAGATCACGTTGTTCAAAGCCGCATCCAACCTGGCCTTGAACACTTCCAGGGAGGGGGCATAAACAGTAATGTTATTTTCTCTGATGTGTGATTTCGTGAAATACTACTAAAACCATAAAATACTTCTGAATTTGTTTTTACAGAAGTACAAAACTTTTAACATTCCTTACTCAGAAGTTTTATCTCTAATAAAGAACAGATTTTAGATGTAGATAGTTCATTTATTTAGATTTGGGATCTTTGGAGTGCAGAATTTATTTTTGTAAGATGAATGTGTGCACGTTTAATTTTGTTTGAGTCAGGGAAAAGAAAGACCAAACTATGTGCTTAAGTGCATGCCAGAAGACATAATTCCTGTGAAGAGGATTTAGTTTCTAGAAGAGATCATCAAACTTTTCTACCAAATGTGTAAACCACATTTTTGCTGAATGTGGAAGAAAAAGCGTAAAACCACAAAAATCTTCTTTAACTTCAAACTATTAAAAATGCAAGTGAGTATGGCCATTTTATACGACAAAACTTTAATATATTGTATCAGACTATTGTTCCCAGCATGACATTTTGAAGAATGGCTATTGTTAGCCAGTAATCTCAAAATAAGCCTCTGGCAAATGTGAAGGGCAAATTAGGGTGCTAGAGGTCCAGGTACTCAGGCTATTTTCCAGTTAGTTGTTTACTCCTTCCCTTTTTCCACTTTTTTCTCATTCTTCATGAGAAGAAAGCTGGTAGTGGAGGCTCCAAGATGATATTTCCACCATAATAATGAACTTTTTATCTTGGCAAGTGGTGGAAGCTCATCTTTCTTCTGGGAACTAAATCTTGAAGGATATGAACTGATAGGTAACCTCATCAACTATCAATGAACTTGGAGGATTTTGGTGTCTCTTCATAGTCATTGTCTGCATAATTATAGAGTATAGTGCTGATGCCTGCTCTTTATTAAACTATTAGGGAGGTCACTGAAAACAGACATACTTCAGTTTCCTGGGCAAGAGGCAGATATGTGGGCTCACATTTGTCTGGAGGAGGCATTTCCTCAACTGACAAGCAGCATTCAGTGTGCCAGACACTCCAACATAGGGTCAGCACTTGGCATGGAAGGTGACTGTGAAACATCAGCTGTTTCTGCATTGTCCAATTTGTAACCCCTTCTCAGTATGCAAAGACAAGACAGGGAAGTCTTTGGATATAAGAGCAAAACTTTTCCTACTGTTTCTCTAAAGCTCTGGAGGAGTAACCGTGAGTAAAAAAGTCCATGACCTTAACATCCCTGGGTTTACTGTATGCAGGGGTATTTCAGGACACACCCTACAAAGCTGTGATCATGTATTTTAGCAAAGACTTGCAAAGCTGCAAGAGCTTCCTCACTTATACTTGCTGTTACTCCAGTCATGAATAGTGCATGTTAAAGCCCTACTGGAATGAAAGAAAATCCTTGAATTTGAATGTTACTATATTTTTTTTAAGTTTGTGGTGGAATATCTCTAAAAATCTCTGAAAAGGCTAACTGTAGGTGTTTATCTTGACTTAGAAAGGGAAGTTAAAAAGGCTTATTTTGTTTTGAGATGTAAAGCTCTGTTGAAGAAGTCAAAGGTTCTGGACATCTGTGTGTGTCACGGATGAAGCTGCATTGCTTGAAGTTTTGAGTCTCTTCTGCATTTTAACAATGTGACAGCTTAGCAGCAGTAATGGTGCTAGATGCTTCACTAGAAATGGATTTTATAGCTTTGGTTTGTAGGTGAAAAAAGAAATTTCATGAAGAGCATTAAAACATTAAAGAATTTTATCATTCTATCTAGAAGATGACAGACGGAAATTTTTATTTTAAAATTATTATTTATCCTTAAACTAAATATCAGTCAGTCTTTGTACCTCTTCCTGTATTGACTTGATTAGAAATGATTGGGTGATGCTCTTAGACAACCCCAGTTGCAGAGTGAATCATCTTATGCCACCTTTTTGATGGCTGCTCATGTTTTAAATTAATGCATTTCTGTTGCAGTTAAGACATGTTAAACACGAACACTTAAAGTATGATGACCTAGCTAATGAGTGATAAACTGCTGTGGTCTTATGATCACATGAAAATACCTGACTGCCATGGAGCAGACAAGTTTTCAGCTTTCAGACTGTAGTTAGTTAAATGTTAGAATTCTTATAACTCTGAGTAGGATATAGAGTCTCAAGGGATTGTACTTTTTTAAGCCAAGCCCACAGTGTGGATCTTGTACATAGAACTTGCCTTTCTAAATAACTAACTGCATAATGCAACTACTGTACCTGTTTTCAAATCAGAAGAAGCTTGTTTAAGTTTGTATTTTGCCATTTGTAGTATTAATTCTGTTGTGGATCCTTTGTTGCATCTAGTTAACTTTTTTCCTAAGGCTAAAGGCTATATACTAAAGGCTGTGCTCCCCAGAAGAAGATTGAAGAATTCACTCACCTTTGAAAACCTATGGGTAAGTACACGTTACAGCAAAATTGTCAAAAAAAATCAGAGGGAAAAGTCACAGTGGATTAATTTTTGATAAATGTCATGGCTTCATGATGGAATTCACTCTGTCAGTAACTGTTAGTTTGATAAAAATTTGAGAATTGATTCCCTAATTTATTAGTTAGTCATGTGTTACATGTATATTCACTCTACCAAAATAATTGGATTCTGGCACATTTTATTCTATAGCTCTTCCTAATACAGTTTTTCTTCCCTTACTAATAGATATTTATAAATAGTGAAATTTCAATGCTGAAAACAATAACACTTCAAAATACATTAAAATTGGTGAATGGTTTTCCTCAACTTCAGTAATAGTTTGCTGCTGCTATATTTTCCATTAACACATGCAATGATTACTTGATAATTTGACGCTATATCTATTCAAGCATGCTGTGCATGAGTTAAGAAAAATATCACATATTTTAGCTTATGCAAAATCACAGCTAGCAACTATAAGTGGTAACAAGCAGTAAAATGTGCGCTATGTGGTTTACAGTGACCTTCACTGCTGGGAATAACTGTAAGAAAAAATATCTAAGACATGCTTAGAAATTCTTTGTTTGGAGGCCTAATCTGGCCTGTGTTCTGCTGTCCTAATTGTGCATAGTGATTGGAGACCTTTTCAGCTTGGACAGACACAGATCTTTCAAAGGGCAGAATCAAGCACTCAGTTTCGTTTTTTATTTTACAATACTGTATATATATCAGCCTTAGACAGAGCAATGTGTTTGTTCTGAGCTATAGATTTCTAGTCTGCATACATTGTTTTTATGTAAATTTGACAAGCATGCATGCCTCTAAAAAGGCCTAGATGTTATTTTTATCAATAATTTAAGCATCATAATTAGTTGGCAGTTAAATGCCAAGATTTTTCTTTCAGTTTGGATGTACCCCAAAAGTAACTTGGTCATGCTAGAAGCAACTCTGTATTGTAGAAAGATTTTCCTTAATGTAGGAACAGCAGATTTTAACAGCTGTACTGGGTCACAGCATAAAGCCCCCAGTCCTAGCTCTAATACTGTCAAATAGGGGATGTATAGGCAATGAAATAAATGCATAGTACTGGATCCAGCAGTCCTCATCTCAAGAACTTTCTGAGGCAGAGGTAAGGTCTTTGTGTTTAATGGTTTGAAATGAGATGGTACACATCACAGTTAATAATTCAGTAGTTTCATGCCATACTTTCTTTAAATGTTTTGAGAGAACATCATCTGGTCATTGTGCTGTCTTATTAATTGTTCTCAATTTTTTTCTAAAGATGTTTCAGCTGAGATAAATTTTCTAACATCTCCCCCATAAAAAAAACCAAACCAACAACCCAACCCTTCCACAGTGGAGCAATCTCCCACTCACCTGCAATTTTCTTGTTACTCTTTCCATTGCTTCTTTAACAAGTTATTTTTTTTCCTTTATGTCACTGTAGTAGATATTTTTGCTCTTTCTTTTTTTTCTGCACCTGTAAGGAAGTAAAATTTAAGAATGCAGTGGTGCTGCAGAGGTATTCTTCAGAAATAATTTTTTGAACCAGAACTGTTCATGACATGATGACATTTGGATTCCTTGGAAAGGTGATCTGAGATGCAGTCATGTATAGTGTATCATAATTCAGTATTGCATCAGATTGATTCTGACCCAGTATTTACCAAGTAGTGATCCAAGTTACTAGAATATTCTGGTTTTGGTTTTCCTGCCTTTGAAGGCTTTCTGGTCTCATTTAGCATGTAATAGATAGATACTATTTATTCAGTAACATACTATTTATGGAGGTATAAAAATATTTTCCTGTTAAAATAAAGCAGAAGGACATGGACCTGTTGGAGTGGGTCCAGAGAAGGCCACAAAGATGATCAGAGAGCTGGAGCACCTCTCCTATGAGGACAGGCTGATAGATTTGGGGTTGTTTAGCCTGGAGAAGAGAAGGCTCCGGGGGAGACCTTATAGCAGCTTTGCAATACTTAGAGGGCCTACAGGAAAGATGGGGAGGGACTCTTTATCGGGGAGTATAATGATAGGATGAGGGGTAATAGTTTTAAACTGAAAGAGGGTAGATTAACATTAGATATAGGGAAGAAATTCTTTACTGTGAGGGTGGTGAGTCACTGGCACAGGTTGCCCAGGGAAGCTGTGGATGCCCAATGACTGGAGGTGTTCAAGGCCAGGTTGGACGGGGCTTTGAGTAACCTGGTCTAGTGGGAGGTGTCCCTGGCCATGGCAGGGGGGTTGGAACTCGATGATCTTCAACTTCCCTTCCAACCCAAACAATTTTATGATTTTATGATATCTTTTAAAAACTGCACTTACTATTATCTTGTCTGTTGTTATTTATCTAATGCTTATTTTGGCAAATTCAAAAGTAGTGGAAGTATTTTCTTTGTCAGGTGTGAAATAGAATCCAGCAGCAAAGTTGATACTGATACTGGTCTGATTTTCCCACTCAGCCGCCCCTGCAATTTAAGAGTTACTTTTTGCATACTGCAACTACCCCCCCCCCCCCAACACCTTATTTTCTTTGTTTCTGAGATTCTGAATTGTAGCAGTATTATGTAATGGAAGGGATAGTAAGAAAAGTGAATTTTGAGATGGTAGCAGCTGTGATCACAATATATCTGCTTCTTCTTTACCACAAGTAAACAGCATATGCATGTAGAACTTACTACCTCATTTACGGCTGTGTCAGCTATGCCTTTCAGCAGATTTCACACTGTCACAAGTTTCTTATTTTAATTGTATCATTTCACTGTAGCACTTTTGAGTAATTTTATTGGTGGAAGGTAAAGCTGGTAGATCCTGGACAAATTCTAGTAATGACTTTAGCAAAATCAGATCATATCCAGATATTTAAATAGAGGTTTTGCACCTTATTGGTGATGATACCATGTTGCATATAGCTACATATAATGATGGCTCTGAACACTGCTCCTGAGTATACTGCGCTTGCAGTATTACTTGTAAAAGTATATTGTAGTATTATGAAATATCTTCCTAGCTTACTTGTTAGTAAATAGAAACATATTCCATATCATGCCATCATAAATTTGTTCATATTCTCTGGTGCTTTTTGAAAAGAAGGCAGCCAGTAGTGATGAAGGTAAGCTACAGAATAGTGAAATATTTGTTTATGAATCAAAATGTGTGGTGGATACAATTTAACAGCTATTTCTTGCTTTATTTTTTGTCCTAAGATTTTAGTCTAATTTGGTATTGTATGTTACTGATTATTGTGTAGTTTTCTTAAAAACAATTTTCTACTACCAGATTACCGAATTAACATATGTATACAATAAGCCAATAGCATATTCTTAGTCTTAAGAGATAATGAAAGAAGCTAGTGATTCTAGCTGAAGTAGGAGGAGGAAAACACAGCGGGACTGAAATTGGTCAACAATAAGCAGCAGCTGTTGAAAGAAAATCAACTGTTCTGTTTTCAGCCCACTTAAACTATCTTCATTACCTGATGAATAGTGAATTAGTTAAGTAGTCAGCATGTAGGTATTTAGGAGAAAATAAGACATTGTAGTTAAACAATAGAAAATGGAAGTTCAGTTAGAATTAAATTGTGCCAAACTATGTTTGTTTCTGGCTTTTTTAGAAATCTGTCCTCCCTCTTTGCTTCCTAAAAATAAGAATCTTTGTAGAAGTGTTGAAGGCCTGAAGGGGACAGTACTCCAACCCTGATTCATAAACCTGCTTTTTCCCAGTCCTGTAGGAGATGATGATAGCAATCCAATGGCTTTGGTTTTTTTTTTTTCCACTGAGATTGACCAAAGTCTCTGTATGAGGCCCAGATCGCTAAAACCTTCCTAATTATTCATTGGAAGAGTTTTGTGATCCTGTTCAGACATGCTTTTCATAACTGTGATGCTAGATTTGCTACTAGAAACACTGTTTGGGAAGGATGAATGGGAACGCTTCTGGGGAGCAATCTTCATTATCAGGTCCTTCTTTTGGCCTGCAGATCAAGTGTTGTCTGTCTTCAGTGTTGCAGTGGTGCTAATAAATGAATGTCCAGTCAAGATATGAAAAGATGTATTGCCCTCTTAGTGAATACATATCATTTCACTTACACTTTTCTTTTCCTAGCTTGTCAAGCAGTTGGTATTATCCTTCAGCTATCCTGGACTTCATAGAATCATTTAGGTTGGAAAAGACCCTTAAGATCATTGAGTCTAACCGTTAACCTAGCATCACCAAGTCCACTACTAAATCCTTTCCCTAAGCACCACATCTACATGCGTTTTTAAATACCTCCAGGGATGGTGACTCACCCACTTTGCTGGACAGCCTGTTCCAATGCTTGACAACCATTTTGGTGAAGACATTTTTTCCTAATATCCATTCTGAACATCCCCTAGCAGAACTTGAGGTCGTTTCCTCTTGTCCTATCACTTGTTACTTGGGAGAAGAGATTGACCCCCATCTCAGTACAGGCTTCTTTCAATTAGTTGTAGAGAGTGATAAGGTCTCCCCTCAGCCTGCATTTCTTCAGGCTAAACAACCCCAGTTCTCTCAGCTGCTCCTCATAAGACTTGTGCTCCAGACCCTTCACCAGCTTTGCTGCCCTTCTCTGGACATGCTCTAGCATCTCAATGTCTTTCTTGTCATGAGGGACCCAAAACTGAACACAATATTTGCAGTGTGACCTCACCAAGGCCATGTACCAGGGGGCGATCACTTCCCTCATCCTGCTGTCCACACTATTTCTGATAAAAGCCAGGATGCTGTTGGCTTTCTTGGCCACCTGGCTCATATTCAGCTGGCTGTCAACCAACACCCCTAGCTCCTTTTCCACCAGGCTGCTTTCCAGCCACTCTTGCCCAAGCCTGTAGTGCTGCATGGGGTCGTTGTGGCCCAAGTGTAGGACCGGCACTTGGCCTTGTTGAACCTCACACCATTGGCCTTGGCCCATTGATCCAGCCTGTCCAGGTCCCTCTGTAGACCCTTCTTACCCTCGAGCAGATCAACACTCCTGCCTAACTTGGTGTTGTCTGCAAACTTACTGAGGGTACACTCGATCCCCTTGTCCAGGTCATTGATAAAGATATTAAACAGACCTGGCCCCAATACTGAGCCCTGGGGAATACTACTTGTGACTGGTCGCCAATATTATAATAAATATTTTCCATTTATATAGGGATGTTGCATTATAATTTAAGGGAAATAGGTCTTAATACTGCATAAAAGTAATAAATGAAGATGAGAAGCCAGGTAAACAGGCTTAGAAAAATCCCTTTCCTTTATAGGAATGATAAAGAAAAATTCCTAATGCTTTTAAATTCCTTATTTGCCAGGAGCATCTCTGGTTGCTTGCAGATAAAAGAAATGGATCCCGTTTTGTGTTCACTGGTTTGTAATTTAATGTACAGTTTAGAAAGTCCTCAGTGGGTAAGATCTTCAGAAGTACTGCTTTGGAAGTCTGCCACTTTTATTCAGGAAATTGTTATCCCTGAAGTTGATCTTGTTTCAGTAGAGTATCTGTGTGTTTGTGTGCACATGCATGCACATAAATATACATATATACTCTAAGTTTCTAAGACTATACATATGTTACCACATCAGTCCAGAATGATTCCTATGTGAGAAAAAAGAGCAGTGGATACGTGGAAAGTTTTTAACACAACTAGACCAGTCGAAATGGTCGTTTTTTTTCCTAATTTCGTTTTGGGCTGGTAGACCTGCTGGTAGAATAACAAGAATTTCTCTTTTGCCCCTCATTTCTTTCCCTTGCCTTGATTGTTGAATGTAACTCAAAATTTAATTGGGAGATTGTTCTAATTCCTTGAAAAAAGCTCTCTCTTTAGCAGATACTGCTGAAGTATGTAGTAATCAGTACAGTAGTGATGAAACTATGTTACAGAAATTTCTTTTTCCATTAAGATGCTTTTGGATCACTGATAATAGCTTCTATGACTTCTCAACTGGTACAGATTACTAAGCAAGGAGCCATCTTACAAGCAACTACGTTGCTTGTCTAAGGTCAGCAGACTCAGTGAGGAGTCTTGCAGATTATTCATTTCAGCTGAGCTTTGTGCCTGTGTCTGTAAATGTGCATCTTTTAGGAGACTAGGCAGGAATCAATGAGCTAACTGGGTCTGGTTGGTGTACCCACCCTATGTATATATAGGACCTTGGTAACTTAATATTGGCATGCCACAGTTTAAAATAAAGTTTCCATGCAGGATGGTGATGAATTTCAGTTGCCCTTGCTACATACCCCGTTGGGGGTTGAGGGAAAAAAAAAGTTTCAAGAAAACAGGGAAATACATTCTGAACACATACATAATTTTCTCGTCTTTATAAATTACTGTGTTTTGTATTACTTTTACATTCGTATTCTGTGTTTTTGTGTTTTCTGTCATCCCCAAAATGATGATGAATGTATCTTTTGAAATTGTTATCATAATTTTTATATAGTACAACTTGCTGGTTTTTCAAAAGTAAAAAGTTATTCTGTGCTGAAGGCTGATGGCTGTAAAAGTTCTTGTACTCATAAGAGTCTTTTCATTTAGCTCATCAGTCAGAGGTAACTTTCATTTTTATCTTCAGATGTAGACAACAGCTGGGAGAGGAATGCTCTGGTTGCTTTCATTGCAGATAAATACTTCAAAAATCATCACAGAGAAGGCACTGTCATGCTGAGGAAAAATCCTGCTTTGTTGTCTGGCCTTCCGTGAAAATGTAGATGATTTTGTGTGTCTCACTAGTATTAACGTTATCTGTTACAAATCTGCTGACTACCTCTAGAAGAATAAGCCTGCAGTTTTTTAGCATTATTCTCAGCTATCATAATGTCACTTTATCCCTCATCAGCATCCCTTGCAAACAGCATCTTGCACAGTGAGCTTGCAACTCAAAATCTGTGTATTAATCCAGTTTTGTTTGGGGAGTGGAAGGGGGAAGAAATAGCAAAGTTCTTACTGGACACTTTGTGTGGAATTACTATCAAGGTCATATGCAGTAGGAAATGCAGTGAATATAAATTTCAGTTATTTGATATTATAGTCTAGAAGCTTTTTGCTTTGGACCAGAACACTTCTAAAATTTTAGTTTGTGTCAAAACTTTGGCTCATATGAAGATTTTCTGGATAGCTCGTAAAGAGTTATCAAGTTTCTATAGCCAGATGTCTGTTTTGCAGTGGTAAAAACTATTAAATACCACGTTATACAAAGTCAAGATGCTTATGTGTAATCTGTGATTCTCTCTTTGAGTCTTTTTCTAAAGTGAGATTCCTACTATCACATTTAATCAATGCTACTATTAAAGAATTTGCTTGCTTCATCAGTTGCTTTATGGAACATTTTTAGGCAAAAATGTACTGTGATATGCTGAAATTATAATTTATTTTTCATATTTTAAATGGTGACAACATATAGAAAAATAAGGCAATAATGTTTCATTTAACACAAGGTTTAGCAGTTAGCAAAGGGGGCTTATGACTAGAAGTTCATAAAGCAAGTGCTTTTGTATTTTAGTCTTTATTCTAAAATTAGTTACATGATTGGGGATTTAAAAGGTCACTAGTAAATGCATATCTGAAATATTCATTTATGTCTTAGCTATATAGTTTGCAATTTGCAGCCTGATTTCAGATGTCTAGCTGCAGTAAGAACGTGGTCCATCACCTTTTAACAGTTCAAGTGTCAATGATCTCCCAAGCTTTTCAGTGGTTTTCAATACCTGAGCCTGCAGTTATGGTGGAGGGGGGACAGAAGGATCCTGGAATGTGGATACTTTGACTGACAGCAGAGACAATGCACAGAAATTATGTTGTATCATTTTACCCATCCTTTATTCAGAATGTTGCTGGAATTGAGGTGTGGTTGCTTTCTAACTATACTGTTGAATTTGCTTTTGGAATTCTTGGGGGTGATTTAAAGATCATGTAATTCTTAAGTTTTCAGGTGTCAGACTGTGCCATGTAATGGGAATTTATATGCACGTGAGTTGTGGTCCTCAGTGCCCGTTTTACTTAGAAAGGTCTATCATTTTTTACAATGACAGTCTCACACCATGTTTTCTTCATAATTACTCTATTTACCAGTTCTCTTGAACTACCAATAAACTTGCAATATAAGGAGGTTATAGACTTCATTTCAGAGGTGGGGGGGAGGGGAACCCCAAACCTTCCAAGAATAGAAACCATACAGAGAAGTTTTGGGTACAGACAACTGTGCATGGTGAACTTCCTTTATTGTAGCACTATTTTTTTCTTCTTTAAACATAAGGCTTTGGCATATCTAATGTTAAACTCATTTTAATGTTTCTTTAAAATCCCAGACTTTATTCATAATATCTGTTCTGATTTTTTAAAGAGCACGCCACATCTATTGTGGTAGAACCAAAGTAGTCTTCTGAGTATTTTTTTTTTTTGTAAGATTTTGTCACTTTTATGATTTCTTTTTTTGGAGTAGGTTATTCACTATGAAATTTCAAGAAAAAAAGAATTAAATGTTGAGAACTGTAAGAAAGAACAGCTAAAATGGCCAAAAAATATCATGAAGGTAACTACGAACTTTCAAAAATCACTTTTGTTCAGCGTGATTGATGCCCACTGAAACATTTAGTTCACTTTTCTTCCTCCTTTTAAGCATCAGCTTCCCATTTAGTTTCCTCAATGTCTTGGATGAACAGTGAAATTTAGGAGAGTGAAGGTGTCAGTTTACTTCCTATCCATTCATTGTAAGACTTGGGCAATATACTTGAATTCTAGTAGCCAAAATCTTAGTAAATTTTTCCCTGTTTCCTGAATATATGATCTGTGCTAGCTTTCCAGCCTGTTAAATAGGAGAGTTTATTGCCTATTGAATAAGAGGCCAGGTTATGAATGTACAAGCATTTAGCTGACTTATCCTATTGATTTCAATGAGTGTATTTAACTGTTAACAGTATAATTTAAGGGATCCTAATCTGTCTCAAGATGTTAAACAATTAAAAATAAGTAACTCGAAGATGTAAGTTATGTACTTTTCTGTACTGCTTATTTAACACCGGACTCCATTTAAAAGGGGTTAAATGAACAAATAATTGAGTTTATCCTGACATTGTTGTTCTTTTATCTAATTACTTGTTTATAAATCTTTGGTTTTTCTTCTCATTTCTTTGTGTTTCTTACCCTCTTCCTTTCTATTTCCACTTTGATTTTTCTTTTGTGTGTTTTGAACCGAAATTGTCATGTCTTACCTGATGGGTATTGGACTGGCTTTTTGGAGTTTGCTTGCCCATGAAAATGTTTTTCATTCCAAGTACTGTGACTGCTTGAGCCATGTAGAGCACGTGTAAGGGAAAATACGCCTTCTACCCCTATGTACATAGGCAACGTGTAGTATTTCCTTATTTTACATTATGCTGAAGGAAAATGCTTGATACAGCTTACCAGCATTTCCTAGCTATCTGACACTTGGTGGTTTGTCTGGTATTTGCTTTTCTTTCTCATTGGTATTATTTATACTAATTATGGTACTCCTCTCTTGAAACTAGTAATGATTGCTTGACTGAGTTTGTCAGGTCTTTTGCTAATGGGACAAAGATGTACAAATGGGAGCCCATTCGTATGGCTTTGGAGAGCAGCTAATGCTGACAAAGAGTTCAGAGGTTTGGATTAAGAAGGGCCAGCAGCAGAACTCGAGGTGCCTTCATCTACCTATACAGGCAAGGAATGCAACATATAGAGGCTTAAGGACACGTATTATAATTAAAAATGCTCCACGTTAGGTTCCTTGCAAAACAGAGATCAAAGCCCATAAATGGATGATAAGGAAATTAGGGGTGATAGTAGAGGCAAGGCTAAGAGTTATTTGGGAGTGAATTCAGAGCAAACTGGATTTGTTACTTCAGCCCCAATATTCATACTGAAACTAAATTTGTGCCAGGATATTTGGTAAGAATTGTCTGTGCTTAATATTCTTGTTCAAAAGGAAAGTATTTAATAAAATTGAATATTTGGTTCAGATACTGGGCAATGTCCCAGTTTATGATGCTGTTGAAATGAGAAGGTGTTTAGAATGAGTAGTGTTGAAAGCCACAGCGTAGGCCTTAATATTGATGGCATTTAAGTATTAACTAGCAAAATGGCATGTAGTGGAAAGTAACTATGTTCTTATGTAAACTTTGTTACTTTGCTTTGACAAAAGGTTGTTTCCTTAAAAGTTAGAAGAATGGGATTGGTTCCACTTTTTAGTCACATAAACTAGGAATTTATTTCTAAGACATACATGTACAAAAGTATTTTCCACTGGTCTAAACTAAGTCTTTGGTGTTATTGGCATTATAAACCATTGTAATACAACTTAAAATGTCCAGATATGCTAGTATGGGAGTTGGAATATTTTGTGTAAATATCGCATTTGAGCTGTTAAGCATTTATGATGACGGTGCAGTAAGTCCTCTGACCTCATTTGTTGGTGTGTAATTAGTTACTTTAACGAAAAGGAGGGTGGTTACCCTTCAGGAGACTAAATGGATATTCTGTACCATTAAAGTTTCCATACATGGATGATTCAGGAATGCAGTCTGAAGAGTTTCATAATTGTAATTTTTTTTTTTGTGGGTCTAAATATTGGTATCTAAAAGCTGAAACAGAGTACCTTTCTAGAATGGGATATAGTGCTGTTGAATATCAGAATTTTGTATCTTGATCTTCTTTATTTTATCAGTCCCTGAGCAACTCTTACCAACAAAATATTCTTTGAAGTCTAGTTTACCTAAGCAGAAGTGATGAGCTTAACAGGACTTTCTTGTTTTAGTAAGAATTATGTAGATGAATAATATTTTGTAGTCTTGGATGGCAGCTGTAATTTTTTTTTTACCCTGCTAGAGTGCCTGATAGTGTTCTCTGGAATGAAGGGCTTAGGTACTCTTCAGAAAAAGCAA
Organism: Anarhynchus alexandrinus; assembly: GCA_008711295.1. Taxonomy (NCBI): domain Eukaryota; kingdom Metazoa; phylum Chordata; class Aves; order Charadriiformes; family Charadriidae; genus Anarhynchus; species Anarhynchus alexandrinus. The sequence goes on from VUYV01000126.1 coordinate 179,573, forward strand.
ACTCAAAAAATTTCAGAGGAAGAGGTTTCTTTACTTTCGTGTCAAGCTACTTTTCAAGCTGGAAGGAGGCTGAAAGTTTGCTTATGGTGTGTGTTAAGAATACACAAATCTGATTTTTACATGCTGATTCTTCTAGTTTAATGTATTGATTAAAGGGCAAATTACGAAAAAAGTATAAAATCTTTGTGTAGAAATATAGCTTTTTAGATGAATAGTGTTATAAAATGAAGTAATGAGAATAGGATTTCACTTAGTAGTGTAGACTAGTTATTCAATTCCTGGCTTCCAATTTTGATTTTGGCAAAATGACCATATGTTTGAGTCAATTATTTTTGTGGGGCTGAGGAGGAAGAACAGAAAGAGAAAGAAGACGATGATTAAAGTTTAGAAAATTCTAAACATTTCCAAAACATTCAGAATTGTGAAAAAGGTTAGCTAGGACTAATTTGCATCATGAATATTATAAAAGCAAAGATTATATAAAGCGTTTATGATTACATATTCAGAAGACCTGTCTTAAAAAAAAAAAGGAATGCTTTTCATAAGTCTGAGCACTTTTAACATTTAACATGACCTTTAGTTTGAAAGGTAGAATACATTGGCAAAGGTGGGATAAATGTATTTTGTATAAACTCATGTGGACAGGTTTTAGAAACCTGTTAAATACTACGTTAAGACTGATGTTCAAATTTGAAGTCAAGTTCAATTATACTTTTAAAAGATGTTATGAGTAGTTTTAAATTTATATTGGAATGTATAAAAATCCAGATTCATCATTAGCTCCTGTCTCCTCTTCTCTGCCAGAGGAAAGCATTGTCTTGTATCTGCCAGTGAAATGGTTGCTGTGGTTATTCCCTACCTCAGTGTTTCAAAATGAGTTAACTGAAACAGTTTAAACAGTAAGCCTCACTTTTGTTCCAAACTAAGCAGTGATGTGCAGCTAAGAATAGGCTGAATGGGGTTCTCCTTTCTGCTCTACAGCTGGATCCAGAAGATGTTTTCCCACAGTTTCATTTCTAAATTTGACACACAATCTTTAGTTGACTAGTCATCCCCTCTGTGAGGGATTCTGCACCCAGAACCTGCGTCATTTTATTGGAAGCACAGGAGGTGACAGAGGTTGAGCGCTTTCTGTTATTACACAGCAGCAAGGATTGGACCAAAGCAGGCAGAAGTGCTTGAGCGAGGGGCTTACATGAAATTGCTTATGATGGATAACAGTCTATAGTCCTTTCTTTCAATAAGTTTACAGCAACATTTGCATCAGTGAAGAAAAAGAACTGAAATTCTGGGAATGGAAATCTAGGTTTGTTTGGTTGGTTTGGTTTTGCTCTCTGTGGACCATTTCTGTTTTGTGGATAAATGGTACTTACATTAGCACATGGCTAAAATGTTAATTGTACTAGTTCAGGTAATTCAGATTTAATGTCTTTTTTTATGCTTCAATGCATATGCAGTGTAGAAGCTTTAATACATACATGAGCATGCAACATTTTGTAACAAGACATTATTATCAATTTGTTAAGTGCACAGATGGTACCTTTAATGCTATACAAGGCATGAAGAGACATGTTGCCAAGTTCTTCTTTTAGTTATACTGATGTTGACTATAATTCTGCAGTTCTAGAATGAAGTCTGATTTTAGTCCTGACTTTGGAGGGAAAAAACCCCAAACATAGTATCTGAAAAATAATTAGTGCTTTTTTTTTTTCAAGTACCAATGCAAGCAGACAATTTAATTATTGCATTTAACTTATCCTGTAGTAAGAAATTCTCTTGTGATGCATACATGCAATGAAGTGAGCTCAAGTCTACTCTTGGGAGTTAAATTTTTTTTTTTTTATGTCTGTGTTATTAAATATGTGCAGTTTTCAGTTAGGAGCAGCTTCTCTATTTTCATATTTTGTAAGGTAAGCTGACAAATGCCTATAACAATCTGCATACTTAGATGTGAAGAGTGTGGAGATAATTTAAAGCATGTTGTGTCAAGCTGCCATTATCTTAACAGTGTGCTTTGCCAGTAATAGAGCATCTGCTCTCTGTTGACATTGTCAGAGGTTGAGGTCAGTAATGGTATTATGGTCTACTATATACTTAGCAAAAAGCCAGGTAAAGCTTTTCTGTTTCTAACATGTTTTTCGAGTTGTGTTTGCCTCCACCACCGTCATTGATGTGTCTGATTATAAAAAACAGTGCTGTTTGTAGTTCCCTTACATGTATTTGCACATTGATTTTACTATGCTCTCAGAGATGCGAGAAGCTGCTAGTGTTCCGATGTGATTATAAAATATAAAAGATGTTGTCAGGCACACTTCTGGTGAATTTAACTTCTTTGATCATCAGGATAATATTCTCATCTATGTAGTGTATCTTCTGAAACTTGAGTCTTGGAAAATAGAGGTCTGTGCTCAGAAAGATTGTATCACACCAAAGCTGACAGTGTTGGGTGTTGCTGAGGAGCGATTATGAGGGTTTAGGCAGCATCAGAGACAGCTACCAAGGATAATGGGTAGGAAACTGAGGTATCATTTAGGTGATCTGAATACAGCCCCTTGTGCACCAGATGCAGCAGAGAAAGGGTATGTGATCAACAATTGCTGTTACTGTATTTTAGTCACATTCTGCTGGCCATAGCAAATCATACAGCAAAAATCTACTTTCCTGGGCATGTTTTGCTGATGCTTCTGGAGGAAAAGGAACCTATAAGGTATTCCTGTACCAGTGAAAGCATTGTTAGTAATACTGTACCAGAAATTAATCTGCTACGTATCTTTTATGAAAAGCATAAGAAACTGGATTCCCCCTTCCTCCCCATTCTCCTCCCTAATGTGAGATTGTCACTAGAGTCTGTTTTGGCCTAACAAATTTCTAAGTGGTTCAACACTAAACCAGAAGAGCTTCTTTATTTTCTTGGAGTATTTAATTAAATAGGTTTAGGAAAAAATAGGGCAAAATCTTTGTTTGATTAAAATGCTAATTCATAATTACAGGGTGCACACATGACCTTCAATTACTGTGTAATAGTCCGTTTCTTGTTAGATCTTACTTCTTAATGGTATAGTAGCAGTAGCATTTCTTATAAGAGTGGTTTTGGTGATCAAAAGCAGCTCTACTTCAGCACAGTGCTCTCTGGTCAGTAATACATCTTTGGTACAGTTTATTTTTAACTTAATATGAGTGCCCTTCATTAGGAAGTAAAGTACAGCCTCTCTGAAACACTACCAAGACTATGTATTTGCGGTCCTGCAAAATGATTTGGGTGCACCAGCCTCTGCCCCTGTATGAAGAGCTATTAATTTTGCTGGTGTGCTGCAGCAGTGCTGGGAGAATGAAGGAGTGTCTTCACACAATGGGGGTTTAGTCTTGCTTAGGTGTCTAAGCAAGGTGCTCAAAACTGGAATGTGTTACCAGGGATCTTTTAAATGTGTTGTATAATTGGATCTTATTGATTACTCTTCCTGTCCCTTTGTGCTAGGTAAATATTTTATCACATTTGAAACACAGATACTGACCTAGTGTGGAAATACAGCTTTAGGCACCTGCCTTTGCGTTTATACTCCTGAAACTTTTGCTGACTGGCAAGTGCAGGGGCAGTTCTCTCTCGTGACTGCAGAGGTAAAGTTTATATGGTGGTGTACATGTGACCCAGGGGCCGTTTGGTTTCTTCTTTCCCATTCTAGGATCTGCTTGGGGATCATTTTTATATGTTTGCTTATATTTGCTCTTTCTTCAGTGGTCTGCAAGTTATGTCAAATATACAAATGTATAACATTATAAATAACATTTATGTTATATAAACTCTCTTTCAACTTACAGTTATACATTAGAAATACAATGCATGTATGTGAACTGCAAAGAAAAGTTTAGAACCAATCCAGTAAGATCATAACTGTTGCTCCAAGGTGTGCTGTGGTGCTTTGCAAGCTATAATACTGAACTTTTTCTTGGGTCAGTACCTTTGGGGACAGTTAACTACAGGGAGAAGAGAATCGGTGCTTTATACTGACACACTGATGCTATAGTAATATAGGAGTGCCTGCATATTAAAGTTGAATAGGGAATGACCCTCAGCAAATGTAGCTTGCACAAGATAATGCCATCACTTGTTCTCTTTCTGTGTGGGAGATATTTTCAACCACTGCAGTGCAAATGCAATGATAAAATTCCTTTCTAGTTAACTAATCCATTTAAATATTAACTGGGAACAAACTGCTAACATAGTGAAAACTTACGTGTCCAACCTACCTGTTCTCACTTGCGATATAGGTTTTAGAGTAGGAAGGAAATACTTGCATAGTTGACAGCTAAAAGGTGGTGCAGGTATCTGTCATGGTAGTTTTAAGGCAATAACCTTGAATTTTTTCCTTCAGAGTAGATCTTAGATTAATATAACAGTTTAGTCTTGGATTTCTTACTTGAATATAGAGTTAATTTCAAAGCAGCAGTGTTATTCTGGAGCAAGTCTATAGCTTACCAGTGCTGCTGCAGTAGTTTTCTAAATTAAAATTGGGAACAGTCATCATTGTTTAATGCAATGATAATAAACTGAACAGATTGTTGATTTTAAAAAGGAACTAAAATGCACATAAAACGATAGAAAAAGACAATTTCAGTGTCTGTTGCTCACATGGGATTAATTTTCAGATGTTCTCTAACAAAAGTTGGAGTACAAGAAATTAAGATGAGAAATAAACAACAGTTCTTAGATGCAGTTACGTTTTATTTATCGGATTTTGTTTAATTCTGTTTTTTCTTAATGTGCTCAAAAGCTTGTATGTACACATGGAGCAGAAGAATTAAAACCAAGATGAAATAACAGTATTGTCCTCTCATCTGTTGACTGCCTTCATGATTATTTGCAGGATCAAATTGTGTGTTTGTGTCCTTATTGAATGTGTTGTACACAATGCAGCCCTTACACTGTGTGTATAAAAGTTCTCACTTACAAAAGGAATGAAGTAACAGGATGATTATTTTTTTTTTCCTCAAAGAAGTAGTGTATCTAGCCCTGTTCCTTATCCAGCTATTCCTTGACTAGGAGTGGTTCTTCTCTGAACACAGTTTTGTTTCGGTCTTACAGAAAGTAATTTCAGAAGCATTCTCTTCTCTTTGAAAGAGAATGCATCCTAAGTTCATTCTCAAAAATAGTGTATTTTCGCTGGCAAGAATAATAGCAAAAATGATCACTAATAACAGTCCTTCTTACTGCACCCAATTAACTAAACAAGAGCACAGAAATGGGGAAACTTGGAAAGTATGCAAGAAGAAAGTAGAGGAAATATGTGTATGTATACATCCATATACATGTATGTGCGCACAAATGACTGCAGACTGAGTATTGGAATAACTGATACTGGAAAAATTGTACAGCTTGGACAAAATTATAAGATATACAATGTTCATAAACAAGGTTAGTTCCCTAAAGAAGGGAACTTCATACATTTTTGTCTTCTATGATCTTACCAGAGGTGTAATTCATGTCCATAGAAGATTTACCCGATATTGCAGTAATCAGGGGAAAAAAATATGGAGAAGTTTTAAGACTGGTGGGAAGCTTGTAAGTAAATTCATTGCTTTTGCTTCATATTGCTGAAGAATTGTGTAAGAGACAACAGATAATTTTTATTATGACTAAATAGATTAATGTTTCATATTTTAAAGAATGCGATTAATCAGCAACATTCTCTTTAGATGACTTTTAAATGCCTATTTAATTTTTTAATGGAAGACAAACCAAGTCATTCTTCTGTTCAGCTGGAACGAAGGCACAGATCAATAAACGTAGATTATAAACAGTATTGTGATTATCACCAAATAAATATGCTTGGCCTAGTTAGGCCTGTAGGTCTAGTTTGATTTTTAATGTATTCCAAAATGACTTAGAAAATACTGGAGACCTATATTTGGAAGTCTGCTATTGGAAATTCTGTATCAGAAGAAGGAATGAATCATCTTTAATAACATAAGTTCAAGTAACATGATCCATACAATTTTTGCTGACTGTGTACAAAGGTAGTCATGTTAAAGTGTTCATGGTTTATGTATTTTCACATGCTGTATCTTCTCAGGAGATGGGAAGTATTGGTTTTGAATACTAGGTACAGAGTCTACCTGTGAAGTTCTGTACCGTTATAAAATCACATTCTTAAAAGTAAGATTGATCAGGATGGAGAGAACGTTGTAGCAAGCTGGCATGGAGTTTCACTGGCAGAACACTTTTTTCCTGAATGCTAATTTCTTCTTTTTTAACCTTTTGGTCAGGTTAACTTTCTAAGGAGGTGAATTGCACCTTGTGTAAGATCACTAAGCCTCACAAAACTGAACTTCCCTTCTTTAAAACACTAACCTTGTAAATGAATGTGTTAGAATTTTATGTTTTTCCAAGTCTCCTGACCTTTTTTATTTTTTCTTATGTATAGCTATGAATTTAAAAAACCCAAACAACTCACTGTTGCAACTTGAAAAGCAATTGATGTCTTTGTTTTCTGATCTTGGCTACGTCTATCTGCTCACCCAGTGTTACTTTTAAAATTCTGATATTGAGGTCCAAAGCATGAAGAATTATGGTTTTTTTTCTTTTAACTTCTCCCCATGATTAAAAAAATAGTTGTAAGGAAATAGTTGCATTTCTACACAGCACTTAAGCATTTCTCTGGGAAATCTGAGTAGTTCAAAGACAGCAGCTGTTGCAGCACTTCAGATAGCTCTCAATGGAATGTACTATTTTTACTGGTATTTTTTGTGGATGGCTTGCAAGCCAGTTACCAGGAGCTCAATTATATAATCCTGGTTTAATCACAGACTAGTGTAAATTGAAAGAATATTTTACACAGAAAGCAAAACTGATCTGGCTCATTGGCAAAGACCTGATTTTTGAAGGAAAACCTTCAGGGTTTTGGTCAATAAGACTATGCAGTAGCACAGGTGACCACCTAAGACCGTTCTGGGAAACGTACTGGTTGTGCAGGTCACAGATATTTTTAAAATTGTCATCCCTTCTGCAATAACTTCTTAATTATGTAATATTTTGGATTGGGTTCTCTTAACATGTACTGGAAGAATATAAAGCATAAGTCTGTTGGCTGTATTCATGTCTGAAATGAAAATTTTCTGAATTCTGTTCCAAGCACATAGGGGAGAAAACACTTTTATATGTTAAACAGAAACAGTAATTCCATATAGGACCTTATAGGGTTTAAGGCGTTACCTAAGCTTCTGATAAGGAAAATGCAACACAAATGCTAACTATTAATAATAGTTAATCTGGGAGAAAGAGGATGATAGGTTGCTAACCTAGAAGAATGATTATTCATAACCTATGCATGTTTCTTGTTATGGGACAGAATCTTTTCCCGGTTTCTATATGCACTTGAAAAGCCATGTTTTGGAACACTTTCAGCTTAGTGTTTCTATATGTTTTGAGATGGATAGCTAAGAAACTGCAGGAAAGTCATCTAGGTCTTTTTTTTTTTTTAAAAAAGTCTTTTAGATATTTATGATTAAAGTTGTTTTATCTGCTGATATGGTAAATCAAAGATAGCTTAATTATACTCTGGTCTGAATTACTTTGCATTTCTCCTTCAGTAGTTACTCTGTAGAGGTTTTCCTTGTGGAGGAGTAAAAGACAATGAATGCCAAAGTCGCATGCCCTGGGAACTCGTTAGCTTTTCTGCAATCTTGTAATCAGAGCTCCATATAAAGAAAACTTCCTTTGTGAAGGTACTAATCTAGGAAGTAGGCCTATATTAATTATGTAATGGGAGTTGCTTTAGATGCAGTTTCTGAATGTTATTTTGTTACAAATGACTCTTTGCTCTTGAAGTGATACTACATTAAGTAATATGACCTTAAAGTCATCTTTGTCAAAAATAGGTAACATATTTTGTTTTCTAGCAGCAGAATTACTTCTATCATCTAAAATCTCACTGTGTGTTTTTTGGTCCAGCCCAGACTTGGAGAAATCTTTGAACTGATCTGCTTACTGTGCCTCAGTTTTTCAAAGCTACTTTTATGCTTCCACTTGTGTAAATGTTTGGATTGTAGTCAAATGAGTAGAACATCTGAACAAATCATTAAACTCTTTTCAAGTAAAGAAGAATTCTGTGGAAAGGGTAAATATATGGATTGTATTTAACTGTGAGATAGACATATGTTTTAAGAGTCGTTATTAATTTAATAATAATAATATCCATATGCAATTGCAAATTTATTTTTATTCACTGTTTATTGATTCAGAACATTTTGTTAAGTTACAGTTAAGGATACCTAGGTTTATTTACTGTTACTGTATTAAATCAGAGGAGAAATTGTCAGCAAAAGGTAACACCCATCTAATATTCTCTCAAGCATTTTGTTAACCAAATTGCCTGAGATTTTTGCAAGCAAAAAATTCATTTTTAATTTCAGTGCTCAAGCATGTTCATTTAATCTCATTTAATTGCTTAACACTGTTTTGTAGGTAGCAGTGTAGGTATCTTTGCAATAGTCAAACCAAAAAAAGTTGGCACTTGGATTGGCAATTTTTAGTATCAAATCTCTGGCTTTTTTTCCTTGCATAAAACCAGCAAAAGCAATAGTATGACTATTCTTTCTAGAGGAGAAGTTTAAATATTAACTATCTTATCTGTGATATCTGTCAGGTTGACCTGGTACAGGAACATTGTCCCAGGTTTTATCATGACTTATTTTATGATCCATACCATAAATTACATCCATATAGAATAACAAATACTCAGAATTACTAGAACTGCTTTTATTCAATAAAATAGCTTCTATAGGAATTTACTTAAGTATCAGAATAGGTATTCAAATGTAAATGAGTACAAAAGTACAGTCTATGAGTATACATTGGCATGAGAATGAAGTTCAGCTAGTTTTGTTCTAAATACTCAGTTATAGTGGTGCAGAGCTTTATTGTAGTAAATTATAGCTTCTTTGAAGGTAATGAGCACACAGCCTGCAACCTCAGTCAATGACTAGCCAATTGTCCAACCTTCTATTTTTCTCCTGTTTATTCTGAGTCTTTGTTTAAATTTGGGTTGCTGAAAACTTTTCTGACATGAATAATGAAAAGATTATGATCTGGAGAAACAACACTATTTGTCATATAGAGTTCACAACAGCATAATCAGATCTTGACAGTTTTTTCATTTTCATTGATGATTGAAAAAAATCTTATGTAGTACAAATACAGTGGTGAACAAGTTCTTAAACTTGTTTACTTATTTATCTCTTTTTAAAACAAATTTCTACATTAAAAATTTTTGACAATCTTTTTTAGTTGTTCTACAGACATTTTTCTTTTGCTTATTTTTTGTGTTGTTTGAAGCATTGTGAATATCAGAAAATGTCCAAGAAAATATGTATATGTCTGTTGAGCCCCATGTAAATATCCAGTGTGTCTCTGTTTTCCAAATAAGAAAATGTTGATTCATTTGAAGAAACTGATTAAAAAAAAAAAAGATTATATATATTGAGGAATGCACTATTTTGATTCCCTCTTGGAAATTTGGAGGAGACTTTCATTATTCATTTTTTCACTCAGCACGGCATTTGTGATAGAAAATTTTTGTTGAAAGCGTGCTGGTCTGTTGGACACTCAGTTATGGTGAGGTTGTATGGACTCATTAAGAAGTCTTAATACAGAATTCTCAAAATTACTTTTTTTTTTTTTGTAGGAATGTGTTTTTTAATGAACAAATCATTGATACCTTAAATACTGTGAGCAGTGTTCCTGCAAAGAACAAATTTTTTTGAAGGTCATGGCTGATTTTAAGTGTCTGAAATTGAGGCATTCCAAATTCCATATATTCTTCTGAAAATTCACTTAGAAATAGAAATGGTATTCATTAAAGATCAGATTTGTTGCACTGAGTCATTTAAAAAACCCCAGAAAACAGAGAGAGAGAGAGAGAGACAGAAACATTTGCCTTGCTGGCTTGTGCAGGAGTAAAAAAGGTGGAGCCACCTGTTTTATATTATTCTGTATCTGCCCTCATAATTCCCAGAAATTATTGTTTCGTCTTAATGATTCAGGTTAATCTGACAGTTTAAAAAAAAAAAAAAAGTTGATCCTTTAAAGGAGGTGTCCAGTTTCAGTCACACTTTTTCTCCGATAAACAGGTTCTAACCACTCTTTAGGGGACACGTGGTATTAACTGGAGAGGTTTATGATTTGGAATAATTCTGTGGGCATGTTTATTCACTAACCTTACACACCAAATACCAGGCTCACTATCGTATGGACTTGTGTAAGCAAGGTCAAAAAAGTTTCTCCCCTAAACTGGCCTTTGCTTGATCTGCTTACCATATGGAGCAGTGCCTGCTTCTGCCAGTTTTTTCACTTCATAATATATAGCAAATGACTGGTGATGAGTGGGATCTTCAGCAAAATTTCATTAAGTTCATGTCCCACACACATTCTAACTTACTTCCAAAAGTGAGAACCAATATTTTAAACCTTGTTATCATGTGTAACCCATTGTAAGTAGTAAAATTATTTGTGCACAGAATGGGACCTTTTAAACCTTAGGGTATGATTCAGCTGTTCTTGCATTAAATAGTACTTACTCAAGATGTAATTCTATTTGTTTTGATTATTAGATGGTTATTGTAACACTTGATCAGAATGACTTCACTTTTAATTAGCCTCCAAGGACATGATGTTATGACTCATCCTCACACTGAACTATTTTTAGTAAATATTTATATTCTTACATAGTATGGAAAGGAAATGGACCCTGGTATGTTGACAGAGGAAAGAGTAAGTATTCTGGAGGTGTTCTAAGGTGTAGATTAAGTAGCACTTCTCCCCCCACCCCCTTCCCCCATGACTGGCTTCTCTGAAATTAGGATTTTCTAGACCACATTACTACTGAATGTGAACAAGGATCTAAGAGCTGGACATAAGAAATGAAGTTCAAAGTCATCTCAAATCACTGTCTGGTTTCAGGTACATACTCATTTTCTGTACTTAATATGTCCACTGCCAGTGTCTTTGAGCGTGTTGGTAGTTTTGAGGGATACTTATATATATATGTGTGTGTGTGCAGAATACGAGAGACGACTTGTTGTTCAACTTCCTATATAAGACCAAATTAGAGGGTGAAAAATGTGGTAATACAGAGGTGGAACTACGTTATTGAATATCACAGAGTCACAGAATGGTAGGGGTTAGAAGGAACCTCTGGAGATCATCTAGTCCAACCCCCCTGCCAAAGCAGGTTCACCTAGAGCAGATTGGACAGGAACACAACCAGGCAGGTTTTGAACATCTCCAGAGCAGGAGACTCCACAACCTCTCTGGGCAGCCTGTTCCAGTGCTCTGTCACACTCAAAGTAAAGAAGTTCTTCCTCATGTTGAGGTGGAAATATATTCCACCTTTATATTCTAGTTTGTGCCTGTTGCCCCTTGTCCTGTCGCTGGGCACCACTGAAGAGTCTGGCCCCATCCTCTTGACACCCGCTCTTTAGATATTGATAAGCATTAATGAGATACCCTCTGTCTTCTCTTCTCCAGGCTAGGCTAAACAGACCCAGGTCTCTCAGCCTTTCCTCATAACAGAGATGGTCCAGTCCCCTGATCCTCTTCATAGCCCTCTGCTGGACTCTCTCCAGTAGTTTCTTGTCTTTCTTGAACAGGGGAGCCCAGAACTGGACACAGTACTCCAGATGTGGCCTCACCACAGCAGAGTAGAGGGGGAGGATAACCTCCCTCGACCTGCTGGCCACACTCTTTTTAATGCACACCATGATACCATTGGCCTTCTTGGCCACAAGGGCACAATATGCAAGGTGTTGGGGTTGTTTTTGTGACTGTTGGTATCATTAAATGACTACTGGCTTAACAGGTACATTGTTTTGCTTCAACTGGGTTGGTAGGAGCATATTGCCTTGCGCTGCTGTTATCCTGAAAGAACAGGCTTTTGGGTGCTTTTCTTCAGTTTGGCGTTGCACTAACTTGTGCTGATGTTCTTCAGAACATTGAAGCTTTTACTTTATCTTAGTATGTCATCATGCTGTAAATTAAAGATCGTATCATAACAGGTAATGAAAGAATATTCAGCATTTACCTACATTCCGTTCTGTACAATTTATGAGCTTTTCTCTTGTGTAAGATTTTGATCTCAGTATTCCCAAATAAGGTAGTAATATTTCAAAATTGGAAGAAAGTCATGCTGTAAAACATACTCACAGAAATAGTAAAGTTGTCAGCAGCAGCTTCTAAAATACATCCTTGTTAAATATTTTAGGATTCCATCATGTTCTCAATCATTTCCTTAGAAGGGACTGTGATCACAGTGGAGAATGTGTTACTTTCCTTTGAGCAACGCGTCTGTAGTCAACAAGAAATAGTTTGAGGCTGATGACCTTCTAAAGTCCTGCCAGAATTCTAGTTAGAAAGTTATTCCATGGCTGTAAGGCGGGAATTAAGAATCCTGATGCATGAGAATAGAGGCCCCTGGGAGCAGAAGGTGATTTACATGCTTTTCCCGAGGGGGCTCTGTTAGCCTGCTGTTTTTAAAGCAATGAGCTTTAAATAAATGATACAAATAATTTCTGAGGACAGGTAATTTCCATATTTTTCTGCAGATTTCACTGTTGGGCAAGGCCTCTAGAGACATTTTGACTTTTTTTTTTTCCGTAGCACCAAGCTATCAGGAAGGTGTTCTGATTAAATATGTGAGCAGATCTTTCTGATTATTTGTACTTGGGTGTTCAGATAGTAAGAAGAAACAACATTAGAAACTTAATATTTTAATGGTGTGGAGATATGAATGAAATACATTCTGGTAAATTGTGAATTTTATTTTTCACTTTTTGGGTCCTTGATAGGTAGTCACCTGTTTTACTTAAAATATCTGCATTAAAAGAGTTTCTCAAAAAACTATATAGCTAGAAGAACTTCATGAAACTGTAGTAAAGATGAATAAAATTTAAATCACTAACTAAAGCATCTTTGGTGGCTTAAATAATATGAACTACTGAACAAACTAAGCTATACCTTCTTCAGGCCATTTGACATAAATATTGATGCGTTAGTATAAACGGTTAAAACTAATTTGGCTTTGCATACTTAAACTCCCCTTTCCAGTCTCCTTAGCATGAATCTAGCAATTTTTTGAATACAGTTTTTGCTAGGTTTAAAAAATTTTCAGTAACGTATAACCAAGCTGCAAGCTATTTCTTAGTGCACTAGAAACGTATGATTATTTCATCATGCATTTGAAGAAACTTGTTACAGAAAAATACTCTAGTGCAAAATTTGTGTGGAATGAGATCATGCAGCACATGCCACTGTTTTTTTGTTGTTGTTGTTAGTGCAGTTTTATTAAATATAGTGAATAGGAAGCAAAGAACTCTGTGTTTGGGTATGGTGGAACTTTTGCTTAGCTATACCTTGTGAGATTAGAAAATTGAGCAAGGTTACCTCCATAACATACAGATATACCTGTAGGAGCAAAGAGAACCTGAAGTTCTGTGGAAAAATGAAAGACTATCTGAAGAAAAAAATCATATGATCTAAATCATATTTTACCTAATTTTTGCTTTCCAACTGGACTGTAAAAATCTTTCCCATTGTGTTATCTTAAATATACAGTTAAAAGGCTTCCTAAAAAATACTCCTCACTTTCCTCCATTGAAAATAGATTATTTTATTTAAAACTATTGATAACTCATTCCCCTTCAGTTACCAAGACAAGCTGGGTTAATCTCTGCAGTCCCAAAGAAAATCATAGCCTATGAAAGCAATTTGCATGCTTTTTTCTTTCCCTGAGTACTCTTGCATTTCATTGCTATGCAATTGGTGCTAATCTAATTTTTTCCCATTATGCATTCGGTCTCATGACTTTGCCTAGTGGAAATTACTGTCTGTGAAATTATGGTAGACTCGCTCAGTTTTTCCGAACTTACTTTTGTGTAGGCTGTCTTAGTTGTGACTACCGTTAACTGTGTTCATTCATTAAATTTTGTTTTGCTAATCAGATTCTTTTTTCTTGCTAGTCTAGCTAGAGATAGTTGTATCCTCCTTAATCGGAATTGCATCACCCTTTATTTTAACATGCAACTCTTTGCTAATCTTGTAATTAATTTCATGTGTTTTTAGATAGGTTATTGTGTATTGTTATGCATTTTCAGAGTAATCTGATTTAGAGTAACTAAGGACATTTTATCAAAATATGTCATTGCCTACATATAACAGGACTGAAAGAGTTCTGGATAGGCCATGAGACACTTGAACTGTATTATTACTTTTTTTTCCCATCCAAATCCTAAATGTTTCAGCTATATGATTCTAAATGTCTTAATGCTGGAAGTTGAAGCTATACCAACTCTGAGATATAAGGTGAAAATTTGGAACAAGTGGCATAAATAACGCTACAACAGTTTCACAGGGGTTATAGTAGATGCCCCACATGCATCTGACCATTCTAAAAATTGGGATGGAATGCTCCTTGCTGATTGGCATGCTGCTCAGAGGGCAGAAGGAAATTTTATAGTTTTGGAATTGTACACAAGATTTGTTTAGGGACCCGTCAGAGCTTTTGACCCAGCTCTCTAGTGAATGACACAAGGCTTGAGTATTCACTCGTAATACTTAAACACAGTTTTATGTGTTGCGGTTTTCTTGTGACAAGTTTACGTAGGGTCTCAGCCAAGAAAGAGCAGAGAAGGTCAGAGGTATGTTTTCAGGGCATAATGGAGTTACTAAACTTATTAAAGAACGCTTCTTTATTCATAGATTAATTTCTTTCCTCTAGGTTGATTGAAGGGCGCTGCTTTTTGGCTTGAAGGAAGGGAGAAGCTTTTATTCATTGAGCTGAATCACTGTCTTGTTTTTGTCGCTATAAATTCAAGTCTGATTAAAAAACATTTCCCTGGGTTGCTGTGGCAGTCATTGTTCCAGGTTGGCCAGAGGTAAAACCAATCTAGGCTTTTGTCATATGGGAGATCCGATAACAATGATTTCTTCTGCTTGGTTTTATAGCTCTGTTGCCGTTACTGGTAACTTCTGTGTTCCCATCTTCAGATTCCTCGAAGATGAAATCTGGTATCAAGCTAGCTTTGCTTTCTTCCTTTCTCCTTGTGCTGAAATTACTTCAAGGATCCAGCTCTTGATACTTCTTCAACAATTCCCCTGCTAGATGATATGTCTTCAGTTATGGTTTCCTGTGTCATTTTATTTTGTTATATGGACTACTTAATCTTCTGAAAATGTCCTTTCCCCCCCCCCCCCANTAGAACATCTAATATTTTTAGCTTGAGGAAGTGTTTTCAGTTTCACTGCTTGCTTGAGCATTGCCTTCATCCTCCAGTGCATGTTTCTGCTGCTTCGATTGTGCTGGTGTAACTCTGTGTGCAGTTGTGTTGAGACAGATCAATGAATGAATTTGTGTTAAAATGGCCCCTCCCCACAATTTTTAATAAACTTTTTTTAACTAACTGGATCAATATATGCCCACTAGTTGTTCTCACATGGCTGAAATGGTGTTGCCTTTGTGAGAAAGAGTGACAAGATGGAAAGAGAGAAAAATGCTTGGTTTAATCCAGTACCCCTGCTAGAAAAAAAGGCTTGTCAGTGTGCTTCCCTGCATTTATTATCCTGTAGCAGACTGGCCCTAAAACCACAGGTATTTAATTGTATGTAGAACTAATGTAAAATGTGGAAACCCTAGCTGTTAAGCCACCGTAGAGGCTGAAAGTACTAAACCAGAAATGCCATATACACGGTGTATCATTCTGAACTCATGTTAATAGGTGTAGCTGTTTCCAGTTTGCTAAATATTTTTTCAGTAGATACACTTTTCATTGACACTTCATAGAGTGCAAGATATTGTATCTTTGGCCTACTAGGTCTTGTTCTGGTTTAGGGATCATCTGACTTACTATAACTGTCAAAAACTTGTAGAAGCTCCATATTACATGCTATGAATAATGGAAGAGATATGTGATCATGGGCCATGTCTGATGTGAATCGAAATTTTTTACTGCTGGATGAACCGGCGTGGATATACTGTGAATTAACAGCCTTAGCCTCCAGACTTGTCTCAGTTTTGAATTCTCTGAGCAGAATTTTAAGGGAAGAACACATTTTAGCAAACCACCGGGACTTTTGGGCTCAGACCTTCCAGCTGTGGATTTCTGAAGTTTGAATGAGTATGTGTGAAATGATTGCAAAAATATTCCCCAAAACTACAGTAAAAGTAATTTTGTTGACACATAATATTTTAAAGAACATTTCTGAATCCTGTTTTTTCCTCTGTCTTTAAGTCTTGTAATGGGTTTCCATTTGGAACTGATTCTGGTGTTGGCAGTTTAATTAGAAGTATGTTATTATGGTTGCTTCTGTCACTGGAAGAAGTACAAATATGTGCAGTTATCAAGTGACTCAAAGTATTGTAACAACTATCCAAGTTAGCTGCAGAGCATACAGTATTTAAGCACTTGCAATGCTTTTCTGGAAGGTAGTTACGAAAATGTTGAGGGAGAAGGATACCAGTTTAACAGATTTATTATTTTTTTTTTGGTATTGTGTGATTTTTAGAATGAATGTAATGACATCCATTCTACAGAAAGTTACGGATGTAGTCTCAGTATATGTTGTACAGTTCAGGGATGGAAAGTCTTAAACTACATTTTTAAATGTTGGTGTGGTTTCATGATTGATTATTTTTAATGCACTTTTCTGGTTAAATTGAGGTAAGGGTAGCATACAAACATACTAGCACAGTAAAATATTTGTCACATGTAGAGGTATGGTGCCATATCAATAAATATCCTCTTGCAAATTAACTTTAAATGCTGAAAGAATTGAATTTCTTTCATAACTGATGAATAGAATAACTGCTTGCTTACATCTTTCACGTAAGGCTGGTACAGCATTCATCATACTGGTATCTAACCATATGCATTCTTTATGGAAAGTGAATTTATTGCTTGAAGCAAACTGAACTTCTTTATCTACAAAAAGATACTATCCAGACAGTCCTCATGGAAATTGTCAGATGCTTCATTGTGAGTCTCAAGTACTGTAGTTACTGTTATCTACTGAGAACTTAGTCTGGCTGGGCAAGTGATTGAAGGCAGATATTAGGATGGTTTCTGAAGAACTTGACCGAAACTTTATTAAATTGATATACTAGTATTTTTCAAGTAGGCACAATGTAAGGATTACCAGATTACATGGCAGGAATCTTTACCTCAGGGCAGATTTCCTGCAGCATACCAAAAGGGTTCAGCACTTTACTTGAACTCTTCTGTTTTCACGCTTGGTAGTAGAACAGAAAACAGAAGAACAGTTCTATGATTTACAAAGTTATTTCCTTCTGTAAGCGTATGTATGACCCTTCATTTACATTAGAGGTCATATTTATAATTGAGTCTTTTATCTGTACTAAATATTGACTTCAAGTTGTGACAGACTGAATCTTTGCACAGTTAAACTAAAACTTAGAGATTGTATTTATAATATTTGAATTTTAGTAATATTTCCTAACTAGAAAATAACTTAATCCACAGTTCAGTCAAGGGTAAAGTTAGAGAGTGTTAGCTTTTTCGCTGTTTCTGCCAGAAACAGATTGTCCAGTTATTTGTTATGTGGACACACATGGTAGGATTTGCCGTGAGCGTACTAGTTGATTATACTGTAGGCTACAGAAGAACATTCAAAGAATCCAATTTCAACCACTATGCACCTAAATTGAGATTAAACAAATGGTTGAGAGGTGAAACGATTTATATCCTGTTATAACCTACTCTTCAGCTATGCTTTAAAGTTTTAGTCCTCTGCTAATATTTTCTTACATGAACTTTCTGTATTTGTGTTCAA
Source organism: Anarhynchus alexandrinus (assembly GCA_008711295.1). Classification (NCBI taxonomy): domain Eukaryota; kingdom Metazoa; phylum Chordata; class Aves; order Charadriiformes; family Charadriidae; genus Anarhynchus; species Anarhynchus alexandrinus. The sequence goes on from VUYV01000126.1 coordinate 197,403, forward strand.
CCTAAAATAACACACACAGGATTTTCAGACTTTTTGCCCTAATCTCATTTTCCTGCTGAAAAACAAAACTTCATGCAAATGTTTATGAAAAGAGTGTTAGTGATGTAGTTTTAATATTAAAAGCATATGGAAGCTGCCATCTCACAAGAGGGGAAAAAAAAGGCTTATATTTTTGCCTTTTGCTTTTAAAGAGCTAAGGTATTCAATATAGTAAGAAGCAAAAATTAAGGAAATACAATTTTATTTTTTAAACATTCATCTGCATTATATTGGTCTGGCAAGGGGAAATTGTCTAGGATTGGGGCAGGGATAATTTAGATATAAATAAATGAAAGTTCTGTATTTACATTTTCAGTTTCTCACCTCTGCTTGCTTCCTCTGTCTCTATATGTAATGGTATAGCAAACATATGGAAAAGCTTCTGATGGACATATATTTTAATTCTCTCCCTTGTAGCCCGCAATAGTTGGCCAGCATGAACATGTCAGGAAACAGCACGAGGTCATACTGACCTACTTTCTTTATTTTTGAAGGGCAGTGGAATACTTTTCTATCCTTGTGCTGTGCTTTAGGTGCATTTGGAAATAAGCCAAAATTGAGGCGATTGGTTTGAAATCTCGCATTCTCCCCACTTTCCAGAACAACACTACTACAAGGAGTCACTGCCAGTTACAACACCTAAAAAAAAGTGTTGCACTTTCCATTCTCTACTGTACTGTTTGTGTATTACATATATACAGACTATAGTCTGTGTATATATAGTCTGTAAGACACAGGCTGTATATTACAATATACAGATTATAGGCTATATGTTTATCTAAGCTACCATTAAAATATTAAATAAAATGAGATGCACATAGAATTTGTACACAGCAGTCTTTTAGCTGGTCCAACTCCAGCAGAGCAGTGTTGGGCCAGATTCCTGGTCACAATTTGCAGTGCCTGGTTTCATCACTGCCTTATATGCTAGTGGTAGATGGAGAATGTGTATTTCTGCATGTGATTCCTGAATGCTGGAATAGAGACCCTAGACAGCCAGAGTGCTGTAATTTATCGGAGTACTTTATTTGCAAGCCAATACCAAGTTTTATGGTGCTATCAAACTGCTATGTCTAGCTGATATATACTGCAGTCAGAGGTTTAATTACAGAATACATAGGGTGGATTTAAAGCTAGCTAGCTTGGGCATGAAGATCAGTGCAGCTGCAGTGTCAGTGACTTCACTCTGCAGACTCCAGGTTACTAACCTGTGCTGATGTCTTGTTGCTACAACTTTAAGGCTATTAGTAGTCAGCTAGATTCAGTTGACACTAGTCTGCCTATTTATGCTATGGTCACTTTGCTGTAAGCACTATAGGTAAAATATATATATTAATAAGATAAATCTCCGTGCATCTGTTCTTGATGCAATAATGTTCACAGTATATATGTGTATTAATTACTTTTGACTAAGTTAAACTGATTGAACAAATATGATCAAAGCTTAGCAGTAGTTTAGAAGTGAAATGTCTGTTGTGATAGACAATCTAAAGTAATGACACATAAGGTGAATGCAAAGCATCTTTCTCTAGATTAGAGCAAACATAGTAATGTGNAGCCCTGTCTCTGTCCCGCGTAACCAGTTCTTGTGTTTCCTTCCGGAGAGGGCCCACACTTTTGACTAAGTTAAACTGATTGAACAAATATGATCAAAGCTTAGCAGTAGTTTAGAAGTGAAATGTCTGTTGTGATAGACAATCTAAAGTAATGACACATAAGGTGAATGCAAAGCATCTTTCTCTAGATTAGAGCAAACATAGTAATGTGAGAAAGGCAGGAGAATGCAATAAATATAAGCAAATATGGTGTACATTTTCTTTCCTTTTTGCAAACATCTTTTGCACTGAATTTTTGTGGAATTTGGTGAAACTTGGAGGTAAAGCGAAAGTAGGGAGGTAAAGAAGCTTGATGTCGGTTCCTGTCTTCCGTTTTCTGTCTTCAGCATATCAAATGAATTTCATTGCCCCATCACTGTAGTAATATTTTGCCACCTGACTTCTGACTTTACCTGATTTGTAGTGTCTCAGGTCCTCCAAGGAAGCAGTGTTCTGTATGGCCAGCGGCTGGGGATTTTGGTCTGGAAAATAGCCTGGATCACCCAGTAGCTGAACTGAGTTATCTTGGCCTTTTCTTGAGACCTTTTATGCTTTTCCAGAGGGCAGAACTTATGGCATCTCAACACATACTTCTTCAGAAATTACAATATGCCCTGTAATTTAGTCTTGTTTGGTAACACATCTGTGCTGCCCTTTCTTATGTAATGAACCGAAACCTAACTGAGGCATAAAACATTGTTAGTACTCCAGTATTCTTGGTTGTTAGATGGGATAATAGTTGCAATAATCTATAGTGTAACTTTCAAATTATCTTCTTTCAGTTTGGCTAAGTAGTATCACAGTGGTGCTCTCTGTGATGTTTTTGTTATCTTTTGGGAAAGCAAGTTAATGTGAAAGGGTGCACTCATTCAAGAGATAAAGAACAAATGACAGCATTTTAAATGATCTGCGTCAGTATATTCTATAGAAAACATGAAAATAAACAGCTTCCTCACATAGTCCCTGATAATCATACTTCCGGAAGACTGCAAATAAAGGTAAAAAAAATAATTCTTCCCTTATATATGAACTAATTTTTACAGAAATGTGATTTATTCCCCCCCCCCCAATAATCTCAAGGGCTAATTGCCTGGCTAACTTCTTTCTGCTCTTCTTATTGCTTGTTGCTGTCACAGAATCTAAACAACAAGTATATAGCCTGAAGACCTAATCTAACCATATTTATTAACAATAGCGAAAGGGCTTTGCATTTGTCCAACATCTTTCATACCAAGAAAACATTACTACAACAAAGCATTACTGGATACTTTCCAAATTCTGGATTCAGTCCTGCTCCTTTTGAATTAAAAGAGAATATTGTTTAACTCTAGACATGATAAATACACAACAGCACAAACATCATCAAGGCTTATGTAACATGGGAAAAGACAACTTTACGCAAACAACCAGAATAATCCTTTTCTCTTCTGAGAAAGTTCACGTACATTTTAAGGATCCTCACAGAAAAGACTCCCTATGTGTGAAATGTTATGAAGATCTTTATGTTTGTGTAGAAAGGATAAATGAGTAAGGTGCCCTACTGAAATAGAAACCTGGGGCGCTTCGAAAACTAGCATAAGAAATTTTGATATAATGTGAAAAATGGGAAAAACTAGTGTTGATTCTTTGGTGGAGTTTAAGTGCTGACAATTTTGACCCTAAATTAAGGATTTGAAGGTAGGGAGTTTAGAGAGATTCACTGAAACAGAGACATATAAGAAATGTATATTTTTAAATTACATAACTGATTTATGTGCATACTTTGTCACACTATGGAAATTGCTTTATGACAGAAGGTAAATTAATCATCCTCTTTTCGATCAATTCAAATAAATGGGTGCAGAGGAAGGATAATAGGATGACTGTGTAAAGAAAACTTATTTCATAAGAGGGAACTGTAACAGCATGACATTTTTCAGCTAGGAAAATTGAAGAATGAGAGAGAATCTCATTGGGGGAATATGAGGGGGAGAGAAAAGCTGCTTAAGCTAAAGGATAGTGCTGGCACAAGAACAACTGGGTATCAACTAGCTGTGAGTAAAGTTACATTAGAGATTAGAAGAGCTTTCTAAACACCAGAGGGGTGAGATATGGGAACAGACTTCCAGTAGGAGTGAACAGGACATTCATTTTTGCAGGGCTGGGCCCCCCAGCTTCAAATATTATCTAAATGCTGTCAACTGTGCTGGAAAAGAGTGCAGCAAAGAATCAAGAAATAAGATAGGAAACAGGTGCAAATCTGAATTTCCTGAGATATTAATAAAATGTCTCTTGATCTACCCCCACCTAATAAAGTGCTAGACTATATTTTTGTGAAATTATGGTACAAAAATAAGCTTTAGAATATCTGCAAAAACATAAAATACCCAGAGTTTATTCAGATAATTAATTCGTGCTGCTGCTACTTCTCACCAAAAACTTTGAAATTAGTGATTGATGGGTTATTGAAGTACAGTGAGAGTCCTAAGCGAGTAACTCAGCTGTATAGTCTCTTAGGATTCAATAGTAGTGCATGTTTTATTATCTAAATGTGTTTTTATTTCTGGCTTTTTCTTTATAGAATAAGAAAGATAGTACTTGTAAAGCAAAAGTCACTTCCTAAGTTAGAAAGGCCTGAGGTGTTTAATTATGTATACTTTTTATAATGATGAAGGATTAATGGCAATGATGATTTATTGGAATATAGTTTCACTATATTTTTTGAGCTCCTTTCCTAAGTGGTAATATATTGGAAACATACTGATTAATGATAACCTGTGAAATTAGAAATAAATGAGGTACTTGGGCAGAAGTGCTGAAATGTTTTGTACAGAGAAAGAAACTGATGGAATTATAATGCAGATAAGACTAAAGATGGAGAAATATTTTAAAATGTAAGTCATGTTTTCATTCCTGTTGTTTGTATGTTTGGTATAAGAACGGTCAAGAGTATCGTAGATACAGGCACGGGACAAATACTATGTAATAGTGTGGAAATATTAAAATGTGAAGTGCATACCTGTTTTGAAGTAAAACCTAGATTTATTTCTGAAAAGTGTTGTGATGTTAAAAATGTAACAATAGTTAAGGTTAATCATACGTAAGAGGAGTAAACGTAATACGGCCTTTTTATTTCATCCATTTTTTGTTTTCGATGTTTCTTTTCTGTTGAAGAGTAGGACTAGGTCTTTCAGCACACTTTTGCGGCAGGGATCATAGGAATGTTTTATGTAGCTCTACACCAAATAATACTGTAGGAAATTACACGATCGCTGGAGGCCTCACCAAAACTAAATGACATTGTCAGACAACGCAAAGATAGTTCTTTAAAAGAATCACTTCTCTTTATGCCTGAAGAGTCATGTTCTGTGATAGATAGCGAGTCTGGAGTCTTTCAGTGTTGATTTTAAAATTCGTGTACTCATCTAATTTATTGGATTTCAGCGGCATTACTATGGATTTACACTAGAGCAGAATCAGGCAACTGATTTTCTTATGGGGCCACATTCCATTTTAAATAATAGAAACTTTAAGGCTAATCTGCCCTTCAAAAATAATAAATTATTCTAACCTATTGTAGACTTTAAGCTGCCTTTGTGTTCCTGTTTTTGTTGTCTCAATGGTTTAATACTTAATGCTGAGAGTCATCAGTGAACCTTTGTATCATAAATATTACCATTTGTGGCTGTGAATAAATGAAAACTTGTATTTTGCACTCCCATAAATACATGTTAGAAAAAAACCTAAGCTGTTAAATCTGAGATAAGATACCACTTGTTAATTGTGGCTCAGGTATGTAACATTTTGGGGATAAAAGCCAGATTCTAACTAAGAAATTAAGGTTATCCTCTGGTCAACAAGCACATCATATTCTTTCCAGTGTGATTTTGCTTGCCACTTCTTCTTTGGCATCTTTCATCTTTTAACTGTATTTCCAGGGTAAACTAAGCATGCAGATTAAAAGCTTGTCATTTTCTGTAAACTGTATTAATTATACATGAAGTACACATGTATTCAGTGCTTTGAAAAGCTTTCTTCAAGTGTGTAGCTCTGTGAAATAGGGGAAAAAAAAAGGTTTGGAATAATATGCTGTAAAACCCCAAATGACTAGTTAATATTTAAAAAGGAAATGGTATCTTAGTTTAAGTATCAGGCTTGAAATATATCATCATGTTGAGAATAGAGGTTCATACTCTGGCATGGTCAGTACAGATATTAACACTCCAAAACAAGTACATTTTTTACTATATGACCTTATGAGTCCTAAATCATATGTTTAAGTACTAGAAAAATTAATGCATGCAGTCCAGTTGGTCACTACATAGTATATTGCATTCTTAATTACTGCTTTTGAATATAGCCTATATGTATATATAGCTTTAGGACTGTTTCTGTTTCCAGAATAGGCAAACTTTAGGTCATAATTTTTAGTGATTTGTGGGATTTTTGGAGATCAGTGTACTTGTAATTATTGTTATGTACTTTTCTGTGAGATGACTTTATTATAATGTACAAGGCAGAATTTGTTGCTGGTATTTTTGCCTATTTTTCCTTAAATAAAACCAGATCAAAAATAAACAACAAAAACCTCCAAACATAAAGAAGTTAAGATGCTTAAAAAGGATGTGAACTAAACCATGTAATATGGCTGAATTTCCCTGAAGGAGGAGGAAGGTGTCAGTTACGATTAATGTGAACAACATTTATGGCCCTCGAGATGTGACCTCTCGTTACAGTAAATGTGACAGGATGAATTACTTTCAATTACAGTGAACTACATTCAGCTACATTAGTTCTGACACACCTCACTAGGAGACTGCTGCTTTGATAGCTTTAACCAAAGGAAAAAGAGGCAAAACTTTTGAGTGCAAATGTGTACGTCACTTGAGCAAAACCATTGGATTCTGACTACGATGTATTATTGCCTCAGGTTTTACACACTTCTATTACATCATTCGTTATTTCCACTGGCACTTTCAGGTTTATGCCTTGGGCACTGGAGAATATGAAAACCACCTTTTTAATATGCCATGTATAATAAATTTAAATGCTGTCATTTTTTTAAAAAAGATCGGATGAATTATCCAATTTTTTTTGAGATAGTAACCTGCACCTTTACTTGGAACGATGATAAGTGGGGTTTACTAGCTATCAGTATGTTCAATTTGGTATTGTGTAACTCCCTTTAATGTTTATTAACACTATCAATTTAGTCTTACAAATTAAATATATCGCAACACAGGATATTTATCACTTGGCAGAAGCAGTTGTTATAATGTCACTGCTTTTTCCCTTCAAGGTTCAATTATCATGCTTCAGTTTCTACCTTTAAGCTTTCATAGAAAATAAAAGATGCCCAGGGCAGAAGTCAACCTTTCACTTTTGCTACAGAGGAGATGCCATCTATTTCACTCTGTGCTAAGTATTCCATCGAAACATGAGTAAAACAATGCCTTTGGCAAATCATAAGTTAGAAATAGCACTAAGCAAATGAAATAGCTTTAATTAAAGCATTTTGTTTCTCTTTGAGGACTTGATTTGCAGTGTATTGAGCATTTTTTTCTGCAAAGATGAAGACCCTCTTTTGAAATTCAATGGATTGGTGGTGTGGAATCACGATAGAAAAATTGCAATGTAAAATTGCCAGTTAGCAAAAGAGAACGAAGAAGGTGGTTGGTTATTCCAAAACAATTCTGAATTAAGGCTGTGTAGGGTAAATTCCTTTTAGTCTTCATCCCATGTTAAGGGCTGATTTTCAAACCTTAGTTTTTCCTGATATTTTCACTGGCCATTTGATGTTGTAGTAGTGGATTGTGAAAATTGTTTCAATAGCTTTTTTAAAAGCCAATATGCAGTATAAACTTATATCTATATGTCAGCAACTTCCAGGCCATGAAGGTGCAAAGATTTATATTTTAGTTGTTATACTTATTATTAAAACTTAAAATAGAATCATAAAATTTTTAGAGCTTTCTTCAAATTGCTGAAACCAGGAGTCTAATAGCATTTTCAATTCAGCTATTCTGGCTGTGAAATGTCCTCACTTAGGCCATCAAATTCCCTAGAATTGAGGAAGATTCTTCTTTTTTTTGTTGTTGTTTGTGCAGCAGAGAAGATTTAGGGGTGAATCTGAGTGTCTCCATTGTTGTAAGCAGTAAGTTTGATAGCAGAGAGATAACATAAATGGTTTAGAATAGGTCAAATCAAAAAAGGAGTTTATGGCCCAATCCTTATATCCTGCCTGCATAAACAAAGCAGGATGGGTTAACAGATAACACCTTAGGTTGGTAACGATGAGTTTTCACCTGCTTCTGGAGGTCATGCATGCTATTAATTTAGTAATTTTCTTTATGTATTTTTAACAAATGATGGTGTTTCATGCCTTTAAATCAAACAGAAAGCTTCACAACTAATTCCATGGGATTTCTTTTCTGCTGTTCATGTATTTAAGTCCTCATTTAAATGTATTAATGGTACCTGACTGTTTTTAGTTGCAATACATAAAATTTGGCTTTTTGGCTTTACATGCCACCTAACAACTCTTCCTCTCCCCTCAACAAAGTGGGAAAATCTGGATGGACTGTCCATGTGAGGGTCACTACTAGAATCAAGTTCTGTCAAATATATATAAAAGCATAGGAATGTCTGATATGAATTCATGAGCACATTTACATAGAATACTCATGAGATTAAATTAGCCTAGCTTTTGGGGAATTCCTAATGACTCCTGTTCCATTTTTACAAGTATTGAAGTACACAAAAGCTGGAAAAATATAGGGCTGACTACACATGAACATCTTCAGCAAATACACGTTTTTGAAATTCTGTGCATATAACGGAAGGAGAAAATATTTTTTTGTTGGTTTTGGCTCTTGGTCTCTCAGTGATTTGTATCTGATCAAAGTAATAGTTTTTTCTTGCCTGCTTGGGAGTAGTAGAGACTCCAGTTTCCTAGGGGAATGTTACGGTTTGAGAAAACCCACAACAGTTTATTGTCATTTAGGTACTTACTCTATCACCTGATGACCTGTTCCCACCCGGGAGGAGAATTGGGGAAAAAAACCCAAGGAGACCTGGGAGCTGAAATATGAACAGATTTAATAGAATAAGACTAGATAATTAACGTTAATAGCACTAAAGAACCAATATTGGTCCCGATACCAATATAAAATATACAAGGATTATACTCGGCCAATTCTATCCGTAGGAAGCTGCGCACTCCCAGCAGGGGACAGTGAATGTGGAACACTGCCAGCACTGTGGCTTCAGGAGGAAGGGAAGGGGTCAGGGGTCCTGCACTGGGGCAAGAAGGTCTCTGGATCGCCACCATCAACGGACAAGAGAGCACTTTGCAGCAACTTCCTAATTTATATTGAACATGATGGTCATGGTATGAAATAACCTGTTGGCCAGCTTGGGTCGAGTGCTCAGGTCTTGCTCCTCCTCATCCCCGCACCTGGTGAGCTCGAAAAACACTGAGACCTTGAAACCCACACACTGTAGCTGGCTATAAAGTAAAGATTTTCACAAATTCAGACACTAGAGTCTTCTAAAAGTGCAGTTTTCCCTAGCATTAAAAGAGAAATTAGTCCTGCATCACTCAAACCGGGACAGGAAAAAAGCCTAATTTTTCCAAAAGGGAAGTAACAACTCTTGTTCCATGTAATTACTTTCACAAACACAATTTGTAAATATGCTTTAGGGGCTATCTCGCTGAATAGGTGTGAGAAAGTCACAGGGACTGTAACGTTTTACGTGAGCTGGAGAGCAGTTTTATAGGTGGAGAAAAAGCAGGTGTTGGTATACTCAAACTGTCTTATAGCATTAATGGACATGAACTTGAAACAGTGACAGAGCACTTATATTTATATTGTTGTGGACAGTGAATTCTCTGGAAATCAAACCTGATATCCCAGGTAGAGGAATAAAGAAAAAAAGACTGAGATGCAGTTCAGGTGGGAATAAGAATAATAACAAAATAATCTTTCTGATAAATAGTGTTCTGTGTGGAGAAGTGGAAAGTGAAATAAGAAATTCAAAACCTAAATACATCTCCTGGGCTGCCAAATGGTATAGGAATGAAGGGAAGAAAATTATTTTGCATTGTAAGTCTGAAATTACAAGGATGCACTTAGAAATATTTGAGATTTTTGAGGCTTACTGCCTTTAATATTGTGGCTGGCTATGTGATTAAAAAAACCCCATGCGTAGTCATTTGCAGAATCTGGAGCTGTAATTGTAGCAGCCACTGGAGGGGCACTAACTAACATTAGTAACATTCCACAAGATAGAAGGAAAACTGATTCATCCATAGAGAAGAAAGAAATTTGGCTTCAGGGCAGGCAGACTCATCTTTTCCTTTCTATCAGAAGTTGAAGATTTTTATCAGTAAGATTTGATCTGTAGATCACAGGAAGTGAACAAAAAGTATTTTTTCAACTTTATTCAGTTATTTCAGTTTTGTTTTTACTGTGGCAAGTTTTCCTGATACTTTAGCAATGACTATCAGTAGTATTCCATGCATTTATTTCTTTCAAAATTAGTACATTTATTGTTACTTTTGTTGAATGCTTTTCTATTGTGGTTAGAATGAAGAAAAGAGTAAGGCTTCCTGATGGTGCTGTTACTAGAATCAAGCAAAAATTGTCTTAATTTTTAAATGAATTTCCAGAAGAGTGGACCAGTATTGTACCCTGAGCACAGCTGAAATCAAACCAGGTATATCACTGGTCTTGTTTGTGGACTGGGTACAAATTGGTGGTTTGGCTGTACTTTTTTTTTTTTTCAGATTTTTCTTGGCGCTCCTTTGTATTTATAGGGAGCCATTCCACCTCTTAATATTCTTTCTCCTTGTGCTCTGTGTTTGCAATGTATGTCCAGGTTACTGTCCTTTTACTTTAGGGAGCAAAGGGCTTCCATTGAACACTATCATGAGAGAAGAGTATATTTATCCTTGCGACTGTATTTTCTCTACAGATCTGCATTTTCTTGGTTATGGAACAGCCAGAGCGATCTGACACTCAGATGTGTAACAAAAATGTTCTCATGTTCACTGAGCCTTTTGTTCGAGTTGAAAGAATTATTGAGGTCTTCCCTTTCATAATTATCCAAGTACTTATTCGGCACACAAAATAAGAATCTCCCTGCATTTTATTGCTGCAGGGAAACAGCAATTTCTGCAGCCAAATTAAACTTTGCATAACTGGAATTTACTACAAGATACTATTTCATAACAAAGTCTTTTATCAGTGGAAAGGCTTTCATTTTTGATGATTGCGGAATAAAATTTTTATTTAATAGACACTTCAACCATTTGATTCAAAAACAACCACAGGAGAAGAAAAGTACTAGGAAGGACTTCTTCAGCATCTGAGCCGATCAAGGATAAAGTTGTGCTTTAACATTTTCATGGATATTGCCAACCATTCTACTGTCAGTTTGGATAAAGGCTTTTTTTTTGTTCTTCACATTGTTTTTCTGAACATTCTATCCTGCCCTTGCCTATATTTGAAAATTTATTTCATTAACATAATTGTGTTGAAATTTTTATAGTTTATGACTTTTAATGCTCTAGCAGGTTGTCCACTCCTAAGTGATGCAGTCTTCCTAGACTTGAGTGTTCTTTTATAGTGCAGTACTGCATGTTACCTACTAATAAATATAAAGTAAATTAATGTGTTATCTAAGTAGTTAAGAAATTCTTTCTAGAAGAAAAAAATTCTGAAGAGATGATAGAGCATGTAGTGTGTTATTACCAGAAAGGCATTAGATCTTACACAGTGGAATATGTTATTTACCAATAATACCTTCTCCTCGGTATAGAAGTGTCATATCCATATCATGTATTGCATTCAGTACAATCTGTATGAAATTCTAGCAATGATGTTAGGATCTATTAAACAAGAAACTAAATACATATTTCTCTGATCAAATTTCTTAACGTTGTTATACCCATATAAGGGGTTCACATCCTTTAGTACTTTTAAAAGTCTGTGTTGATTTTTTTTTTTTTTTAATATAATACTTTAATTCTGTAGCCTGTCCTGCTACAGAAGACCCAGTCCTGGTCATGGCAGCTGACTGCTCTACAAAAGCAGAGGATTTAAAGAAAGTGTTCTTTTCTTGATCTTGCTGGCTTGCAGGAGGCAATACTAGACCACAGGTGTAGGACATAGCTCCTTGATTGACAACTGGTCCAGGGGTCTGCCATTTAAAACTTGAGAAGGATGATTAGAAAAATTCAAATAAAATAATAGACCTAACCACGTCCTCCCTTCATATTCTGAGACTTCAAAGTCAGACCGGGACATATGGTAGGTACAGGTCTTGCTTGTGTGTTTGAGGTTTTTGAAAGCCTTATTTCATGGGAATTTCTTTAACGTTCTCAACTGTAGTAAAACCCCCCTACCCCCCAAAAGACCCCAACATAAAACCAAACTAACACTAAACTAATTTAGCCTTACATAATGAAAGCTTCTAGCCTGCTAAAGGTATTTAGAAAGACAGACTGTCCCATTAGGTAGGTTTTTAACAAATAATTCTGTAGTTTTTAAACTGACAAAGGCAAAAGAGCTACTGTAGTCATATATCTGACAGATTAATGAGTAAAGTACTGTAATGAAACTATTCTATCAGTTTTACCCAATTCTTTTGTAATAAGAGTGGAAATTAGATTTGCAATCAGATGGGTAAATCTAGGGCAAAAAAACCACCTACTCAATGAATGTGTCATTGTTCTGTTTCCCAGCTGACACTATCAGTGCAGAACATAACTACAAAACCAATCTGTTCTCCATATTGTTTTTTAATCTTTTTCTACAGAAAGTCCTTGGCATTCTTAAAACACAACACTGGAACATTATATAGCTGTCAATGAATATTTAACCCACAAAAATGTTACTTTTTTTGTCTTCTCACCTCCTTTTCATTGGGGATACCATTTTCCTTCAGAAAGACTTGAAAAAAGCTTGCATGAAGTGTCTCCTGGAAAATAATCTGGCTGTTGGGATAGACTTTTGCTTTGGCAAGCTCACCTATGTAAAAGCTGAGAATGAAGTGACCATTAACTGACATAGGAGAGCCACTGTTTCATACATTTTGGAACTATATTAGTCAAAGAACAAAATAAACAGGTTGGAAAACTATGAAGTGATCAGAAACTGGACACAGGAAAAAGTGGAGATAGGCTTAAATCCAGGCTGTTGCAGTATCTCCTGAATAGGTTGACTACATTTTTATTACATTTTTTTAGGAAATGTGTATATGTATAGTATCAATATATGTATTTTTAAGTACAGTTAGCAAGAAGATGCATATGTGCTCACAGAAGACAGGGGGAAAGCTCGCATGGAATATTTTTAGAGCAGATTTTTTTTTTCCCTGTATGTTTCATTAAAAAATTCGGTAGAGGATTTACTGTTCTCAATGTTCCTGTCTGTTTTCTAGTTGTGGGTTTCTGGAGGTGAATTTGTAGGGATTAGAAAATTCTCCTGGTTTATAAATTCTCAGAGATTTTGAAGATGTTCACTAAAGTATCTGACATCTAGCAACATTTTCATCCCCCAGTTTCTAGCCAAAAACTGTTCTCTTACAAATAAATAAAACTGCTAGCAAGTAACAAAATATATTTAACATTACTTTAATGTTGTTTTATGACTAGATGCAGGTTTAATTCATCACTTAGACACTGACTTTAGTCAACTATGTAAGGTAAAATTATGTGACAATGTGACAGTATACATAAATATTGTCTCTTCTACTTTCCTTATTTTGCTGACCTTATTCTCCTGAGTATCATCAATTAGTGGGTGCCAGAAAGACACCCAAGTAATTTGGATTCTGTTCCAGTTATATTCTTTATTGCTTGGTTGGCCTGCTTTCTGTTGTGCAGTTCAGATTCTTTGGCATACTGTGCTCAATCTTCAATAGGAGTTGTGTGGATTTAGGATTGAAACTCAGATGTCACTGCCTATTGGCATTTCTACAACTTGCTTTTCACACCTTGCAAGTATACAGTCAATACAAAGTGATTGGTTCATTGTCCCTTTGTTGATAATTTTTCAGTAGATGGTAAATTTATGGGGGGGTTGTTACAGTTTTTGTCGTTTATGAGGTGGTTTCAAAAATCATGTTATTTACCTTGTCCTTCAGAATAATATGAAACGGAAGGATAGTCTGTACCTCTTTAAGGGTATGTAAGGGAGTGCGAATAGTGTATTTAATAATGTACATACAGAATGGTTATGTCTGTTGTTTCCACCTAGCTTTTATTCAGCAAAGCTCTGTATTACCTGTCAGACAGCAGAGAGAGTTCTGCCTAAGTATAGCATAGGAAAAAACTAGACAAAGAACTTGCATTTTTCCTACTCAGTGTTATGAATGGAAAATAATGTATTTAGCGTATGTACTAAATAGAGCTTTTACATGAACAAAACCAGCATGGATCCACACGGGTGCCTGTAATCAGTATGAAAATTTGTCATCTGGATGCAACATTTTCCAGTCTGTACAAATGCTTATTTGCAGAACTGAGGTGTTTAAATATATCTTTATTATTGTGTTATTTACAAGGTAAAGTGGAAAATACACAATTAAAAATACAAGAAACAAGCACACTCAAAGGTGAAATGCAGGTCTACAGTGCATTTAGAGGAAGTGATTACAGGAAATAACGTAAAAAAATAATCAAAGTGTTAAACAAGATCTGCTAATTAATCTGTCTCTGGCTGCCAGAATCTGTAAGATGAAGGCATAGGCATTACTGCTACCTAAAATTCTCTTTGAAGGTTGAGATACTATTTCAGTGATGTAAGTTATTCAAATTCTACTTCAGACTATGTCGATAAAAAAGGGACTTTAAAAAACTTAATTATGTTTAATCTTAATTACACTTCATCTTAATTACACTTCAGCATATAGCTTGCACATCAGTTTTGTTCATATGCTGTGCTTGGTATTTGAGATGTCCTATTGCCCATTCTTTTCTTGCAAGTGTAAATTCCTGCTTGAGATCTAGAAGGTGGGACTGTTGTTAGTTGGGGCTATACCAAGTGATTGTGCTTTCACAGTTCAAATGAGATGAAAAGATTTTGCGTCCTCTTTGGAAACAGCGAAAATTCTGTGAGTAAGATTTGTTGCTTGGCAGTGGTGCTAGGAATCTGAAATCCCTTCAGTTTTATATAAAACTGGTTTAAGAATGTTTATGGTGTGTTGCACCTACTTAATTCTACCCCTAAATATGGAGTTTGCATTTGGTATTGACTTTGAAGTATCAACCTTACCATCAGATGTACCAGTGCTAACTGCCAAAGCATCTGGATCTGCAGTAGAATGATGGTGTCCTACAAAGAGCCTCAGAAGATTAGAGATATTTCTGGGCCTAATGCCAAATTCCTGCCCAGAGTTGCCTGGGATTTTACATGTGAGCCAATGTATTCATTGCGGTTTTATTATTCCAGACTTCAAAACTAAAGATAGATTTCTTACACTTTTTGTAGTAGTTTTGTAAATTCAAGAATGGGCTGGGACTCTGACTGTTGGATCATATCATAAGGGTTAGGAAGTGTATTCTCAAAGCTTCCTGAAACAGGCTTCTGAATGCATAAAGCCACATTATAAGTTAACATATGAAAGCAGCTTAGCCACATCAGTACTTTCTCCACTAAATTGCTTCCGAATTCCTAAATTTTGGAAAGAGCTACTCAGATCTCTGTCCACACCTTCATAAAAGATTTTTCTTTAGCATATATATCTCTGTGAGGTACCTTTTTGATAGAGTTGTTCAGCAGTCCCTGTTTAAGGAGGAACGCTACTACTCAACTAGAAACAGAGATCATTTAGTGACCAAAAGTGGAATCCATATGAGCAGTTAAATGATTCTTAAAAATACAATGTCTACACAAGCTGTCTCCTTTTCTACATTGGAATCCTAGTCCTCAGGAATTCTGAGGTCTGTCCAGCTCTTGGTACCTCAAAATGTGGGGATGCGTGTGTCCTGGGAGCAATTTAAGGTCAGGGGACAATGCTGGTCAACCATAAAACGGTCTTGTGTACATGGAATGTCATGTGCACTTGAAGTATGGAAACGATGTCTATTGGCCCATGTCTGTATTAAAGTACAATAATGGGTATGTAATTATATTTTCTAAAGTTGCTGCAGAGGTCCTCTGTCAAAAAGCAAAGCTGCACTTACAAGAACACTAATGCAGACATTTGATGTAGTTGAGAATGGTCGTATTCCCTCAGGTGGATCAGGACTGATCAGGAAGACGCAATGTAATTTAATTGAATTGATCAGAACACAAATGCTTAAAACATGGTTTTTGAAACTCTCCCTCCCTTGTTTGCTGTTATGTATCTAAAGACATAGTTAACTGAATAGTTATCACTGAATTCTTGAGTGATATGCTAATTCTTCTAATAAAGGGAGAGTAATTTCCATGTCTATTCCAGGAAGTAAATTATTTCATCAGCTGTAACAGCAGAAACAAAGTAAAGCTTTAGTGCTGTTTTCTTTTTGCCATGTATGTGGATTTCATGTTTGTTTCATTATCTATATTGGGAAACTGCCATAACATTTTCCACATGGGTTTACTTTCCTTTTTTTTTTTTTTGGTATTACTGTGGTGCAACTGACAAATGATTTTCAGGGGAATTAGAGGTATATGAAGTGAAAAATTAAATTATTATATTTCAAAATTCAAAACTCAGTTACTTTTCTGTCTTACAAATGCTGTGTTTTCCCAGTGGCAGAATGTGAAAGAGTGGCTGCTTGTCCAAAAGATAAATGGCTCTGTATGTTGGCAAGGCATCAGTCACACATCGTATTTAATAGCACATGATGGATTATTAGTCCCCAAATGAAGAATGTCAAAGTATCTGGTTTTGTGTATGTCTAAACTGCAGAAAGTTGATCAGTTTGGTTACTTTGCTTAAATTGAGTCGCTTCATCTGTTAAGCAGTTTTTACTCTGATACATGTGTGTTACTCTGGATGCAAAAATGTATTTCCCCAGTTAAGAAATAATTCTGATCTCTGATGCCCAGGAAGTAGAAATTAACGTGAGAAGACTTAATTACATAGCATAATAGATTAAGGTTTTGCAAATTAATGACTTTTTATTTTGAAACCATTATCTTGTGAGACATCTTAAGTTAAATGCAGAGTTTTGGTGCATCATATTACAACGTGTAACAGTAGCTTTGCATATTTCTTTCAGAGATTTTGAAAATATGAAGATAATAAATGATGACTAATGTACACCATCTGGCTAGGGTGGGGAAAAAAAAAGATTTCTTCCTGAGCAACAGGGTTTCTGCTAAGCTGATTTACTTAAAATAAGAAAGCAAATGCATTTTTTTGCTGAGAAAATGAAGTTCTAATGACTTCACTGAAACTCAGTGGATAAGGGTAGCCTTTGTTTTGTGCTCCATGATCAATATCAAAGTGAAGCTTATTGGTCTCTAGCAGAAAGGCTATCTTCTGTGTCCTGTTGTTGCATCATATACTCAGGAAAAGATTGCTGAGAATTGGAAGATTTTGAGTAACATTAACAAAAGTGTTACACAGCCTTGCAGGAATCAGCCGCCTGTAAAGAGAGAGATGACCTAGCTCTGTGTGGTACCAAATCAGTGAACAAACTACCCTCAGTCTATACAGCCATAGGATTAGATCTGTAGTAACACAGACATATTTTTGTGCTTCGTATCTTCTTCAGATTTACAGCTGTCAGTTTTTTCTCTGCTACTTTTGTGATGTAATATAGAACTAAATGCAATAATAGATATTAGAATTTATGTACAATTTCTAATTTAATCTGTGCAGTTTCGTAGAACCAAAATTATCTTCTCAGTTTCTTTTAATACAGATTCTGTTTTTCAGGCAGTCACTCAGTCTTATGTATTTCCTTATTTTTTGTTTGGTTGTCTTATTTCTTAGTGTTCCTACTTCAATTTTTAACGAAATAAAGTATTCACTTAAACATCATAACTAATTTGAACAAAATAAGATGGGCAGGGATAGTTTTCTCCACTACAGAGAAAAGAAAGCAGATAAATGTGTGCATCGTAAACTGCTAGAACTTCAATCTTCAGTCTCTATTTTTAAATTATCTCTTACTGCTTTAGATTTATTTTTACATAGCAACCCTACCTCTGCAACTCTTCCAATAATACTGAAAATGGTATGAATTTATTTACTCTTGAGAAATGGTTGCTTAAGTTCTGGACGTGCTGGGTGACATATGGCCTACAGATGTATCTTGGTTGCAGTGGCAAAATTTGGTGTCCGTAGTGACTGACAAGAAGTTACGAAAGTGTGAGAAGTGTCAGTAACTTCCTGAGGGTGGGCAGGTTGTTAACTTTGCAGTTTGTGTTAGAACATCTGTTGGCTGCCTACTTATTTAAAGAAAAGACAGTCTGTAAAGAAAGCACAGCCTGTACTTTGAATATGGTTAACTACTGGGCCAAATCTCATTCATCTGGCCCCCGTGGAAGACACAAGTTGTGATTTAAAAAACAGTGAGTGTGCAAGAGCATGTGTTGTGGTTTAACCCCAGCCAGGAGCTAAGACCGTGCAGCAACTCGCTCACTCCCCCCAGCTGTGATGGTGGGGGAGAATCAGAAGAGTAAAAGTGAGGAAAAAAACTTGTGGGTTGAGATAAAGACAGTTTAATAGGTAGAGCAAAAGCCGTGCAAGCAAAGCAAAAGAAGAAATTCATTCACCGCTTCCCATTGGCAGGCAGGTGTTCAGCCATCTCCAGGAAAGCAGGGCTCCATCGCATGTAATGGTTACAGTGGTTAGCAGGACTGTCAACTAGCACTAGATCAGGTCAGCCTTTGCCTACCTGCGTCTTCAAAACTTTCTGCTTTGAAGCTGTATCTTCCCATTCTGCACTATTCTGATAAAGAAGTTTCTCTTAATGTTCTGTGAACCTCTAAACCTGCAGCTTGTGGCTATTTCCCCTTATTTTACCATGTGCTGCTACTTAGTGTTTGGCTTCGTAGTCTTTTTAACCCCCCTTCAAGTAGTTGTAATCTAGTTAGACCTTCACTTCGTCTCCTCTTTGATGGAGAGATCTTTCTTTCACTGGAGTCTGTGCTTTTTCAACACTCTTTTTGAACTAAAAGACCCAAAACAGTAGTAGTGTTGCAGCCTCACAGCACTGAGTAGAGGTGGATAATAATTTCCCTGTGTCTGCTCACCATGGTGTTCCTAATACAGCCCAATATGGAAATTGTCTGATGTACAATGCACGCATATTTAGCTTGGTGCCCAGTGTGACTTCCAAGTCCTTTCTCAGCCCGTATTGATGTGGGATTATTTAACCCGAGGTGCAGAACTTGACATTTTTCCTTGCTGAGATTCATGTGGCTTCAGTTGGTCTAGCTGTCAAGGTTTCTTACGGTCCATCTGCTAACTGGCACACACTGACCTTAAGCCCACCTTGGTTTTAAAAAATGAGCTTGTCTTACATCCCATATTGTTTGAATAGAATGTTTGCAATACTGTTTAGGAAATAAAGAAACTGTCCTGCTTCCATAAAAGGGAAATAAAATAAACAGGAACAAGACCCAATACTATTTTAAAAGATGGATGCTAAGTGATAGGGTAGAGTGGTTAGATTTGAACAGTCATGTTAAAAGGGTTTGTGACTATTAAGCAAGTTACACTGGGACTGGTGTTGATCCCAAATAGAAGAAGAGCATTAGAACATTATTTGAAGGAGAGCAGTGAAGGGAAAAGATGTTTTTTAAGATGGAATCTGGTAGGTTGATGGGTGGAATTAAATTACATATTTGCCTGTAATAACAGGACACCGAACATGTTGACGCAAGAGGTCATCTTGGCCCAGAAGGTCCCATCCTGTCCTGTGTCCTATGTTCTCTTTATGTAAAGAAGCTGTTGAAATTTTGCATATATGAAACTTCCTCTCTCTTTTTTGTCTCACCTTTTCTTTTACTATGATTTTGATATATATTTTGCCCATAGCAAATGCCAACCATAATATTTTTTGTCTTCCTTATGTTGTCTTACATTATTTATCTTTCTATATCCAAGCTGCAGACTTAGTTATATACAGGGAGACAGAAATAGCTGTTACTGTGAAATGTGTACATGGTAGGATTTGCTTGAATTTAAGTGCTTTTGCATTATGTTTCTCAGGAATGCTGATAATTCATATTATTGTAACCTCTGTGGTGCTCTCTAGCCAAAGAAATCTGATGGCTTTTGGTACACAAACCATTCATATTTCTTCTCTGAGGTCACTTCACTCTTGTTATCCAGTGATAAATTAAGTGGAAGGGACAATTATGAAATAAATATTAGGGGAAAAATCTGGAGAAGGGAGTGAGGAGAAGGAGGATGTCTGTCAGTTCCACTGGGCCAGAAAATCTCAGGCAAAATATAATGCAGCTGAGGAGAAGCTGCCTTGGGTGAAGCTCTATAGTGTTTATGAAGTGTACTCAAACCAGAGGAAAAAGGCAGGAGTATGGGACTGAGCTGAGGAGAGAATGAGATCCAGGAATCCTTGCTTTGCACTAGGAATAAACTTGCCTCTCGTTGTGATCCCAAGGTGCTGCTTGTTGGAGATGAAGACCTGGAGAGGAGTATGTAGGTTACTGACAAACCTCTACATTTATTAAGTCACTGGTGTCAGATTTATAAATGGATATATCACATCCTATACATAACCAACCCTAAATTGCCTTTCCTGAGGAAAAGAAATCTAGCCTCCCAAATTAAAGACTTTGCACATGAGAATAGAAAGATCTTTGTTTAAATTGCAAATTATCAAGGCTTATTTTTTTTTGTTGTTTAAAGAAAGTGCTAAGCTGTGCAACAAATAGGAGATACATAGTTCTGTGTGTAATATCTGTGCTATATTTGAATATATGATAGAAGATCGTAATCCTTACTGAGCAGTTATAGTCCATATAATTAATGCTGTGTGTGATAAGTGAGCAACATCATGTGTTCCTGAAAATGAATCATTGTCTTTGTGTCTTTTATGCTTGGTTCTGATATTTGCATAGCAACAGATAACTAAACAAAGTATTATACAAAGGGATGAAATGACGATTTCTGAGGGTAAAAAGAACAAAATGTGTTAACTGATCTGTTTTGATAGCAGTGACTTTTACAATTTATCCAAATGAAATATGCTGTTATTATAGAAAGAAGAAGCCACAAAAAATCTGTTATCCAATTAGCTAGGAAAAGAGATTCAATGTATAACTCTGTTTAAAGTAAGAATTCTTGTAAAATGAAGACACTAATAATGTTTAAAGAAAGCATTGAAACAAATCTGAAGTTGGAGCTTCAATGATACAAGGTTGTGATATATTAACTTAAAATTTCTTCAAGCATATCAGGGTGATTTAAAGAAATTCTGGTAATGTGGAAGAAAGAATAAGTCAATGTAAACTTTCATGTCAAGATGAAAAAGTTGCAAGACAGTGTAAAATTAAATGAAGACCCTTTTAATTAGCTTATAACATTTTGAATCTCCTTAGTATGGGATAACGGTGTCTCAAACTCCTTTATTAAGTAGAACTCTGTGGCTCCTAATTAAATAAAGGCTGACCTAATGAATAGTGAAAGTAAGTACACCACTGCATACCTTTTAAGGATATTTCCAGGACCCTGTTCTACAGCATTTTCTGGTTTTAATGAATATAAAGAATCCTGTTGACCTGGAAGGGACTATTTGCTTAAACATAGGTATGGTATACTTCCATGTTTGCAGAAATATAGAACCTTTTTCTCTCATAGAATGTGAAAACAGGAAAATCTCATGCAATTATGTAATTATAACCTTGTCAGTACAGCTGTCATGAAGTGCTATGCAATTAAAACCTGTAAAATAAACTGCCATGAATTATTGTATCTCCTTAGTCCCGATCAATACAAATTAACCACTTACTGCAAATTCTAACTGGTAAAAGAGCTGTTAAATTACATTTTCTTTCATTGTACTTTTTTTGTCTTTTACAGGAAAAAGTAGAATATGCCTTCCTGATAATTTTTACAGTTGAAACATTTTTGAAGATTATAGCATATGGATTATTATTACACCCCAATGCATACGTTAGAAATGGATGGAATTTATTGGATTTTGTAATAGTAGTAGTAGGGTAAGTAACTTATCCTTCATTACACAAAGATTTAAAATCTTTACAGTGAGGTAGATATAGGTCTGTTTGGCTGTGAGTAACGGCCTATGCTTGATTTCTTTTCTGTTGGAGTAAAAGAACGAACTGATATGAGTGAAAATTCAAAAAGTCCATCAATGCTATCTGTGTGCAACACAGCCTGCAGCCAATCAGCTTTATCATAAAAGTTCCCAGGGAATTCTGAGTTCTGCCAAAAATTTTCCTTGGTTGTTGTCTTGCAGAATCTTCTCCATCTGATTTTTTTCAAGGTGAACTCTTGGTGTGTGATAAAGATTGATCTGTTTAGGTCAATATATTGTTATGTCATTTATTCATTTACCCCTATACTGTGGTTACGTGGAGTTCATCTGTTCTACAAAGACCTCTGAGAAAAACTCAT
Source organism: Anarhynchus alexandrinus (assembly GCA_008711295.1). Taxonomy (NCBI): domain Eukaryota; kingdom Metazoa; phylum Chordata; class Aves; order Charadriiformes; family Charadriidae; genus Anarhynchus; species Anarhynchus alexandrinus. The sequence continues at coordinate 219,569 of VUYV01000126.1, forward strand.
CTGTTTTGAAGTGGAGGAGAGTGGTCAGGGGAGACAGTGATTCCTTGGGTGGTTCCTTGACCTTCCTAAAATCTGAGGAAAATTGAACACTTAATGCTTTCCTTTGGGGTGCTGCACATCAGGCCCCATATATATATGATTTTGGCTTGCCTCGGGGAGAATGTATGCTAAAAATGCCTTTTTTTTTTTTTACCCTGTGTGCCTTCCTGTACACAGCAAACCCTGAAGAGTTTGTTCTGTTCCTCAGAGGAGGGACTGCTCGGGCCTTATGCAGGTTACAGAAGAGTGGAGAGTGGAACATCCCACACTTACATTATGCAGCTGCTTATGATAAATAACACATCTGGCTTTTTTGTCAGCAACTTTGTGTCAGTCGTTGTGCTAGTTCATTAGAAGATCCTACCTTCAGCTATCTAGGGAATTAATCTTGAGGCATATATTCCCCAATTCCCTAAATATGGAGGAGATTATATTGAAAAAAAAGGAAGTTCCAGTGCTGTAAATTTTGTTTACTGAAAACATTTATTGATATAGCACGTGGAGAACATTATCCGCATATAACTTTGTGTTGTGTCTGGCTTGCAAGGAAGATGTTGGCATGCAGTGTGCCATTCTAATTTCATTTTTAAGTTCAAACTATATCAAGGGTTGCCTGTAATTGAAAAGGCCCAGAAATTAGAGTGTGTGCTGCTCTTAGCTCACATCATTACATTAAGGGAAAAGAAAAAGATGCAAAGTAAAGGAAATTGTGGTAAAGCATTATTAAATTTGGGCAAGTATTATGAATGTATGAATACCCAATTTATAACTATTTGATTCTGAGATAGTAATTGTTACTGAGAAGATGGTATTTGGGCCAGTTGCTTGGCATTCAGGCAGTTTTGGTCCAGGGCTAAAATTTGTATAAATAGATCCTTCATCAGGTCAGGTCATTCTCAACAGATTGTCCTCCGTGCCTGAAGGGGAGGCTTGGTGGGCAGGTGTGGAGACTATCACACATAAGAGCTCTATTCTCTTGCCAGGCAGTCACTTGAATAGACCTCTTCCCTCTTGTCAAGTGACCATGGAGTTACAGTAACCCTGGAGCAGTCTAATTAACATGACCTCCATCTTTGGCTGTGTCCTAAATACATGATAAGTAAAAAATTTTCCATTAACTCCTAAACCACTCATTATTGGAGGCTAAATCTAGTTAGGTCAAATGCTCACACTGAATCCAAGGAAAACATAAAGAAAGAAGGACTACACCTTATCAAATACCTAAAATATCACACTAAGATTTAAATCTTAGCTCAAATCCCAAAATTTTGGAATATAAACTGTTGTGTAAGTTGTCATCAGTCTACCTGGAAGACAAGGTGGACCCTTCATAACACATTCAGGCACTGACAGATCTGAGCAATATTTTTGTTTCTTCTTCTAAGAAGAATACAATCCACATAAGCAAGTAAGCAAGCAAGCATGAGTCCATTTATTTAATTAATGCTTAAAAGCCCAGTGAAGAATTGATTTTCATATATAACTCAAGGTGGGTATGGAATCACTTCTGGATCTGATTCTGTTTGACTAATTTCATTGTGAAATTTCATTAGGTATTTTAATAGCTCTGAAAGATCTGCCAAGATGTCCTGTATTGAATGTATTAGGTGAAATGTGCTTCATGTGCTTTCTTAGTAGAAACTGTAGCTGTCCAAATGCATAAATCTTAATTATACTAAAAGAAATCTCTACTAGCAAAAGATAAGTATGTATAGAGACTTTTTTCCACAACATTAAATTTAGCATTTAAACTTTGGTAAACTGTACAGGAAAATAAATGTTAATTTTAGAAGTAATAAAGGAGATCAATGGTTTTATACCTAAATGGCTTTATAGGATAGACGTGAAATGACGTGGCTGTAGACATAGCTGTTAATGAGATGTTTTCTCCTGTCTTTGTCACTTCTCTCTGAAGTCAAAGTATGAATTACTTTCAGAGTAGTCTACTACTTGCCTGCATGCTATGCCACATAATTTCCATTTATTTCTCTGAAAGAATAAGGTCCTGGAAGAGAAAGCTTTCATAGCACCTTCCTGTGCTTGTAGCCCTTTAATTTTCTGAATGATGTATGGACTGACAGACTGCAAACAGCTTCTCTTAATTTGGGACTTGATTCAGAAGTCTGTTTAATCATGTCTGCCTTTAGAGCATGAATAGTCACTCTGAAATCATTGAGATGGCTCATTTTCTTAGAATTATGCTTCTGTTCAATTACAGGGCTGAATCAGGACCTGAAATATTAAATGTCTGGATTTCTATGGTTATAGCAGTACGTGGGTTGCTGGTGTTCATTCTTAGTTCTGTAGTCTTCGTGGCTGGCTTTCACTCTGGAGGGGACTGAAGCAGAATATGCATGGATATTGACTGATACAAGTCAATTGCTTACTGTGGGGAGAGAGTCTTCAATATCCTAGTTTGGGCGACTTATTAAATATAACATGATTTCTAGCAACTGTCCAGTGTGACAGAATTGTGAACCAGAGTTGTGAAACGTTTTCTTGACAAAACCAAAAACCTGTGCATTTCAGGCATCCTTTAAAAGCGTGAAACATTTTTCAGGATTACAAAACTCTATTGACTTGATAATCCTTTCAGGGGGAGTTCAGTTTTACAACTACTGAACTACAGATTCTGTGCAAAGGCTAGTATGGTTTGCATGGTCTAGCCAGTCTAGAAAACCATGCATCTGAAATGCAGGTCCAAACTAAAATAAACCTAAGATTACTTTAAACTTCAGCCACTTGCATCACTTTGAATTGCTGCTAGAACTGGGAAAGAAAAATAAAACTCTGGTCTTCCAAAGCGTTCTAATGAATGACTAGTTCATTTCTGCAGTTAAGAAATACAATATAATAAATGAGTCATCTGGGAATATTTTTATCTTCATAGATATTATGTGTAAGACACAAATATTTTTGGTGTTGTTAAATGTCGGACTTTTCACATATTCTGGTTTTGCTGATTGTATTTAGAATATTGAGCTGCAGTGTCACTTGGAGTTCATATCCTCCACCAAAATTAAAATACATGGTTTCTTGTGATTATCTATTTAATGTTATAAAGAGAAGACTAATTCTCCAAACCTTACAGCTCAAACGTTTGAACAAAGAAGTGGCAAAGTAGCTTCATTTATTTAAAAATAGCAGAGTGTGTATACAAGCAGAATGTTAATTTATTGGATACTGTGTGATCATCACTCTCTGGAGGGATTAGAAACTATTGCACTTCATAACTCTTCCTGTCATGATTTAATGTGTAAATATACCTCTCAATTTGAAAGCTGAACAGCTTTTCGGACTTGTCTGCAGCTCAAGTAATTTCCTAATACCTTTGATTGCATGATAAATGGATGGTGATGACCTTACCCTTCATCTCATTTTCTAGATTATTTAGTGTAATATTGGAACAATTAACCAAAGAAACAGAAGGTGGCGGCCACTCAGGTGGCAAACCTGGTGGCTTTGATGTCAAAGCCCTAAGAGCCTTTCGTGTATTGCGACCTCTCCGGCTTGTATCAGGAGTGCCCAGTAAGCTCTTTTCTATTTAATTCCATTGGAATGAATACTGTGACTGGTCTGATTATTTAACTTTCTTGTTCCAGACACTAACAGAAATGAGTTAATATAAAGTTGATTTCTTGTTATCTGGTTATGTATATAAAGTGGGTTTCGAGATGAATGATAACCTATTTCAAGTTGAACGAAGGATTGTGAATTCATTCAGTGTATGATCTTCTTACACAATTCAATAAGCAGACAGGGGAATACACTTCTTTTTTAGAAGCTTTATATAAAAGTAAATTACATGTTTAAATGCAAATACATCAGAAAAAAAAATCAGATTTTTTTTTATTCCAAAACCTTGCAGATCTGAAAGTGTAGGTGGTCCTAAAATAGTTTATATGTTGGTAAGTGTATGCCAAAGCACATTACACATTTCTTATTTCCTGCCCCCTCCAATGCACATGAATGCCTTCTGTTTATCCCAGTAGACCTAACAGATAAATTAGGAAAGTTAAAAAGTAGAACAATATTATTTAAAGAAACCAATTGAATTTTCTGATAATCTTTCCTGTTTTCTTTTGATATGTTATTAATTATGGAAGCTATTTGGACTGAAGAAGTTTATAGCTTACAATTCAGCTCTTTCCAAGACATTCAAAAGAAGAATCCTATATACTGTGTTTATTATATCAGTCTGTTACATGGAAATGATCGTGGTGGTATATATTTAGCAAAAGAACTTCAATGAAGAAAGAAGTCTTATGAAACGTCAGAAGGGAATTCTATTAAAATAAAAATGAGCCTTTTTTTTTTTTCCTCCTTGGTACTGTGGCAGCGTCATTAGTCTGGGATTTACTTCTTTTGGTAAGACCAAAATTTGGCTAAATATTTAATTAAGGAGGAAAAAAAAGAAAAATGAAGTAGTTCTGAAAGTGATGAGGCACAAATGATGAAAAAGTAAGTTTGTTCAGGGTAAAAATGTGTTTTCCTAGGTAACTATGCTTTATTTCTTTCTCCAGACCAAAAATACAGTTCTGCAGCTGACTGAGCATACATATTCTCAGGACTGGCCACAAAGTTGTGGTTGTAGCACAGAACTTTTAAAAAGTCACATAAAATGACCTACAGCCACACGCTGACTACATGCTCATTTATTCTAAATACCCATAAATTCTTGTGACATATTTCAAGCATTAACTTCTATGGCACAACCTTTGTTAACAGAGGAAATAATTATACAAAGTCAAATACTTATGAAGTATTCTATGTCACAAGAACATTTTGTGGCTCTGGGCAGTAGAATTTTTTTTAAAACTGATTCACTCTGCATGCCTGTATCATTTCTAATAATGTGTAATTATAGAAAATTTGGTAGGGCAAGACTTAGAAATCTGGTTCATATCTTGTATCCTCTTTTTTTTCTTTTAGGTTTACAAGTTGTCCTGAACTCCATTATAAAAGCCATGGTTCCCCTCCTCCATATTGCCCTTTTGGTATTGTTTGTAATCATAATCTATGCTATTATAGGATTGGAACTTTTTATTGGAAAAATGCACAAATCTTGTTTTCTTATTGATTCAGGTAAGTCATGAAACTGTTGACTAAGATAAAGGACTAATTCTGTTTTCTTTCAAGTCTGTGTGATTTCAGTTTGAAATAGAACAGGGGCCAAAGCACTAAAACTGTTATAACCCCAGTTTTCACTGTGATTCATAATTTTAGGAAGAGTGCATTAAATTTAAAAAACCATCAGTGATGCAAACTAGTTGGAGACTAGAACATACTCTGAATAGGTTTTCATTTCTGAAATGTGTAACTGAAATGTCAGTAGTGAAAATAGTAAGGGTGACTATCCACAAGGGACAACTTGATAGTTTTTTCTGATCTCTGATTACTGGAGAGGTACCTAGTCCTGTTACAGGGAAGGCACACTTTCCTGAGTTCACAATCTGGCAATGTCTTTCCTTGAAGATTGTGGCAGTATGGTAAGAAGTGCAGTTCTGAAATGAGTAATGAAAGAAAAACGCGTTCCTCTGTCCAGGTGAAATGATGAAGTGAAAGTGTTTGTTATGGGAGAATTTTGAAGGAGTGAAACATCACGAGGGAGATCTGATGGCTAAGGGTACGTTTCTATCAGCTCAGTGTTGAAGTAGACTATATGTACGAAGAATTAGTCTAGAGCTGTTTCCTTGGTCGTCCATATGTTAGTATGAATTGACATGAAGTGAAGAAACAGCAATGAAGAGAAAAAACCCACAACCAACCATGGTTGGTATTTAAAAGATATATTGTATTATTACATGCTTCTTTCCACTGCTTAGTTACTCCACTACTTAGTTACTCGGATGTTCTTAGTTACATTCAGTTTTGATTCAGCCTTATTTCAAGGCTGTGAGGCCCAGATGTGAGAGACCCTAAAGGCTCTGAAGCTCCCACAGGTTGCCTTTCTCATGCTGATATCTGGCTTTACCTTCCAACAGAAGAGTTAACTCGCAAAAACTTGAGAACTGAAAGTTCTGATTATTTTTGGTCAATTTTCAGATATACTAGTTGAAGAAGATCCAGCACCTTGTGCATTCTCAGGGAATGGACGTCAGTGTGTCATGAATGGCACTGAATGTAAGGGTGGATGGGTTGGACCAAATGGAGGCATAACCAACTTTGATAATTTTGCATTTGCGATGTTGACTGTATTCCAGTGTATAACCATGGAAGGATGGACTGATGTGTTGTACTGGGTAAGTTCATAAATCACTGAGCTTTGTTTACTTTTAAACAAGCTTCAATGTTCAAGTGAGAAATAGACTGTGGTTTACAATACCGTCAGAGGGAAATCTTGGTGAGTTTTGCGGGAGACGAGCTCAGCTGCATACTTTTTCCAGTCACAGCATCGTACTGGACTCCTCAGGCTAAAAAGACATTTTAGAAACAAATTTATTCATTGCTTATTTGAGAGGGTTTTTTTGCCTACTCCATTTGGATAAATGTAATATTACATTTATGTCCTTTGGACTAGCATTTTTTTGTGCAAGCCTACATTTTTTTAATACGTCTTTTCTGATTAAGCTTAAGAGCTCTCTTTTTGCAGGATTTCTGCAAAATATTTCACAGTATTAACATAAATTAGAACAAAGCAAGTTCCCAACTGTCATTGCTTGCCATGGGGACTGCAAACCGTTTGTTAACCATTCAGGAACAACAAATCACAGGAGCTGTGAGCCTGACATTGTCTCCGTAGAAGCAGCAAAAGGTATAAAAAACCTAACTATTTAAGTCCCCACCTTTAAATGTTAGTCTGGCATCAGATATGGAACCTTGTCGTGGTTTAACCCCAGCCAGTAACTAGGACCATGCAGCCTCTTGCTTACCCTGTCTTCACCCCCGAGAAGGGTAGGCAGAAGAGGGAGAAAAGGAGGGGAAAGGGAAGAAAAACTTCATGGGTTGAGATAAAGACAGTTTAATAGAACAATAATGGAAAAGGAAAATAACAACAATAATAATAATAATGATAAAAGAATATACAAAGACATATGTCACTCTCACTAGCCGGTGAATTGGTTGTCCAGCCCAACCTGAGCAGAGATCGTGGGTGCCCCCCCGGCCCTGGCCAACCTCCATTTATATACTGAGCCTGACGTCTATGGTACGGAATATTCCATTGGCCATTCTATTCTTCTGTCTATGCTCCTTTTTAGCTTCTATGGGAAGCTGAAAAAAGTCCTTGACTAATGTAAACATCACTTAGCAGCAGCTAAACCAATATGCATTATTGACATTCTTTTCATACCAAATCTGAAAATGCAGCAACCACTAGGAAGAAAATTAATTCTATCTCAGCTGAAACCAGTACAAACTTCCACAATCACCACATACACAGACAGCTGGACACAGGCTGGGAAACTGAAGATATCTTTAGTTCTGGTTTTACAAATGAGAATGGAGGTAAAAGAACACACAGATTTTTAAAGGACTAGGGTCAGGTAGACATTTCTCTGCCTAACCCCATTTCAATTCATTACATTGCATTCTTTTGTGAATCTCTAAGCACCTAAATATCTGATGTGAGTGATTTGTCCAAGGTCATTCAAGAAGTCTATGACAGAATATGCCTACCATAGGCGCTGAAAATCAATGAGAATATTCTGTACTACTTGGTACTCAGCAGTAAGTCTTTGCAGCAATTAGGACCTTATAACAAATATAATTGTAACAGTTCAAATATTGGAAAATACTTACGAAAAAAGATAACTGATTACTAGTAAGGATCATCCTTAGCAAGCTGTTAAGAATGGATGAACTATCTTAAGATGTATCTTACTGGAACTATACTTTAGGTTATGTTGCTCACAGCAGCTTACGTTTTGAATTTCTTCAACTTTGTCTGGACGAGTGGGACTGTTTACTGATAATTGATCTGTTGTGGTGTATTGGATGCAATTAAGGATGTGGTATTACCCAGTGAGTGAACACTTACATTTTTTAGCAACAAATGACCACATAAAGTTAACACCAGAGTGTAGTCTCAGATAAAATCTATTATACTAGAATATAGACTATGGAGATGTTTTTAAGATAATGTCACTGTAACGATAATTAAGATGGTAAACTGGCATTCATTTAGGATTGAAAGACAAAAAAATTGACAAAATATGAATCTCTGCTTCCACTGTCTGTTATCAGAGATACAAATTTGGCTATAAACATGCACACTTTCAATACTAAAGAGTCTAACAATAATGCATAGCTACATATAGGCTAGTGTATTGTTTCTCATAGTGTAGGTTTATCAACTCTTCCGGTTTTGCTCTCCAACTCTTCCTAATTTTCTCAAGACTTTGTGAATGTAGTATTAGTGTATGCTTTATACAATTTACGTTTGTGATGATGAGTTACTTTTATCCCTCCTGAAAGTAAAGGGAAGGCTTGCTATGATTCTTTAGAGAAAAAAAAAAAAAATTAACATCTTTCAAGGCAAAAGTATGCCCACATTTCAGTACTTGACAATTCCTCCAACTGTCACCAATTTTTTCAAAGATTACTGTAAAAACTTCAGGGAGTTACTGTATTTAGAACATGATTGTTACAAAAGATATAGAAACCATTTAAACTGAGTGGCTCAGTCTTAAACATTTTTTCCCCTCAGAATTAATGAGCTAATGATCTGATGCATCTTAAATCTTTGTGGTCTCCATTGACAGCACAAGAAATAAACCCATTAAAATAGTGTGCTGAATATTGTCATGATCAGACAAAATGCAAGGCATAAGAAAATTAAAAACTTAAAAAATTCAAAACTACCCACGAGTTATTTTATTTATCTATAATGAGTTTCTGATGTAGAAGGTATTTACAGGTACAGTTTCATGTTACTGTCAGTTTTCGTTTTATTACAAATGATACTGACATTATTAGAGAAGCAAATATTTATTGATCTAGTGAAATATAATCAAGGTCAGATAGTCAAGTGGCTTTGGAATCTGTCTTAGCTGATGTTTAGATAATTAAATTATATATATGGATTCTTTCTATCTGTAGACCAACAAATTGCCCATTGTCAAGCTGAAATTACTTGCTGAGGACAAGAGAAATGACAATTTATATGTTTTAATTTTAGCCCTGGATTAAGCTGAGGTAGATTTACCTATTGCTAGGTAAAAATTAGAAAAGATTTTCTTTTAATTGCAAATCGTGAAAACATTAGGGGTATACCAAATTGTAATAAAAATGTCCAAAGAATCTAAGAAAACAATTTTAGCTAGAGGTGCATGGGTTTTGTGTGTTGCTTTTTACTTAGGAATTTATTGATGATACACAACTGAATGAGTTTTATACAAAACATAAACAAATAACACCAAAACCACAAATATTAGAAGCTGCGCAAAATTCTGATTTCCATTTTGTCACTGTGTGAACAGTAAAATTAACTATGTAGGCTTATCTCGCTAGCAGGTGTAATCTGAGTGGGTGAAATACGTGCAATATTTTGCATCATGTTATGTGGTGTTCTGTTAGCAAGAATGACAGGTGAAAATGACAGCTTCCAATAACACTCACTAGCCCAGCTCGTTATCACCTGGTTAACAACAGTAAACTCAGCTTAAAAATTCTTCAAATATCAATAATGATTTTTCTCTTATGCATACCTGTTATAAATTGAGGGCTTGATCCTTCTACTGCTAGGCACCCTTCAGATCCTGGTGACACAGACGTCCTGCTGCTCACCAGTTTGCATCTGAAGCCCATATGTCGTATTATTTTTTAGAGTATCTTCATCTGGCCACTTTCCTCTCTCTAACTTATGTGGAACTCACTGGATAGCACGTAGTACACATTTCATCCACAAAAACTGTGACTCCTTAGTGCCAAATGCTAGACTTAACTACAGAGGTTAAGGGATAGTGTCCTTGTTTTCACCAGCTAGCGCAGCATATGGGTTCCCAAATTGTATAATATGTGGCTGCACATCTGTACATCTTCTCCATTTATATTAGGACTGAGCTTATTCCCAGTCACGGTCCTTTCTGTTTGCTCTCTAGCCCTAGCTGAAGGCTTATGCTATTAGTTTTGGATCCCAGTGCAGTCCTTGTTATTGGCAAAGTGGCAGCCTCTATGTGCCCAAGTTTTTAATGCTCTGGCTCACATTCTGAAGCTGAGTGTAGCATTCTTTGCCTCATTTTCAGTTTATGCTAGCAAGCACTCAAGAATTACAAAATCTGAGTCTACATTTGCATATCTGGCTCTAGATTTTTTCCATGTCTTTCAGACATCTAGATTTATAGTCTATTAATGGCAAACACGTATTTTCTAAATTGCTTTTTATTTTTAGCTATTTCACTTGATACGTAGGAACACACATAATGAGCAGCGGTACTTGCCAATAAAACCCCCAATTTTCCCATGAATACCAAAATTATCCCATTTAATTCTTCTTGTTTGCACCATAGTGAAGTTATCTTGAGTTACTACACTTGAATAATCTACACTGACACTACTGCACCTTGAATGAGAGATAGACAGTGCATCTGTGAAATAAACTACTGTGTGATGGATTGCCAGAACAGTTGATTCAATGATTGAGCAACTGTATTAGTGGCTACTGAATTATTTACTAAGTCTATTTTATGGACAGACATTGCATTACTAGCTCAAATATTAATAGCTCGTCAGTTCTCTGACACCTAGCTAGCACTGTTCAGATTGATCTTGGAGATTTTTGAGACTGAAGCACTCAAGCTGAAATTGCTGAATAATGGTACATTGATGTCTTACATGATTTTGCCTATTAATACACCTACTGATATGTTAACAAGATATACTCTCAAGGATTCATGTTTAAAATACACAATTCATTACCTGAAACATCTAAGCAATCTAAAATATATCTAAAACTTGCATAAGGTTTAAGGAAAGGGGTGTCAGGTTTTTTTTTTTTAATGTACCCTTTACTAATATGTCAACTTCTTAAGACTGTGTCCTTTACTACTGTTTGATAGTAACATATGTTATAGTCAAAGAAATACTTCATTCATAATTCCTCTGCTTTTATAACAAAAAGAAGTGTGCACCTAGAAATCTGGGGTTTTTTTGCTTTAGAAATTAAGCTTTATATGCCCCAATATACTCCTTGAAGCATCTTAGAACATCTTAGAATCAATCATTTCTGTAACACAGTCTGTTTAGTCTGCACTGGACTTTTGCATCTGTCTAGTATGCAGGTGTCTACACAGCCATTGTATTAATGTTACTGGAAGTAACATATCAAGATAGAAAAGGCTGTATCAATAATTCTTTGAATGTATTTCCATAACCAAGTACAAGAGCTGTGGCTTCCTCACTAGCTTGCCAGTAGTACAAGACGACTTTCTTTATTGTGCATAAACTAAAAAGTACAAAATCATTGCACGTTTGTTTTCTAACTGGATGAGAATTTCAAAGAATGATTATAACTCCCACATAAACCTATGAATAGAAAAGAAAAGAATTACAATAATAAACCAAATCAGTCTATTGATTTTTCAGAGTATCAATCAGATGATCAGGGACTCAGACCATCTTCTGATCATGTCACTTTTTAGAATGCTCCTAGTTCAAGAATCTTAAAGGACAGCCTATTCAGAAGTATTGTAAGGAGATATAGTGTACTTGAAACCAGCTGATGTGCAGCCAAAGATTTTTCCTAAACAAGCAAATATTTTGCAAATATACCTCACAAAAAAACCCCTTGGCTCAGCCATGAAGTGTATTATTAGTCCATAAACAAAAATCTGCAAAGTATGTTTGAAGTATTATCAAAGCTGTCATCAGAGTGTCGAGCAGGAATCTCTAAAAAGTATCTTTCAAAAAATGTGACCAGCAGTCAAGTAAGCAATAATACTCTAGAACTTCAAGCTGAATAATTTAATAAGCAAATGGGAAACAACTACTTTGGGTGATTTAAGTCACATCAGTCACATTACAACTGCAGAATGGAAGGCACATTATTGCATCCAAAACAATACTTGTCAGTGATGAATTTCAGCTTACACTCTGAGAGAAGTCAAAGGATGCTTGACAGCTTTTTTTTCCTTTTGTACATCAGCTGCAATTATTCAGCAAACAATGTTAAAAATTGTGAGGGAATATGTTAGAAAAATCTTAGAAAATATTTATTTCTGCCTTTGTCTGTTATGTACTAAGGATAATTTAATGCTGTTCTATTAGCATCCCTCAACACCACTCACAGGTCATCTGAGGAACAGTCTTCAGTGAAACAAGTCAGCTCATCCCTAAAGGCACTGATGTGCTGGATGCACAGTGCACCTGGCCTGTCTGTCACTACATAGCCAAAAATTTAGCACATGATATCCAGCTGGAGAAAGAGCAATAGAAATTTTGGATGACAGTCTTAATATATTGCATATATCACACTTAAGAGCCAGGAATTGTAGGCAGAGGTTTTCGAATTTGCGTGTTAATTACTTGAATCCAATTTCATGTTAAAATCTAGCTTAACCCCATCACCTTTTAGGTAATGATGTGGACTAATTACTTTTTTATATCATCTAGGTAGATAGATAGATATGTTCTCTGCATATAAAAAGCTCTGAATCCACCAATTTTAGATTGCAAAGAGACAAGACTTAAATTGACAATAAATTAGAAACCTCAGAAAGGGAGAAAAGAGAATGATCAAATTCAGACATGCAAACAGAGCTGCCAGTCCAAGGAATATACATATTAAAAGTTTGAATTGGCATTGAAAGGGATGATCATATAACTTTTTTCAAATGAACATCTTAACACAAAGAGCTCACCTGAGGGGGATTTTGAACTGCCTCATGGGGAAATATCCCATGAACTGAACTTGATTTACTTTGACAAGATACCTGGTATCTTAGTCTTAGCTGACTGCTGACCTGTACTGCAGTCAAAGCCTAGAACTAATTTCTTCTCATAGATCATTGCAACTACTCAGAAGAACATACTATTTCTCCCCAGAAAGTTTAAATAAAATGGATAGGAACTGGATTAGAAGTAGGCCAAACTTTAGGTAGCATTAGGAACTCCACTAGTTGAACAGCTAGAGTTTCTTCCAAAAACTTCGTCACAAGAAGCAAACAATCCTGTTAAAACCATCCTAGTTCCCAGACTGTCCCATGATAACAGTTTTGTAGATACATTCAGATTGACCTTGAGTATTGGGGTTTTGTTCATTGTTTCTACATAAAGCAAGGTAACAATTTTACATTGACAATCTAAATAGTACATGCTATTACGCTTGCAGTTTTTGTATCCAGCATATGGGAAATACTAAGTACATCCAATTAGTATACGATGTTGTATGGTACATATATAGGTGGAATAGCAGATATGAAAAGAAAAACGGTATTTAATATATATCGCTAAAGTGGATACTATTACTCTATGTATTTTAATACATGGTAGGCTAAATATTTTAAAATAAAAACACTGTTCCATCACATTAGATAATTCATTTCAATAGTTTTTTGAGGCCTTAGATTTATTAGACCTAAAGATCAGTACATAGGTTTTATAAACTTCTTACGTGAAATTAGTTTGGGCAATATAAATAGGGAGAAGCACTAACAAATTTTTCATCTTAAATTAACACGCTGCAACCAATGAAGGAATCAAACAGTTCCATTTTGCTATACCTAGAATATAGAGTTTGTTAAACCTGGTAGAGTCCTCTGACAATCCAACAGAAAACCTTCACTGGATTATTGCTTTGTAGAGGCAGTACTCCTCGTTTTGTTATGGTAATGGCTATCTGCTCTGCAGATTCAGCCTGGAATACCTATCTGAAAAAGAGAAAATAATTTCTTAGCAGTCACATTTGACATCTAGGTTTTCTGTGGAACAATTATTTGATTATTCTTTTTCTCCTAGTTAAAGACGGTAAGCTGATTAATGAAATGCCACCAACAGTAACTAGCTAAAATGGCATTAGATGCAAAATGAAGTATCGGAACGGAAGAAAAATTAAGACCTGCATCAAAACTGATTTCTAATCAATATTAGAAAAAAACAATAATAAGCAATCAGCTTTGAAGAATAAGTGCATTATTTGGCTACCTAAATTATACACTTCGTTACTAACAATGTATAAAAATACAGTAGCAACTGAGGTCTGTTCAGATAGATCAAAGCAAATTAATAAAACTGAAGCAGTGTCTCACAAGTTGAGGTTTAACTTGAGATGGTCACTTGTATGTGTCCTATATGCAACTTTATAGCACGGTTAACGTACAGAAGATGGGGGCCAAATTTAGAGGTGATTAAGCAATTATGAAGCTCTCTAGGTACTCTAGCAATCTTTCACTTCTCCAAGGGATATATTTCTCTTTATGCCTTAATGTCTGAGCCATGAAATTCTGATTTTCCATTTGTTGCTGAGCTGAAATGCTTAACAAAGCAGTGGTCTCTGAGTTCATATCCCACCAGTGTATGTCTCCACTTACTTCTGTGCTGGCAGTACAACAAAGTTGAGTCTGGCCAACCAGGAGAATGTCAGGGCAATCTGTGCTTTAACTCCAGAACCCAGAGAAGACTGAAGATAAAATTGCATGCTTTTACAAGCCAGCATGGAGGCTGCTACACTTCAAGCACAGGCTGTTTTAAGTCAGCTTTAAGTTAACTCCACTTCAGCCTTGAATATCCCAGGACACAAGCTTTGAAGCTAGAAGGTTTTGAAAAGCTGTCTGGTATGCTCTAAAATGAGTAGCATAAATAGCCTGTGATCTGAGGTTTTGGGAACCTACATTGTATGCTTCCAAGAATGCAGGATTAGTCCCATTTCACAAAATACTGATTTCTGAAGGATTTTTACACCCGTCAAGAGACTGAGTTTGTCAGTCTTAATGATTTTAAGATTATTAGGTAGATCATAGGTAACAATAAATAAACCCACCAGTTATGTATCTTTTGGAATATTATAAAAGCAGGAAGGTAAAATTGAAACCTAAGGAAACTCAGAAACTTAAGAAATTAAGCAAACTTGAAACATTGTGTAAAATAATTCAAAGTAGATTCGTGCATCAGTGCATTATAGCTGTAATAGTACAAATGCAGAATTAGAGGTGTTACTGCATTGCTTTATCATTATCCCCAATTAGAGCTTATATTAATTGATACATACAAAGAGCTTGCAACAAATTGCAGTAAACCAGTACCAGGTGTACAGAAAAATAAGACCTTGATCTGCACTCAGTTGTGTATGGGGATTTTACTCACAATTATCACAGATAAATGAGACATTTTAATGATTTCTAATTAATGTTTTAGATTGGAGTGTGCCATCTGCAGCTGTCTAATACTAATGGTTATGTCTGCTGTAAATTTGGCTTTCTCCCTGTTTCACTTCAGAGTCTTGGTCTCTGATCATCTACGTCGTCGCTTTGTAATGATAGTTGACTCCAACTACAGCACCGCTAACAAGATAATTCACTCCAGATGCTGCATGAGGCAGTTTCAGACTGTACCAAGTTTGTCATATCAGCTCTAGATAATTCTTCAAGACTTTGCAGACATATACTCACAAATATATGCATGTAAATACAAAGAGCGAAATATACAATGAAAATTAATTATTCTGCACCAATTTAAGTTGCACAGAGTAACTTGTCTCCTGATCTGGTAGCATCAACAAATGGGACCTTTTACAAGGACTTTTGAACTGTCAATTACTGTGTCACTCATGAAAGGGATAGGAAGAGCCTCAGAGTTTTCATAGCTGTTTAAATACACAAATCTAATCTCACATCTTTATGAAAGGAGTGTAGCCAAAAGTGGTATCTCTGGAGAATAAGCATTCTTAAACACTTAACTGAGTAGTACACATCTACTGTTAGGGTGAAACAGAATTAAGTGATATGAAAAATACTTTATCCTTCATACCATCCGTTATCTCATCTATCCTCTGGCTGATGTGATGGATAAACTAAATCAAACTGAAATCCAAACAGTAAGACTAGATCTGGAAAAAGGCACAGAGAACAGCAAGAAGGATGGTCCTCGGGGGTGTCTTTGCAATAGGCGTTATGGATGCTAAAAGCTTAATGGACTCAAAACGATATGGGCCAAGTCCATTGAGAGCCATTAAATATGACACCTCCTTTGGTATATACGTCCCTGACCCACAGACAGTGGGAGTCTTGCAAGGCTTTTTGCTGAGGATTTGAGATATGATATCTCCTAGATTTCCTGGTGTTACTTTAGCATAATTCAGAGGCTTTTATTGTTTATGTTTCTTAGTTGCAACTTCCAGTGTATCTGGAATTTGGGTGTTCGTAACTCCTTATTCTGCACTTTGGGTGAGAAGTCAGCATTAATCCTTTCAACTGAAAATACCTTATTTCTGAGGATGAAGATTTTCCTGTGCTCATATATTAACCAAGCTCTGCCTCAATTTTTTATCAGAAGGCAAATTGACTCCTTTAATCTTTCTTTAATTGAAAGTTACGGAAAATGCCACTTGACATGCATGAAATGAGTAGCTAAGTTTTCCAAAAGGAAAGGACTTCTTTTTTTATACTTTCATCTCTGGTATTAATGCAATCAGAAATATCACTTCATGAATAGAAATTACAATGCATTACTTGAATAGAGTTTAATTGTCTCTAGAATTAAATGGTAAAATTCTTGAGTAGATGCAGTTTCAGGCTGTTGCTTTTAGGAAGTCAGTCTTAAGTTCGTGCAAAGGTGTTCTACTAGATTAAGGGTTCCTGAGCTAGGAATGCCTCTGAATTAGTTCAGCATCTGCCCAAACCAAAGCATTTCTTCTACTAGTGGTTAGCTGCAGTTTCCAATTTTTACATCACAGGGCATTTGTACTAGGTAGATTAGTCTAAAACATTGGGTTTACAATCAAACTGAATAAATGAGAAGGAATTTTTTTCATATGTTACGCACTATAAAGTGAATGAAGGAAATGCAAATCACAGTTGCCTATGCTAATAGAGCCTTTATGACAGAGCATGGAAATTTCAGCTTTGCTCCTGGGTTCCTAAGTTAGCACAATGCCTGGCTTCTTGAATATGTTCTCTTTGTGAGCAAAAAGAGTTGGATTGCAGTGATTCCAAGAGCTCTTTTTTCTCAAAGTAAAATTGCAAATATTAATCTTTCAGGTTTTTCAAAAAGATTTATAGCAGGAAAATGTTGGCATCAACACCAGATGAATTTATGTCTTCACTCTGAACTCTGGTGACTTGCAAACAACTATTTGCTAATGGTACAGTTCAGTTAGATGCAAAATGCATTCATGTGTATTTGAGATTTAGTCAAAACTTTCACTCTTAATCAGCTATCGTTAGAAGAACACTTTGCATGTATCATATGAATCATTTCTATTAAGGAAAATTAATTCTAAAGCAATAAAATAATTATTAATATGCATTTTAAAAAACTATTGAGTAAATTTTATTTCTAAACCTTAAGACCACATGCCTGCAATTGAAAGAAGATGCACAGGGCAGCATACACTGGGACATAGCAGAAATTCAATCTGGGCAATAGGGTATTTTACTAAATACCTGAGTGTCTTCATTATTAAGACTTCTTCAATGTGGGAGACTTGCTCTGAGGGAATGGGCATGGATGAAAAAAAAACACCCAAAACCAAACCAAAATTGATCTCCTTAGCATAGGCACCTGACGTGGTAAGTATTGCTAGAAGTATATTAGTACAGGAGACTAAGTATAAGTAGGTCAGTATAATGGCAGCATTATGAAAGACTTTATTTTCCATATGAATATGCTGTTACAGAATTGGACTATGAAAACTTGGGATCTTTTAAAATTGGAGGTAATGATCCCAGCCTTTCTGAATGACTATAACCCTTCTCCATTTTAATTTCTGCAAAATACACTTTTATTGAAATTAAAAGGAAAAAATCCAAATCAATTATATATTTTGCAGTTTTCTTTTCTTTTTTCCTAGCAAGTCTAAGTAGTTTTAATAGCAAGTCTAAGTAATTGTAATTTACTTTTCAGTACCTCAGTTCAATTACTAAAGCATTTTAAAAGATGATATATAGAGAGATTATTTTAAAGGATGCATGAAGAAGTTGTGTAAAATAATCTTCTTTGGTTACTTAGGAAGTTTGTTTATTTGTTTATTTCAGTTAGCATAAAGTGGCATTATTACAGATCACCACTGAAGAAAAGTGCCCGTGGGCCTTAACCTGCAAAGACTTAATGCGTTTCCTTTTATCTAACCATCCCTAGGGCCACCTTGCAGAAACTGAGATTATGATACATTTTTAAAAGACAGAGGAAAAAATAAAATAAGTAGTACAGTTTGAAAAATGATGGTTCCCATGTTTAGTGTGTCTATTCCGACAGAGATGTTAAGGACGACAGGAGTCAAATTTGACTATCAATAGAGCTCAAAGCCTAATCATGAATTTCAGGTATGACAAACAGCATTCACAGAAGAGGGAAAAGGTTTGCCCAATGATTTTTCTACAATACCATATCCAATCTCGAATGCTCATGCAGTTTTTATTATCTGCTGAATTTTCATGGCTAAAAAGCATCTTAAGAAGAATCTAATGCAAACTTGTCAGCATAAACAAAAAAGACAGAATAATTCCTCTCCCATGAGAGACATTTCCAAGAAGTTCCAAGTCAGAATTATTTTTGTAACTTACCAAAATGTCTTTTTGAACCTGAATGCTACACACAAAAACAATTTCCCTGTGTTTTAAAATATCTTATTTTCTGAATAGGCCTTTTTAGATTTCCATTGGTATGTTTCTTAAGTCCCTCTGCTGATATGTATAATGAGCTTGCTAAGAATAGACAGTGGAAAAGGTCTTTATAGAAAAGCTTGTGTGAATCTATAAAAAGTGTACTTAAAGCTCAGTTACTTCAACATTATATTAAAAAAAAAAAGTAACAACATTTTAAACATCATTTAACCTTTTTGTTCAGAAGTGTTTGTGGAATATTTCCATGTTTCCACTATGTTTCTAAAATTAGATTTCAGTTTTTCATTTTCCTAAAATTGTGTTCATGTTGTTCCACAACTTCATTCTCATTTATTTCTTTTTGAATTAATTTAAAATGTCTGACTGCATCCAACTGTAGTATTTCAGGAAAAAAATATTGAAATTCCATGTTACAGAAAATAATAATATTGCTTGTACTGTTGAGATACATATTACCATTTCTTTTCTCAAAGGATCATTCATGTAGCTAGGATATATATGAGCTAAAAATCCTAATACTTCAATATACTTTGTAAGCATAATTTTAATTAGTGAGATCTGAAATTTAGTTCATGTTCTAGGTATTAAAGAACAGAACTGTTGCAGTGCTCCATTTATGTTTGATAATATTTTTTATTTGAATATGAGGTTCACTCAGTATTTTGTTTTAGAGTATGTATTAGAAATGGCAAGTGAATGTGGCCAGTGCCTTCTTTCTTGTTTTGTTCTCCTTTGAATACTGAAGGAATGCATAGAATGCTATCTCATCTGAATGATTAAATTCTCTTTTTCTCTGACTCTTCGTTGCTATTACTATAGTGATCTGCTCTATAAGATCATCTTATTTCTTGCAGATGAATGATGCTATGGGATTTGAATTGCCATGGGTGTATTTTGTCAGTCTCGTCATCTTTGGGTCATTTTTCGTACTAAATCTTGTTCTTGGTGTATTGAGCGGGTAAGCATACACCTTTTTCATCATGAAGGCAGAGTCCTGAATTCAGTTGCCATGAACACACAGGTTATCTTATACAGGTGAGACTTCAGTTGTGATGACATCTTTTAATAAAGCTCTATTTCTTCCTCCTCTAATTAGAACAAAAACAGTTTTCTGTAGCTATCATATAAATAATATGCAAATACCAAAATCAGAGCTTAGACATACCAGTATATATTCTTCATGCCCATACTTGTGGCAAAATTATAAAAAGGGCTAATAATTTTCCTGCACTTATTTAAAGCTTATTTTAGTTCATCTTGTAAGGCATCACATCTACAACATAATTTGGGTAAGTAAAGAAATTAAACAAGTGTCCATTGATTTATTATTTTTTTTTTAAAGAACTGAGTAAGTCATAAACTTTCAGTGTTGAAACCTACGTGATCTGGCAGCTGCAAAAAGGACTCTGCTGTTTAATAAATGACTGAATCATAACTTATTTCCTTACGTTTTACAGGTAAATGATGCAATAGGATGTGAATGGCCATGGATCTATTTTGTTAGTCTTATCATCCTTGGCTCATTTTTCGTACTTAACCTGGTTCTTGGTGTACTTAGTGGGTAAGCAGTTGAGTTAACATTGTGTATGCTACTGCTACTTGTAAGATGGCCTCTGCATTTACTCAAGCTTCTCAGCGATGGCTTTTTTGCATGCACATGAGACTCTTATGTCATCCTACCAGTGTTTGCTCTTTTGACTGAATTGTGTGATTCTAGTGCCTTTATCTGTCTGACATCACGTTCACCATGCTTGCCAAAAATACTCATTAAATGAAGCACTAATTTCCTTATTCTATAATATTTCAGCAGGGAGAAACATTATTTTGCACACAGAGATGGGTGGTGCACCTGTATGAATATTCTCCCCTGTAGTTATAAACAAGTGTCCTTTTCTGTAAGCCCAACTGTTGTTTTTGTTCAAATACCCATGAAGTAATGGAAGCGTGATTTGTGTTTACCAATCACATTGCAAATTCTTTTTAATGGGTGCTTCAAGATCTGTCTTACAGAAAGAGTGTGACTAGGCCACCTCGACACAGTGTTTAGTGCTTCCTGCATTGTAGAGCTGTGTCCTGCTCTGACAACCTGCGCCAGCGAGCTGATACGTTTATCAATAATCAAGTGTCCATTTAATATACTTGTCAGTGGGAGGTTGTCACAGCTTTTTGTTGGTTTGTGTACTCCAGACTCCAGCCAAGAACTAAAGTGGTGTCATTTTTAGCTGTATAATGTGATTTAAAACTAGTTTATGGCAATAGTTTGCAAGGTTTTCCTCTTGCAAAGCTCGCTTACTGAGGTTGCAGCTCCACTTCCTTTGCCATTTCCTGGTTTCTAAGACGCTTGAACTTGGGAAATATGGTAAAGGTATTTTCTGGTAAATAAATAAAAGATCCTCCTAGCGTTTGAATACTAAAAGAAAATTATTATACTTGTACGTATTAGCTTTTAATTATACAACAAACAGTATTGTTCTGGCAATCTTAGGCAAGCTGGGCCATCTTTGTGAGCCAACAGAAAAATTTGTCTTGTGTAGAAAGCCTGACACTGTAGCTGAAGGTGTCATCAGACTGCTGATTGTGCGCTTTAGATTTGAAAGGAATTATATTGCATTGTTACTTTCCTGGAAATCGGGCAATGAAACAAAATTTCCAGTTGCTGATATGATAACTATGTTAAAAGAGTGTTTTAATCTGATGAGTAGTTTTATGTGTCTTTTAAAATCATAAGTAATTTAGATAGATTATGGTTGCACACAGGAAACCAGGCAAAGCATAGTTTTACCTTACTGTAAGAATCACTTTACAAAGCAGATGTTTAAAAGTAAAGAGAGAGTGCTAAAAACACATCCTTCCAAGACCTACCCAGTAAAGTCTGATTTATACAGTCATATTGGCTTTGTTTTATTCAGGGACAAGTGTGTAAATTGTTGCAAAACTGAGGGCCTAGCTTTCACCTCACAGGCACACTGGACAAGCAAAATAAGAAGGAGAAGGACGGATAAATGAGGGTAGTTGCGGTGTAATTTATTTCTTCTTTTGATACTGTTACCCAGCATTGCTGTGTGACCAGACTTCCCACTGAAGTCATTAGAGGATTATGTTTTCCAAGTTCCTTTCCCTGGCCCTTAAGAAGGTCACAAGCAGCAATTAGTTTTCTTCCTGTTGTGTGAAGGTGTCCTGTGGTAACAGTGAACTAAATGTTCCCCTTTTGCATGACTCGAATTGCTAATAGTTTGAGATTTTTATGTTTTTAAAAATAAGTTGTGGGGAAAGTAATGCTGGATTTGGTGGGTTTTTTGCATATGTTAATTTCTTCTACTGAAGCCTTGGAAATTTAGAGAGACCCTCACAGCTAAGCTTTATGTTTGATTTAATACATTTAAAATACTTTATAAAGTTTGTAACATTATGATACATATCATTTGGTTGGAATATGGAGTTGTTCTTTAGCTGCTGTTACCATACAGGGGAAGAGGTGTCCCCTTGTCCTTAGGTTCCATTCTGCAGACAAGAAATCACCCCTGATTTCTAGGTATTGCTTGATCTGTAGAGCTCTAACGCTCTTCAGAACCCTTACTGGCTTGCCTTCGATTTCCAGCGAACAGAAATAGCAGTGTCAAGTATGATGAGCTCTCCTTAAATTCAGAAATTCAGTCATTCCTAAATTTATTTTCTGCCATAATGTCACATAACTGCAGTGTCCCTTGAGTGCCCGGGGTGCTTGATGAATTGTTTGAATCCATGTTTGCCCTAAATACGTGAATGAGCCTTCCTAACTTTCCAGTTTTTTGTTTTCTATGCTTAAGAAAATGATACGAGTGAACTGAGACATGTGATATATAAATATCACCAATGATTGACATTAAGAGCGGAAGGAGAAAGGAAGAGAAAATATTCCTAAAAGATACCTATCATACCAAACTAATGTTTGGTATGTAAGTGAACAAAACGTCCTGGCATACTTGCTTGAAACTCTGACAATGGCCAGTGTACTGTTACGCTGATTTATTTTGATCACTAAATGCCATTTGTATATCAATAATAAATATTTTTCATGTTTTCTATTTAGACCTATCTGTCTAAACTTTACAGGAAAAAAATTATGTAATATCCTATGTTTGTATTCCTTAGTAGAAAGCTAATATTTTTCTTTCTGAGACAGGCATTGAATATCTAACACATGCAATCTTTGTTTTTTATTTAAGAGTTATTAGCTTTTGAGTTTTATGCTCTTGAAACCATAGCATGAAACTTGGTTTATGATAAATCTACAAAGTTAAATTTACTAAACCAATCAAACTTCAAGAATGCAAAAATTATGCCAACTTACTTGAAAAGCATGGCTTTGCATACAGATTTTGGAAGTGGAATCTGAATGCCTAATACACCTTTTCTGTATGAAAGTGTTACTTCCTGTAATATCAGGTTATGCTGCGTACATTTAAATCTGTTTGCTGTTTTGATCTGTTTGCAGTTTTAAAATATCCATTCATCCTCTTTGCACTTCTTTGTTACTCTGTGCCATCTGCCCCTTTGTATTTCTGTAATGCCTCTCTGCACTGCATGCTTGATGTATTTAGACACTGTACAAACGGATGTGAATGATGATTTGGGAGATCTTTTGTTTTACATCTAGCCATTTCTGAAGGTGAGTATTTCCTGGTGATCCATGTCAGTTTTGCCTGCTGAAGGTGACATTCTTAAAAATAGAGTTCATATTTTTGATAGCAGATGTGTAAATTAATAGAAATAATGTGTGTGTGGAATCTGCATGTGGCAAATATTCTAATTTCTGCATGGAAGCTGACTGTGGAGATTTTTTTCTAAATATTCCCTTGAATAACAACGATGGAGTAAATTCATAGGCTTGAGGTAATTCAGCTTTTTCAAAATACTCTCTATTTTACTGTGTATTAGACACTAGTACTATTATTCACATTATTCTCAAAGTGTTATTTTCGCAGTTAGAAGAGGCCTAGCTAAGAAGCAAAGGTACTGAACAAAATTGGTTCTGTTTTACCTCAAACCAGGACATTCTATCTGGGCTTTAGATTGCCAGGGATGTCGAGGGCAATAAGAAAAGATTCTGTAGGTATGTGGGTGACAAAAAGAAGACTAGGGAAGATGTGGGCCCTCTCTGGAAGGAAACGGGAGACCTGGTCACCTGGGATATGAAGAAGGTTGAGGTACTCAACTTTTTTGCCTTGGTCTTCACCGGCAAGTGCTCTAGCCACACTGCCCAAGTCACAGAACGCAAAGGCAGGGACTGGGAGAATGAGGAACCTCCCACTGTAGGAGAAGACCAGGTTCGAGACCGTCTAAGGAACCTGAAAGTGCTCAAGTCCGTGGGACCTAATGAGATTCATCCGTGGGTCCTGAGGGAACTGGCAGATGAAGTTGCTAAGCCACTATCCATCATATTTGAGAAGTCATGGCAGTCGGGTGAAGTTCCCGCTGACTGGAAAAGGGAGAACATAACCCCTATTTTTAAAAAGGGAAAGAAGGAAGACCTGCAGAACTACAGGCTGGTCAATCTTACCTCTGTGCCCGACAGGATCATGGAGCAGATCCTCCTGGGAACTCTGCTAAGGCACATGGAAAATGAGGTGATTGGTGACAGCAGACATGCCTTCACTAAAGGATGGACCGCTTGATGGATAAGGAATTGGCTGGATGGTCACGCTCAAAGAGTTGTGGTCAATGGCTTGATGTCCAAGTGGCGACCAGTGATGAGTGCTGTTCCTCAGGGGTCAGTACTGGGATCAGTGCTGTTCAACATCTTTGTTGGTGACATGGACAGTGGTATGGAGTGCACCCTCAGCAAGTTTGTTGACAACACCAAGCTGTGTGGTGCAGTTGACACGCTGGAGGGAAGGGATGCCGTCCAGAGGGACCTGACAGGATTGAGAGATGGGCCTGTGAGAACCTCATGCAGTTCAACAAGGCCAAGTGCAAGGTCTTGCATGTGAGTCAGAGCAATCCCAAGCACAAATACAGGCTGGGCAGAGAATGGATTGAGAGCAGCCCTGAGGAGTAGGACTTGGGACTGTTGGTTGATGAGAAGCTCAATGTGACCTGGCAATGTATGCTCACAGCTCAGAAGGCCAACCGCATCCTGGGCTGCATCAAAAGAAGTGTGGCCAGCAGGTTGAGGGAGGTGATTCTCCCCCTCTACTCTGCTCTGGTGAGACCTGGGGAGACCTTATAGTGGCCTTCTAGTATCTGAAGCAGGCTTACAAGAAAGCTGGAGAGGGACTTTTTACAACGGCATGTAGTGACAGGATGAGGGGTAATGGCTTCAGACTGGAAGAGGGGAGATTTAGATTAGATGTTAGGAAGAAATTTTTCACTATGAGGGTGGTGAGACACCGGAACAGGTTGCCCAGGGATGTTGTGGTTGCCCTGTCACCGGAAGTGTTCAAGGCCAGGCTGGATAGGGCTTTGAGCAACCTGGTCTAGTGAAAGGTGTCCCTGCCCATGGCAGGGGGGTTGGAATTAGATGGTCTTCAAGGTCCCTTCTAAGCTAAACTATTCTGATTCTATACTCTGAGGGTGGTGAGACGCTGGCACAGGTTGCCCATGGAAGTTGTGGATGCCCCATCCCTCAAAACGTTCAAGGCCAGCTTGGATGGGGCTCTGAGCAACCTAGTCTGGTGTCCCTGCCCCTGGCAGGGGGGTTAGAACTAGGTGGTCTTTAAGGTCGCTTCTAATTCTAACCATTCTATGATTCAATGAAAGGGTTCTAAAATTGGCCTAAGATCTATTACTGGAAAATGCTTTAGAAATGGCTCTAGAGCCAACTATAGATGTGACTCTAGGAAAGGACTCTAATGATGGCTCTTGGTCCAACTTCAACAGAGGGCTGGCTCTGGCCAGAGAACAGAATTGACAAACAGCTTTTCCCTAAACATATTAGAAAAACTGGCTCTAGATCCAGCTCCAGAAATGTATCTGGAAATGTGTTTGGCGGTGTGGTTTAAAACGTGCATGTTGGTAATTTCTTTCAGCACAGTGAATTTCTTACGAATCTAACTGGTCACCTGGAACTCTCAGTTGATCTTTCACAATAAGACTGCATTTTTTAATTCTTTCAATATTTGGAAATACAGAGCAAAATGCTTGCAGCTCTGGAAAGCTGCCATATATGTATTGAGATATCTTTGCATTTTCATTGCCTTGGGCTGGTCTGCATTTTGCTCATCCTCATTACAAATGTAAAGCTGTATGTGGCTCTGAATAATTGTTTCAGCGTCTAGAAATCACAGGGTGATCGTGATGTGATCACGCTCTATTTTGATTGCTGTCTTTTGAGCCAGCAGCAAGGAGTGGGTTCAGTCTGTAACAGATACTAGAGCACCTTGTTTTCCTTTGTTATTCCTCTGGTTATGATGCAAGGATTAAGCCAGGCAACGTCACACAGAAATTGCCACTGAGGAGCTGCCCAGCAATTCTAGCTCTCTGAAGGATGGTGAACTGCTTCGGGGTCTGCTTTTACATGTAGCTTTGGTTACACACAGTGTGTGTAGTAGGCATAAACTGGAGCTGTGTTCTCCGAAGTCATGAAATACTAGGCACGGAAAGTGGAAGCTGAGGACAGGTCTCCTTCAAATATTCCAGGGTAAAAGACCAGAGCATATCATGACTATTGGTGCAAGAGGCAGTGAGCTGAAGTTAGAAAGTTAAGTTAGAAATTGTAAAGTTAAGGTTATTAGAAAGTTAACAAATAAAGCTAAGCCTTAAAAAAGGGAGTTGAGATACTCATCCACCCTGAAAGTACCTTTAAAAGTGCATTGAAAATTAAAATAAATATGCCAGTAATTCAGTATGCATTAGACTGTTTTACTATGAACAGAGAAAATAATAAATAAGTTATGAAGTTTTATAATTTATTAAGAGGCATGGCTTTTAATGATGTATGATAATCTATTCCTCAAGATAGTCCTTATCATTAGGGGATGGTTTCCGCTGACGGCATTTTCTGCTCAAGGCATTAGTATTTCTTTGGGTAGCCATGGGAACAAATAAGACCTTTCAAACACACTTTAATAAATCTCTCCAAGTTGAATTTATTGCCTTGCCTAAAGGACACCAAAGCATAAGCTTTGACATGTCCTTACATACATCCTCCTACATGCAAGTCTTCCAGGTTACTAAGAGAATGTTAATTTTTTCCATTTCTCTCCCACAGTATTATTTGCAATGTATGTACATAATGATTCTAAAAGCTAAGGGTATGTACTCATCCATGCTAATCTCACGGCAATATCTGTCAATTAATGTCATATAAAATATGTTGGCACAGATAAGCTTATACACTTAGGAACTGTTGTCTACAGTATATCTGGAAAAAATCATAGAAAGAGACATTTGAATAATGATGCACCAAATAGAAAACGGCAGTGAAGTCTCATCCGTGGTCTTTCAGCAAAAGGGAAATGAACTGTTTTTGACAGTGTTCCTTTTTTAAATTTTCACAGTAGAGGGAAGGCTTAGTAAAAATAAATAAGAGTTGTAGATAAAAATTTCACTCTTACATAGATAAACAGGATATATATTAAAAAAAGAGGAGAGGGACTTCAGCTCTAGATCTCAGCAGGTTATGAGCTAAAGCAGATTCTTTTGATTGCTGTATGGCTGGTAAAAATAAAACTCAAACACAAATAGATTCAAAACAAGGAAATATTATCCTTGATTGATCAATTGAATATACCAACAATAAATAAACAGCAAATACTTTCAGCTCTATACAGCAGTAACTCTAACCAACTGCTTTAGACAGAGACTGCGAAAGTCAATGGGAGTAGTTCAGTACTCTTGAATTAGAGCTTGAAGGGAACCGATTTTGTTTCAGTCCTGTTTGAACTTATCACACCAAGGCTTCTCAGGGATTAGTCCTGTGAGATGTGTGGTGATGAGTTTCTGGCAGGTAACAAGCCACATCAGTTTCAAAAACTGTGTTGACAGTGCACATCACGATGGTGGTGTGAATACGCTCTGGGGCATGGTTCCACCCTCAGTAATGCCAGTTCTTCCACTAAGAAATCCAGTGTGTCCTGAGCCAAACAGGTCTCTATGCAGGGCAGAATGAGAACATCTTAATATGCAGATATAATAACAGTCTGAAACATATGTCAGTTTTGTTGCTCTATCAGATTTTCCTATCGCTGTTCCCACAGACGATGCTATTGCATTCATGTGCGCTCTGGCACAATAATGCTGTACAGGCCCTGCTCTACACAGAGGTGGTGCTGGAGCCGTTGAATATACGATTTGTCAATTGCTAATGAACTGTATAGACACAACTATGGGTAGTTAATACCAGTTTTCATTTCCCCTGTGAGAACCCAATGCTCCTTGCTCAAGGAAAATTCCTGCTAGATTTTTTTTTTTTGTGCTGCAGAAATAATTCTACAATGTTCAGCCTATAAGTCTTTTTTATTTCTAAAAGAAAGGGTAACAACGATGTATACAGTTCTTCAATAATTCAAGATGTGATGTTATTTAACCTTTTTTATGTCTGTCTACATCTGTTACACGTTACACCCAGCTGTGAGCTGTTGTTCGTGCTTATCTGTACAGTTTAAGCAGTTCGAGTTCTGTGATTTGATTCTGCTAATTTGTTGGTTGGTATGGTTACCACTGTGTAAAAGCTCTTCTGTGAGTCTGGTGGCCAACACTGTACTCCTGTGAGTGCATTTTTGTTATTATGTGACTGTTCTCTATGAATAAACGAGAGTCTAGGATGTCTGGGTGACAGTTCTACATATAGCATTAGCATAACACTTTCCACGTACCAGACCCTGTGTGCAGTAAGCTGCATACTGCAGTAGATGAATTCTCTCTCTCACTGCGTTTGCAGTGACACAGAAGGGCAGTAATATGGCCAATGAAAAATTAGTGTCCTGGTTTATGCTTAGACATCAAAGGCAACTGTTTATTTCCTATAATCAGTGCCTAGTGATGCACAGGAGATACAGCAACACTTGTGCTGCTGCAGAAGCCCCCTTATGAAAAGTGTCTAGCCTTTAGCATGGAAGAACATTCAGCTGATAGGAGGCCAGTATAGGTGTCTCCGTAGTTATTAGGTCCATGAATTACAGAGGGTATACAAGATATGTTTAAGCACAGTGTTGTCTTAGGACCAACCCTGCCTCAAAAAGAAACTAGAGAGCTGTAATTGAGTCCCAGTACTCCCTGCTGCCACCTCCGCCCTGTTGCATCAAGCCATTCCCAGCTGATGCATACCAGCAGAGATTATTTCACTCTGGTGAAGAAAGAAAAACCTGGCATGAAAATGATTGCCCTACACTATGGAAGCATGAACTCAAAACCTTCATTTCATATGCTTCTGCCTCAACAACCATTGATGATGATGGTGGTGTTCCTAAACAGACAACTGAGGTCATCTTTCTGCAAGGAGACAAGGAATTTTTGGGCAATAGAAATACAACTTGCATTTTATGTAGTAGCTGAGTTATCACTAAAAATAAGTTAGATTATGTAGATGAGTCTCCATGTAATGCTGTATTTTGCAAGTAATGTCTCCTTTCTGCTGCAGGTGCAATTGACTGAGTTATTTACACTTGAGCTGCAATTTGCAGCTTTGCTCAGTTTACAGGATATTGTTATATGCCGCAATTTTTAGTCATATTTAACTAGATCAAAATTAGGCTGGCTAGGGCTGGGTCATCTGATTTACTTGCTTTTGCAGTGAAATCAAAAACTGAATTGCCTCCATCTAGGTAGCAATAGGCTGTTTTGAAGAAAAGATGTTTTTGAAGGCAAACAGGTAATTATACAAGGTGGTGTTATACAAGTTCTGCAGGTCTGCTTTATAAGATTCTTCAGAAGTAGAGATTTGCAAAAAAACTCTTTCTAGCCCTGCTAGCCTAAAGTCTTAATTTTGAAGCATATTATCCTTTAAAATATGGAGACAGTAGTGAGCTTGGCTTTTTCTAGTTGTTGGAACTAGGACAAAAACATGTTTATTGAGGCCTATCCTTTACAAAAACTACTTAAATCCGTTTTATTTTTAAACTGAAATTTTACAGGCAGTAGGCCTGATTTTCATTTCACATATGCTGGTGTCAAATCAGAGTGGCTCCTCAGGATTTTTCAGTTTGCGACTTGGAATGAGACTGATTTAAATCGTATTTTAGTGGAGAGACCCTTGTGAATGCTAGCATAGTCACAACAGCCCTTTGAATACAATTTTTGTCAGCTTAGTCAATAAACAACATCCCGGCACACACCCCCAAGTGCACATTTTCAAATGCCAGATCCAGGTCATTTTATCAAACCAGGATGAAATATGTATTTTGAAGTTAGCTCTTAGCACAGGCATTTGTGAAACCAAATATTTACAGAGCTTAAGTCTACTTACGACAATTAATGTGCCACTTCCTAAGCCTGTCAACTTCATAGGCTTCTAGACTGGGTTGATGACAGTCAGGGAGGCCAGTTCAGGCCATTAGTCGAACCACGTCAGTGCTTAAGCTGCCTGCATAGCCAAAAGCTTTTTCTTTCTGCCCTGGACTCAGCCTACGCTCTCCATAGCCATGAAATGCTGCACAAGCAACTGTCTTATTCCCCATTCCAGGACATCAGCCAGTGTCTACATATCGTTGTCTAAATATTCAGATATCTTGTTGTCTAAATGTCCTTGTCAGAAGCATTAAAGAGCCAATGTCTCTACCTCATCTCGCCCCCATCCTCTTTTTCAAATAACTTCTTGCTTCTTGGAAAAAAATGATTTTGTTCTGCTAACAGAAAACTCATTACATTCCAGTTCCATGTAATTCCCCTTTCTTGTTCATGGTGTTTCAGTAAAAGGAATATGTACATAGGTGTGTCTGAGGGATGTCACTTCATTGTGACTGTGATAGGAAAAAATACCATAGAGCCAGATTCCTCCATCCCCTAAAGAAAATGCAGTCTTCTCAGGTGTTATGCTTCCTTACAAACAGTCAGGTTTTAAAAATAGAAGTAAAACTTTTAAATATCTTGGAAATTAAGCACCATTGCATCTCCCCCTACTGATAAATTGCAGCAGCACGTAACATGACAATGTCTGACTTCCGTGCTGTATTAAAGGGAAAGGTCATAGTTAGCTGTGTATATAAAAATCTGTGTTTCATCCTCTGCGTGCAGCCATTTTAATGTAAAGTCAAAGTTAAAAGGTGGTTCAGTCATGGGTGAAGAGCTGTTGAAAGTATCAGCTTTGCCATTTGTTTCCTGTTTAAATTATTTCTTTTGCTTCATTCATGTAATAACAGCAGCTTTCGTTTTACTTTACCCACTCAGATCACACGTCCTTCACCCTAATAAAAAACACCCGAAGGACTTATCTGAACAAAATATGAATACTTAGGAAAAGCTAGCAAGGCTTGTTACTTCTGATTTCATACTATGCCATGATAGTTCAAAGATACTGCCTATGGTGCGAGAGTCACGAGTACGTTGCCTCAATCGGATGTAAAAGATGGTCTCTCTGATACTCCCTCTGAGGGAAGCTGAAAACTCAGCATTCCATAAACCAAACAATTTCTTACAGGCTTGTGACATCTTCTGCCAAAACAATGAAATCTCTTTGTTTTGTTTTGTTTTTTTTAAAAAGCAGTTATCCCTCAGAGAGATCTGTTGAGCTCGCTGTCTTTCATGAGCCTTTTGAAGGACCTCGTCCTTGGATGCTAGGTGAAGGGTAGCAAATGCAAAGCAAGCACTGACATTCTTCAGCTTCATTACAGTGCCATCAGATGGAACAGGATGATCTCCACATGCCAAACTGAATTGTTGTTGAATTAAGTCCTCAACTGTAAAAAGTGTAGAGCCTGCCTCTCAGCTTTTGCAACATAAAGCATTTTAGCTTCTGCAGCATAATGTTAAAAAAAACCCAAACAACAAAATCTGTGTGGTTGCATGTAAAGAACTTTTAAATTTACTAATGTCAAAGCAGAAAATTAGTGTTTAAAAGATGTATTTGAAGACTGCAAATAAAACAATAAATTTTCTTTTAAAAAATGGAGAGATGATAATTCCAAATAAGTATTGTCTGTCACCGAGCTGAAAATACTATGTTAAAAATTATGATACTTTCTATTGTTCTGTGATATTTTGTTAGCAAGGCAATATCATATTGATAATTGTGTTCACCTTGTTAAAATATTTTGCAAGTCTTACACTAATTTCCTAATATTTTTCCACTTGAAAAAGAATATTATTGAGTGCTTTAATAAATTTCCCCTTGAGAGTGTATTAATTAGGGAGTATTTTCAAGTGAAAGTTCACATTAAATAAAGGGAATGCAGATTCATAGTAAATGAAATTACTATAGCCGTTTTTTAGGTTTAATTTCAGCCCTATTGTAAGATTAACAGGTTAGTCAGAGCAAGCTTAATTTTAAATACTGAATCAGTACATAGTTACAATACAGTTCAAAAGATGCTTGCCTACCCCTAATCATGCAAACTGATACTCAGATAAATCGCAAAATGTTTGATCCTTCTAGTGAAGGGAGTTACACATTTGGAGCTGTGTGTTGCACCAAATGTTGTAATAATATCGTCATATGAAATGTCACGGTGCAAGAATTTACTCGATAATTGTCTTGAGTCGTTTATCATTAAGGGACTCATGGATCCATGGAGTAATTCAAGTTGGAATAGACCTCAGTTGGCCATTTTATCCAATCTCCTTCTCAAAGAGCATGACTTAATTATTTTAATTATCGTTCCATGATAATTTAGAGATTGACACAAATCACAAAGCTAAACTAGACAGACAATGAAATACATTGTCTTGAGACTGCGGCAATGAGACAGAGGATTCAATTTATATAAAAGGATGCATTTGTGTTCTGTGAGAACAGGATTTCTAGATTCTGTTACAGAGGGCAAAACATCCAGATCTTCAACAGCACAGATGTCGGCGCACGATGTAACTGAGAGAGCTTATTAGTGGAATTCTGTGAACCATGCACTGAAATAAGTATGTTTGGACGTGGCAAATAAACTGTGGCTGGAAGAAGAAGGATTTTAGAACTGGCTGCCAGAATTTCCTTTTCACTGAAACTAATACTCACCTCTCTGAAATTATTTCATTACTGCAAGTCAATTTTGCTTTGTACCCGTTAGATAAAACTGATTTTAAAATCTGTATAGAAGAACACATACCCAAAGGGAAGCAGGTTGGGCAGGATGACTCTTCTGATATGGGAAGAGTCAAGAATACTGCTTAATTTTAAATTAAATCATGAAAGCTGTGAAAGTTTTGATGTAATATGGTAGGGATTTGCCATGATTTCTTTGCACCACTGTCTTGTTTTCAAAGAAGCTTTCAAATCTTTGGTGTAGTTTATTCAGTTCATTTTCTATGTTAGTATGTTATTCTGCAATGTCAAGACCTAGGTCAAAATGCCTGGGAGTTAGACAATCAGTATTTTTTTCTTCTTTATCTGAATTTGATAGAGAGTTTTCCAAGGAAAGAGAAAAAGCCAAGGCCCGAGGGGACTTCCAGAAACTACGTGAAAAACAGCAGCTTGAAGAAGATCTGAAGGGATATTTAGACTGGATTACACAGGCAGAAGACATTGACCCTGAGAATGATGAAGAGGTTGATGAAGAAGGCAAGCGGAACAGTACGTGTTCTTTACTCTGTACTACTTCTGTGGGGGACAGTTTGACTGCTTTTAAGGGTGTTACACTGGGGTGAATGCAGCTTATCTGATGTCACTCTCTGATTTCCAGTTTGCAAAAGTGTTTGTAAGCAGAGCAGTCATGTCCACTAATATATTAATACTGAGTCATGGAAGATAATTCAGAATCTTTCAACAAAATTCTGCTCTGAGCTGTCCATGTACAAATGATTGTCTGCACTCAATCACTACTGAGACTTAAAAAACTTTACTTTAGTTGTGTTCTGTAAAAAGTTAGTGCATGCAAGCTACGTGCCACTAAGTATCATTGTAAATCCTTAGTCAAGAAGAATATGTGTTTCCCTGTAGGTGCACACAACAGAAATAATAATAGTAATAGAAAAAGCTTAAAAAATATGGCCAAAACTACAGTCAGGAAATAAGCTTGTGCTAATAGTGGGGATTTTTTTTTGAGTTTTGAAGTAGGGAAACGATATTCTTGATCTTTCTTTCTGATATTCACAAAAACTATATAAAATCTTTTTTACTAGATGGATTAACTGAGTGTGAAATAAATTAAATCTTGTGGAATTTTTGTTCGACACTAAGAAATATAATTACCACGTACTTACAATGTATTAATT
Source organism: Anarhynchus alexandrinus (assembly GCA_008711295.1). Lineage (NCBI taxonomy): Eukaryota > Metazoa > Chordata > Aves > Charadriiformes > Charadriidae > Anarhynchus > Anarhynchus alexandrinus. The sequence goes on from VUYV01000126.1 coordinate 253,597, forward strand.
TGACAGTAGTGTCTAGTGTATTATGGAAAGGTAATTTATGCTGTAGGGGCCCTCTAGTGCTTCTGACCTGAGCCTTACTGTAAAGGAACAAGTTAGTTTCATTATATTGCAACAGCTGTAAAAGTTATAATTGATTTCTCTGTCAGAAATTTTGAGCAGTATTTTAATGTCATAATTTAGTAGAGGTTATTTTAGCCTCTTAGCCATGTTTACATAGTAGCAGTTAAAATTTTCATGAGAACTTTTAGTGCTGTACATAAGTGAGAACATGGATTCAGGATGTGGTTTATGATTTAATACGAAACGTAATATATATACTAATGCTGAACAGCACCTTATTATTCATACGATACTCCGGAAAGTCATAATATTATTAATTTACATACCATTGTGTATACATAAGAAAATGTATCTACAAGTGGTTTGTCAAAGGCAACTCAGAATATTATTTTCTGTGTTGAAATAATACCTTATTACTGTTCTTTTTCTTCTAGTGCTGCTAATTTATTGTGAACTGTTCTTTTAAAGCATAGTACTTTTCAGAAGTAGTAAAGTAGTGAAAATTACGTGGTTTGACATTGAGGTATCTGTTTTTAAACTTATCTCTGTATTGCATGTAGTTAAATTTTTTAAAATCTTTATATTTTTGAGGTTTCAGAATTTTATTAGTCCTTTAGTTCTCAATAAAAGCAGGGTATGAATCTGTGTTACTGACTGGAAGGAAACAAGATGATTTTATGAAAGGCTGGAAAGCAACTTGTGGGTTGATGTTGATGCCAGCATCACCCAGAAAGGAATAATTTATGTTTATCTGAAAATCTGTAGCACAAACAGAGGTTTCATCTAGAGCAGAGCAAAAAAAGCCAGAGTTCACTATACTTGGTTATTGCTACTAATGTTGTGTGGAAGGAATACATAAACTGTGGGTTTGAGTATCAGCGTAAAATCCTAAGACTGAGAAGTAAAAGATTGCACGTTTTATGGAGTAAATAAGTTGTACAAGACTGCAGTGCAGAATTGTAGGTGATGCTGAATTTGCACAGAGCATTGGACAACTATGCAGTCAGCTATGGTGCTGATGGACTTGGTTTGCAAGTTTGCAGGTGAAATCCCAGGAACCTTTTGCATCCTGTTCAAATTGGATGTTTGTTTATATGCTGCAAAAGAGCCATTTGCTCCAGAATTGCTTAAACAGCTTCTAGGTCATACAGGTCTTTCATAAATCAAAAATACTTGTTTGCATAGTTGTTGAGTTTGAGAGAGCTTTTGGCTCTAAACTGTTAACTTAGACATAATTTCAGAGTAGGTTAAGCGTTGGAGGAGACTTGTAGAGTAAAAATAGGAGAAGGAAAGTAATTAAAAGAACGTTAAAATAAATCTCAATAATTCAATTTCAGGCATGCATATGTATTTTGAGTGGAAATTTCCAGCTAATATGCAGTCTCATAGCACCCCCCTGGGTTTGTGCACACGTGCATAAATGTGTGGCTTGGAATTTAATTTTTAATATCAGCTGCAACAGGGTGTAAAGGAAGAAGGGTTGCTGAATTGCTCCACCTCCTTGCATTCATGCTCTGCTGCATATCACATTGCATGGGGAGGTATGATGAGAGACAGCACGAGCTGTCTATCCAGTTATTCCATGGAAAGCTTTTGGGTTAGGAGCATTATTATGATCATGAGCTACCTGTTGGGAAATCAGGTGAAATTTAGCTAGTTATCACTAGGTTAATAATCTTGAGTAGTAAGCTTTGGAATAAACTTAGTCCAGATATACTGGTGGTGGGTTTCTAGAACTGTTTTTGAAGCATAAGGTAGGGCTGGGTCCCAAGATACACCGAATAATCATTTGCAGGCTTCTAGGCAGCTATGTCCCTACTTTGAATACCTAAACCTCTGGATGATCAAGATTACTGCTGACTTATGGTGATGGAAGATAACCATAATGCTCTTCAGCGATGTGGAAGAGCTCTGGGTTTAGGATACAGAAGATTTCTTTATGACAGGAAAAGGTACAGATTTCAAAGGTGGTTAAATCAGTGTTTAATAGCGTCTTACATAATCCTTTAAAAATGTAGTTTAGATTCCTGCAACCCCAGCATTTTAAAATTTCTAACCACAGAAGTCATTGAGTCAAGTTATTTATATATGAACCCCCGGTATTTGTATGTCTCTGTTGCTGATAGTGAGCAGGTGTTCAGTGCTGTTGAATAACTACATTTTAACTACTAGAATTGTAAATATGCCTTCAGTAAAAGTTGTAAGTCTCTATTATGAACCAATAGCTAGTTGTCCTGAAGTCAATGAATAACTTCCATTGACTTCAAAGCATTGCGATTTTAACTCAAAATGCAAAAATGAGTGAGAGGTGAGGGACTTAGCTCTGATTAGTTACGATGCTGGTAATTTCAATTTGTTTTGCCTAACGTTGCTTGTGTTGTATATATGGACACATTTTTATTTTTTGCGTTGCCGCTGCTGCCATCTACTGTTTAAATGCTGGGATTACATGTACTTAACACGAAGGGGTTACATTGGCTGACTTAATGGAAGAAAAGAAGAAAAGCAGACTTAGTTGCTTTGGCCGTTCTTCCAATAAACATGGTAAAACATGTTCTGATTTGCAGTTGAACTTTCTTTTGTGCAAATACTGCATTTGATGTGTTAGCTTTTGAAAGCACATATTGTATGCATTTTCTGTAACAAAGGCATATACATCTTTAGCATGTAGACCCTCGTGCATGCAGTTCTGCTGTTTTACATGCATGTCTAAAATAGACTGGTGCTGCAGTGCTCTACCTTCCTAAAGCATAGCCTTTAATCCGTTTGGATTTCCACTGAAGTGTCTTTGTGACTGTTCTTGTTGAAGCGTAGGTTTTCTTTTTCAAAAGTCGGGTAAACTAGATAAAAAATGTATTTTAAATTCAGGTGTGAAGAAATTAAAGTATTTTACAAGCTTTATTGTGGATCATAGTGTAAGCTTAGAACAGTATGATGATAATATTTACTATTTATTTATAATACTTTTAATGTAGAATCTAACAAAACAGTATCAAACTTTTACTGTATCTCCTCTTGTTATTGATGGTTTTGTTTCTGTAATTTGTTTTTTGTTCAATTTCTTTCCCACCCACAGTGGAGATGGACAGGGGGTTTAGACTGTGATAGTTATTTTCAAATCTGCACTCTTAATACTGGCAAACGTGTTGATTTGACATAATCAGAATTGTACTAATCAGATCTAGTTTCAATCCTACCTACAACAAAGTTATTGGAGCAACTGACTTCCTTGCTGTCCTAATAATCACTATTGTCGCTCAAGCTGAGGCTGAAAAATCTGATCCAGTTGCTTTAGAGAATGCAGAATATTAAGTCAGAAATTGCGAGGACCCGATGCACTTATTTGCTACAAATACTGAGTCTGCTTGAAATTATTTGTGTAACTGTTGCATATATTCTCTAATAGCATACACAGCTTTTCAGGCTGGAATATTTTTTCCATAAAAATTGCTAAAAGGCAGTGGTTGCATTTTTATTTTGGGTATGTGTTTCAGCATAGCCTTTAAACTAGCAGCTTCAGGTTCTGATGTCAGTCATGAAGCAGCATGGAACTGGCTGAAAACTTGCTGTCGTCTACTGGCCACAAATGCTGTCTCGCTGCTAGTACCTGACCTTGCTAGTCAAAAGCATTCTCAAGCATATGGGAACTGACTTAGTTTCATCTGTGTCTGGCTGGGCAGGTGTACTTTTTATATGTAGGATTTTTCCAAAGTACAAATCAGTCAACTAAGTCTATTTCTTTCTGTATTTGTGAGACTATTATGCTGATCTGAGTAGCTCAAACTTAGACTACCACTGCATTAGAAATGCCACCCCCTAAATATTAGCTCTACCACTATTTCTGTTAAAAGCACCACATGTATAGAGTATACAACATTCCCAAGATTCATAGTGCCATGCTTCAGGCTAGAAGTGGTTGCTTCAGTGATGCTTCTGTTAATGAAGACTGATTATTTTGCTCTCCTTCCACTGCTATGCAACCATTCAACCTTATGTTGAGTTTCCATGGGCTGTCTATAAAAAGAGAGAGCCTCTAAGAATGATTGTTGATAGTATCAACATTAAATCTGCACTATGAAAACAGATGCCTCCCTACTGTATCATGTAGAACTTCTTCCAGGCAGCCCCCCCTTAAGCTGAATTTATCCTGAGGAGCTTCACAGTCAGAATAGATAGTACCACTTATTTCTGATATGTTTTCTGGGCATACAGCAGGCTTAGGAAAATTTGAGATGAATTTGCAATGATAAAGTTGCCTCTTTGGGGATTTTTTTTGTTCTGTTTTCCTGTTTGACTACCTCAAAGATTTGGTGGAAAGGATTAAGAAAATCCATGTACTGATTTGAGAAAGAATTAGGAGAATTTTGGAGCTCATGGATTTGGTTGGATGTTACTAGCAGACAGAAGATGACCATTTGATCTAAAATTTTGTCAGTATAGTACCTTTTTAAATAATTTTAAGATTGCAAGAGCTATTACTGATTATCTGACTAGCTGTGCAGATCACTCCACTTCTGCAGTTCTTTTCCTTCAGCACAGGTAACTAGAAAGCTACCCGAGGTGTCTCAGTGTGGAAAGGAGATCAGCCTATGGATCACAAATCCATAGCTGCAGTTGAACCAGATTAAAATATTAATTATGTACTTTCTAGAGGAAAACATTTCCAACGATAATACTTGCCACCACAGGTCAGTAATTCAGAGAGTAATTTAGCTTGCTTCTGGATTCTACAGTGACACTAAATTGTCATGTCGCAGGATTATGGAATTTATTTCTTCCAACTCCAGCTGGCTAGGACGTGCTGATGGACACTGACTTGCTCTTAGCTATGCATTAGTTATGTCCTGGAGTGGAGTTTGAAATCCCTGCTCCAAAATCTGAAAACTCTTTAGAGTAAATAGTGAACATTATAAGATGAGAAAACCAATCTATTTTCTTATCCGCAGAAATAAAATGTAGTAGCTGATATGTTTGACCTATTTTCTGTATATTCAGGGAAGTATTAAGCTGCATGCTATATGAGTTGTTTATATTGCCTAATGCAAGCATTCTTTCATTTGAAACCAGTTACCGTAATTGAAGAGAGCTGATACTATTTAGAAATCTAGATAATCTTTCCAGAAGAATGCCAGTAAAATAAGGGCAAAAGGTGAATAAAGAATAGAGGAAATTTGGTATCTCCCTTTGAATACTGGAGTACCAGTTTAAAGATCTCAAAGCTGGCCTTACTGAGATCAGGCAGCCTTTCAAAAGTTCATCTGTGTGCTGTGCTTTGCCCAATGAACACTGCCCTTAAAAGGCTGTGGTCATGACATTGAGCCTTTTCAAGCCTTGCCAGGTTGCTTGCATTAGCGAGAGTGGATGTGGTCATGCGGTGCTGTTGCTGTTTTCTTCTGGCTAAAGGTTTACTGACTTGCTAACACTGCTGGAGCTAGACTTCCACATGGTGCCTTTCTCAGTGCTTCTGTCAAGTTTTTCTGTTGGCATATAAACTACAGAATAATGATAGCTGAGTTTCTAATGTAAACTGAACTGTCTATGGTTCTTTTTTTCCTCTTTGGTTTTTGTAACACAGCACCTGCAAGTCACTAAGAGATCTAGAGCAATAGCCCTGTCTGAAACAGAGAGTAACATTCTGGCTGTATTTAATAATTAGCAGAACTAACATTGGCTTCAATAGGGACAAAGATATTTTTTTTTTCTTTTATACTTTGTTTTTCTTTCTGCAGTCATGTTCAAAAAGGGCTGGTCTTTCTTACTGTGAGTTAACGCATCAAGTCTGGGTAGACTTGAATTAAAATTATATTACTTTACACTTAGTCTTTTAAAAATCATTTGGCATGTATTAAAACAACATTTGTGTAACACTGAGTGGCACTTCATGAGAAACTGGATTCTAGGTACTGCTTTTAGATGAGGGAAGGGTTGATAAATGTGAAACACAAGTGTGAGACACACATTGCACATGCAATGCTTGCGAAAGTGGGCCCAGCTCTGTTTTCATGGCAGTTCTTAATAACTGTATGAAACAAGACTTCTGCACTGATATTTTGCAGTTGTCCATCACAAGTGCTAAAACATTCGTCATTAGGTGGCTATAGTATTGTGTTTCCTAACAGCATACAAGACAACCATTTCAGTTCTTTACCAGACAGGGAAACTCCTTGCATTTATTGCAAAAGACTCTGGCATTTTCAAATAAAAACTATTAGTTCTGTTTTGTTTTTGTTTTTTTTTAAACCTTTGAAATTTTAATACTTGAATTTGAATGTTGTCAAAGATTGTTTGAATGAAATACCTTTTGAAGTCTGTGACTATAAGCTGTGGAGTTCACGCAAGACTAGCAATATTAATTTTTAAAAACTGATTTATTAAAAAAAGCATGATATTAGAATTGAGGCACTTGCAGGTGCTAAACAGGGATTTTTTCATATATAAAGCAATTGCAGTGATATTTTAAAAGAATCATCAAAACAGAAGAACCTTGTGAAAGAGGGTTTTGCTGTGCTTACTGCCTGAAGTGCCTTGTTTATTCAAACACCTGCATGGACTTTTTTGATCTTTCCTTGTTATGCCAACTGTGTTTTTAACTATTCATGTAATGGTGGCTTACATTTATGGGGACAGATTCTCAGCTGTTGCAAATAGTTGAGCATCTAGCCTGCATAGACCTGTCAGCCTCTCAACTTGGATGGAATTGATGGGCATGGAAATCAAACTACCATTTACCACTTCTCTGTATCTCTGTGTCAGTGTTGAGGCAATATAGAGGCTGTGCAGAGAAACTGTTTCTAACAGTTCTTATTTTGTACCTGATCTGTAGACAAATCAGAAAACTCAGGCCCTGATTCTCGAGTCTCACTACTTATATTAAGATGTGTGTAATTAAGCCTGCTTTAAGCCTCATTTAGGCAACCAAAATAGTGAGACATTGGCTTAAACCCTCCCCAACAAAACCAACCAACCAAAAAAAACCAACCAAGCAAACCATCAAAACAGCAGAACATAGACCCCAGAATACCTTTAAGGTACTCTGTTTTTCTTTTGTTCTTGCTGTTCTGCAGTAATTTCAGTGCATCTTCCACCTCTCTTATTTTTTCCTACTTTATATGGTATTTCTACTGTGTAAACCAGTAACATTAATTTTACGCTTTTCTTGTTTCTGAGGTTTTCCTTTCATGCTTGCTTTGCAGACGTGGAAGTAGTGTTCTCCCCTAAGAAGCAGAGAACTTTGCCTGGTCATCATTTCCTAACACCTTGTGACATATGCTGTCCTCCCTCTGTATTTCAGTTGATTTGAGGATAAATTGTGATGACCAATCTGCAAATGAGTTATGTCTAAAAGGCCATTAGCTACAGCTGCAAACTATTCAGTAATGATCCGCTCTATGTACAGTACTTCACTGTGTAACAAACATAATAATCCCCTATTAGTAGTAATTAGTAGTAATTTAGCAGTAATTCTCATCATTCTTTCTCGCACCAGTTCTGTCATTCCCAGTGCTCCTTCCCCTCTGCTCATATAGTATTTGTAGGCACAACTAGCACCTTGCCTTGATACTTCATAATGGAAGTAAAAGCATAGAGTGGTCAGCATGATCAGTGTGATAGCTCCTATTTTCAGAAGAACTTTGGCATTTCTTGGAATTAGTGAGCGTGTTAACAACACTTAAACTTGGGAGCACCCCCAAAGTGTTGACAGAGCACTTCTTAAAATGAAAGGTCACAAAATCTAGCTCAGGTTTATTTCTTTACTAGGGGTAGCATGCAATTTGTTACAAAACTCCTCTACAGTTATGTTGAATCATTGAAAAGAAACAAAAAAAAGCTACAATACACTCTGGAATTCTGTCTGCTTTCTTTTATTATAAGAGGAGGAGTGATGAAGTGTCTAACTTCATCTGCTATTCCTCAGATCTTCCAAGCTCTCAAAAAGTGGAGGCATTCTTGCAATAGAACAGGAGATCACGTTGTGTGTAATCCCTTGCTTGGCTGTCAGTCTAAAGCAATTTCTGTCTCCTGCAGCAAGCATGCCCACCAGTGAAACTGAATCGGTGAACACAGAGAACGTGAGCGGAGAGGGAGAGAACCCAGCGTGCTGTGGGAGTTTATGGTGAGTACATGGACTATTTTCAAGTACCCGCCGTCATCATCTCAAAATTTAAAAGAATCATTATTTCCCCATAGTTTATTTAGCCAAAACTGCTTTCAAATAGGCAAGCGTTGTATGACACTTGGGGGATTTTTGCCTTTCAGTGGTTTAATGTTAGACCAATTATTACAGCATTGAAGCACTCCTAAAATTCTCAACGTAAGAAGATATAAACCAATTCAACTAAACTTCCAGTGGAGTCATGTTTTCCTGAAAGCTTTTATAAAATATAATTATTATGCAAAATAATAAGAAAAGAGTGGAAGTCCCCTATGACATGTAAAAAGAAATGTTTTCTGTTAAATTTTGCACAATCTGGAGAATATGTATCTTTTAGGCATTAACTGAATTTATGGGAATATTTCTGTATCCTATGGTGGTGGTTGTTTATTTGCTCAGATTTTCATGACTTCCAAGGAGCTTCTATATGAGCAGTTTATTTAGTTTTAAAAAAGATTTCCTTTCTTTCACTTAGAAAATTTGTAAAACTTTAGGAATGATATTTAAGAAAATAAATAACAGACAAAAAAATGTCAGTGTTCCTGGTGCATTTTATTAAAAGCTTTTTTTTATCTATATGTAATTCCAATGTATTGATTTGAAAAATTCTGAAGAGAACAGATTTATGTTAATTATTTTTTCCACATTCTTAAAAATGTGTTTTCCTTTTCTTCTAGTCAAACCATCTCAAAATCCAAGTTCAGGTCAGTATTTTCCTCTCTCTTCATCACTATTTTTTTAGCTTGTGACTGTTTACATATCATGATGGTCTCATATAATTATTCTTTATTTACTGTACTTTAAATTTAATTGTTTAAAAGTTTTCGTAAGAGTTACTGGTGAATACAGAAGTATCCATGAAAATTCTTGGAAATCAAACTCCCTAATTAGTTTTGCTGATATTTGTGGCTCTCTTTTCACTTACTAGGAGGATTTGGGACTATGAGCTTCTATTTTCAAGTATGATCCCAGAAGGGAAGTGTTACAAGCAAAATGAAGAATTAATAATCCTGATATTGTAGACATTCGGTGTGCCAGTACGAACCCAATAGGTTTCTTTATTTTGATTTTAATTTCCACTCTTATAGGACATCTATTTAGTAATTAGAAAGGATAATTGCAAACAGAGACGAGATACCTCTTTCTGTTTAAAAAGGTTACAATACTCCATGAAGGGACCAAAAAAAAATAGCTATGTGATTTAAGGTAAGTAATCAAGTGGTAGACTTGAAGAGCAAAGACACTCCTACAGTTGCAGACAACCCACAGAACAAATATTTTTGACAGAAAATTTTCAGTGAAAAAGGGGAAAATCAAGAAGATTTGGCAACATCCGGCATCAGCAGTTTTGGCAACATCTGGAATAATTCCAGTTTTTTAACCCTAGTGAAACTAATTTCAGTGTTGGATGTACATTCATTGGTAACAGCAGTGTATTCTCCTTGCAGCAATGAAGAGGAATAGCGTACCCAGGTTTATTCTACTAGCCTTACTAGCTCTAATGACCTACCAGTGCTGACCAGTTGCAAGCAGTTGGAGTGGACTTGTGTTCCTTCAGAATAGTCTTTCTTTTTTGAAGAAGAGTTCTCAGGCAACAGTTAACTGGTGCTCTTCTACACTGAGAGTTTTTTCATGTGATGCTATGATCAAGCTTTCTTTTGTCATCCCTTTCAGCCAGCAAACTGGTGACAGCATATAAATGTGCCTCACTGCTGAAGACTGTTGTCAATGGAGATCTGACCATTTAGGATTGTAGTGAATATACAACTAATTTTTTAGAAATTTCATCCTTAGTGATAAATGCTGTATCATTTCTTGTGTGCCTTTTGCTACAGAAACTGTCCTTAGTTACGGCAACTGAATGGACCAGTTATGTCCCATGTGGACCTTTGATCTTAACCCTTCATGAGAATTATGAGAGATGAGACTGCTTTTAGCTTAATAAAAAAAAAAGGCAATTAAATGTGCTAATGGTCTGTAATTTCTCTTGCCATTGCTTCCAGTTACCGTATCAGGAGAACAAAAGTAACAACTTTAGTATTTCATGAGCTGAGGATCCCAAACTAGCATGATCATTTTGAATCATGAGATTGTCTCTGATCAACCTTATAGCATACTATTGCTATGAAGCCTACTCATGCTGGTTTTAGAGGAGAAACTTGAATATGAAATGGTCTCATGAAACTTCAGATACCAGGCAGTGCAATAGACTGCCATTATACTACATTCTCCAGGTTTGATCTGTTTGCACAGTGGGGACTCATAGAAGCATTACAGAGAAAGCAAAGTAATGCCTACATTCTCAACGTGCTCATTATTCATATTTTAAGGAAAATGAGAACTCCAGAAGCTCTGTTAAATGAAAGCTGCTATGTCATCTTTGAGAAAGGAAAACTTCTATCCAAACCTGATGTTTTTAATAGTCCAAGCAGTGAGTAAGGAAGCAGTCAGTGCTATCCATGACTACAATCATTGTTCATAATCAACACATCAACTTGAAAGAGAACTTATTTGCAAGCCAGAAAGTCACCAACGCATCTCCAGCTGTCTAGATTCTGCCACTGTCCTAAATGTCTTTTGCATGAGCTCTTTGATCAGAATCTGTTCTTGTGGCATTTAAAAATACAAGTCGCACAGAAGTTCATTCATATATTGCTGCATCTATTCGCAGAAGTTGTGGCAATTGGCAACGGGATGTTGGTGTCTCTCATTTGGAAGTGCTGCAGGGGTCTGTAGCTGCTTGAGGTCTTCAACCATACTTGAACTTCTTAAGCTGAATTTGGCAATGGGAATTCCCCTTTTGACTTTCACGTCTTTCCTTGTAGCACTGGAGAAAGATCTATCCCTTTTAACTTAATGAGTCCATGTGAGGAGCAGTTTTTGAGGCAACAGAGCTCAAACTTATAGTTGTGCCATTGTCTTCCAAACAGATGTGGCTTGTGCCATATCCCAGATCCCTAAAAACAGCTGACAACATCTGTTATCAGAGAGAAAAAGCACTTCGAAGAGCTGCCGGCTTTGCAATGCCACTAAGAACAGAGTGTATCTGCTCTTCTAGCTGTGTAAGGATCTGCACACTCACACTTCTCATCCTGATGCTTCTGGGTATCTAACATCTCATATTGGCAAAACCCATTTTACTGATGTGTTGGAAGAATGTAATTTGGTGTTTTTCATTGGAATCACTAGTTTCTGAAAAGCTCTGTTTACCTAAAATACAGAAACTCACAGTTCTGCAGCAACGCCCTAGATTATGTGTGACCTGTCAGGGATGTCCTAGCGCATTCTAAGCCAAATGCTAATTCTCACTCTTCTGGCCTGGTCCTCGCTCTAACTTCGGGAATGTTATTCTGCAATGGCAGTGCACTGTGTTTCAGGGAAAAGTAAATCAGGACATAGCTTATCAAGGATGTGGGTTTGACCATAAACATCTTTGCCTTTGGATCAAAATAGGAAATGCTTTTTATTGCAAGCTAGTCTGCCTCTGCTGTACCACAAGTGAAAATAGACGTTAATCCTTGGCAATGTGTTTCTGTACAGTCAGGTGGGTACTTGGTCAAGAGAATTGCGTCCTAGCAAGATACAGCAATTATCTGCCAGTTTATTAAGTGAAGGTGTATGTCAACCACACATTATGCTAGGATATATATGGGTAAATGGAATGGAAAGTCATGCTAAAAAGATGGTACTATGCCCTGAATCCTGTAGCTACAAAAAGGAGGAATGGAAAAAAAGTCTCAAAGGCTTCTATTTTTTCATAATGAATGAGTGCTCTGGTGCAATTCTTCTGTCCCATATTTTAAAAATAAGAGTAGTGAAGTCTAGGGTCTCTGCACAGATGTTAGCACCCGCAATTATAGAAGAATTCATCTTGGGCATTAGTACTTAGTTCTCTGTGAGCTTACTGGTGAAAACATGAGGCACGCCCGTGTCACAGGTACAGGGGTTATGCATGTGGCTCTAAACAGAAAGTCCAGTTTAGAAAAATACCATGTTATAATGAAGGGCTGCTAATAACAAAATAATCTGAAAATGAATGTTCCTACCTTTGTGTAGGTCTAGTAGCAATACACGAACACACATGAATAACAAGTAAACAAACTAAACTTCGTAGATTCTGCATGACTGACTGACATGGAGTTTAGTCAGACTCAATGCAAGGCTGGATTTCCCATGTGTGGATTCAAATATAAGACAGAGGCCTAAAGGACCAACTAAACATGAATGTCTGAGTGATTGAAAATGAAATTGGGAACACACTTGTAAGAATAATGATTTGCTCATAAATAGTTATGAAGAAAAAATGATAAATTATTTAAGGAGAGCAAAAGCAGTGAGTAGTTTGGTTTATTGTAACAAACTGTCACCTAAACCATTCTATGATTCTTTAAGTGTTCTCTGTGATTTTAATATTTATTCAACTGCTATATTTTGTGAAAAATGCTTGATAATTTCATGGCAGCAATATTATATCATTGCAAATTTATGAAAATGGAATTTCTCTTTGAAATAAAAGAGAACAGTCTTTCATTCTTCCAGAAAAAAAATATGCTGTTTGGTTAAAACTAGGAGGGGCGGTTACTAAAAAATAGAAAATTGCTGAGTGAAAATAGTGTAATTTGGTTTTTTATTTTATATAGCCACGGGTTTTCCTGGCACAACAGGCCAACTACTTCAGTCTGCTACTTACTAGTTATGTCTTTGCTTGTACCATTCTAATGAAGGTAGAAAATTACTCCTATTCTCCTTGTTTAGTTTTTGCTTTGTTTCTGTAGGCTTTTTACATATGCTTATATTATTCATATGCTTCTACATGTGAGTGCTGTTGCACACCCTTCGACAGCATTTTCATCTGTGCACCACTGTTTTGTCACTGATTCCTCGGACCTTTTGGGGGAAAAAAAATCCCCACTGGTGTTGGAGAGCTATGAATTACACACTTTGAGGCTGCTTTTGGCTCCTATGAGTAGAGATATCCAAACAGTGTAACTCTTGTCTCATTTACTTTGATGACAGAATGTTCTGTAAGTGAAAAAAAAAAAAAAAAAGGCTGTTTTACCTACCCAGGGAGTGAGCCGTCCTGATGATGGCCATGGACATAGTGCTGTTCAGCAGGGGACTGGCAAGATAAGAATGTTCTTAAATACCATGTTGCTTTAGGTCAGGACAGAGTATTTTTCCTTTATATGGTTAGAATACTGCAAAAGCCTGAAACATCTTTGTACTGATGTCTGAAACCAGTATTGATTTCCATTACTACAAGTAGAAATTTAAGGTGCTTAAGGAAAACTCAGTTAATGCTTGAATGCAATGCCAAGCTCAGTTATTTTTATGGTGATGCTATTGCATATTGGTTCTATTTTCTGAGGCAGATTTAAAGCATTTCTGATTTTATACATACTAAATACAATACCTGCTAATTCATACACTAAAAGTATTATACGAAATTCACCTACTTGTTTGTAACAGTTTTCAAAAGCCATGGTTCCATGTTTGTGGTACTGCCAAAAGGGCTGCAGTGCCCTTCCCCTGTCTCAGCCACTTGTTCTTCCTGCTCTTGCGGTGATGTGGCAATATAATGAACTGGATCAGACAACTGACCAGCTAAAATCAACCCAGAAAAAAAGAGATTGCTTTCCCCCAGTCAATTCTCACTTCCTTAGGGCTAGTTTTGGCAAAAGAGAAAGGAGAGAGCAGAACGAGGAGAGCAGACCAGTCCTTTCCATCACAACAGATTCATGCTAGACTGGCTTGATAGTGAAACTATAGAGGAAGAAGCTTATAAATGCACACTCAGTTCTTTGATATTTTAAGGTTAGGTCAAGCTTCCATTGGAGTCTGTGCCTGCTCTGTCCCTTGAATTTTGGATGAAGCAGTTGTTGGTTCCTAAAATTTTTTATCTGAGTCCAAGGCTGTGGTTCTGGGTGCATTAATTTTGTATGCCTCCCTTTTAGGTGATACCAAGTGCTTCCTAATCCTTCTCTTCCTATGACCCAGCAGTGTATTTTCTTCCTGTTTCACAAATGGAAATGAAACCCTGGGGTGACTAATTGGTTTACTAAAGTTCCCAGAAGTGAAGTAGAGAAATCAAATGGGATTTTATGAGTCCAAAGTTAAGCTAATACCCTCACTTGTGAATCCAACTCATATCTAGATAGACCCAGTTTGTTTGTCCTTGATTGTCACTCTCATTCATTTCACAAACATTTGCCCACTGACACAATTTCAAGGCACATCAGTAGAAATCTCTAGGAGTCACTGACTGAGTTTTCTAACGTTATAGGGTAAATTTCTAAAGGTGATCTCAACATTCCTGCCTTGTTTAATCCCACAAGAATTGTGCCTGCAGTTTAGCTCAAAACCTACATTTTCAGACTAAATGTAATTTGAATTCTGAGTTGCTTCATTGGCTTTTCTTCACTGCTATTAAGTGGATGGGGTCTGGGAAGGCAGATATATCTTGTAACTCAATGAAATGTTAAATGCAGCTTTATCTAATTATGTCACAGGCACTTAGAGTCTCTAAAAGTTGTGGTTTACATTTAAAAGTCTATAATGAAATCTAAAAAAGGAGTAACAAATTAGCACTCCCTAATCTGCAACTGGTAATAATTTACACAACTAAATATTGTGCACATATTTATGAAAATACACATGCTCACACATACATACTTACACTATGTTTTCTACACAGAAGAAACCCTCCTTAAGTTCATATGCATTTTCTGTATAATAATATATTTGTTTTTCTTTGAACTTTCAGTCGACGCTGGCGTCGCTGGAATCGATTTAATAGAAGAAAATGTAGAGCTGCAGTAAAATCTGTCACATTTTATTGGCTTGTTATTGTCTTGGTCTTTCTGAACACGTTAACTATCTCATCGGAGCATTATAATCAACCTGACTGGCTGACCCAGATCCAAGGTACAATCAAAAATTATTTGTCCTGTTTTTGACTATGGGTACTTGCAGTCTGTCAGTGCCTAATATTGTACTTTGCCATTCTGTTTTTGTTTGCTTTCCTGAAGGATATTCAACCCAGCTAAAGGGAGATACAAGAAATAACTGAATGTACTTGATTTCCACAACTGCAACACAGCTTAATGGCATACCAGCAAAAAACTGACAATACTAAATTGTAAATACCTGGACTGTTACTGTTAAACCACGCTTGAAAGATGAGGAAGGAAATGGTAACTGGCCCAGCAGAACATGCTGTGGGCTGTGTTGCTTAAGTTAGAGTGTGGACTCAGGCTGTGAGTTGAGCAGCCGTGAACTGCACAACGGATTGGAAAGATTAATAGTTTATAGGTGTCAGGAAGCTTTACATCCTTCTGTAACTTTTGCCACTTAGGCATCAAGTACAGTCCAATGTAAAAAAATAGTAATTCCTTCTTAAGTAAAAGGCTGCAAAGCAGTATAGAAAGTATAGTACAAATATGTTAACATAAAAATGGAATCTATGAGACAATTCAGGAATGACTTAATGACTTTCTTTTTAATATTTTGTTCCAGATATAGCAAATAAGGTTCTTCTGGCTTTATTCACCTGTGAAATGTTAGTAAAGATGTACAGCTTGGGCCTACAGGCTTATTTCGTTTCTCTTTTTAACCGCTTTGATTGCTTCGTTGTTTGTGGTGGCATTGTTGAAACCATTTTGGTGGAGTTGGAAATTATGTCACCCCTTGGAATTTCAGTGTTTCGCTGTGTTCGTCTCCTGCGTATTTTTAAAGTAACAAGGTAAGATTAACTAATACTGCTAACTTTAAGGATAGCTGAAGGGTGATCAGCAATTCTTTTGTAATACTTCATCATGCACTGCTCTTTTACTGTTTTGTTTGGGGTTTTTTTGGTGTGTGTTAACACACGCATTTTAATTTATAGGCACTGGGCATCCCTGAGCAACTTGGTAGCATCCTTGTTAAACTCAATGAAGTCCATTGCTTCACTGTTGCTTCTGCTTTTCCTCTTCATCATAATCTTCTCGTTGCTTGGAATGCAGCTGTTTGGAGGCAAATTTAATTTTGATGAAACTCAAACAAAACGGAGCACCTTCGATAATTTTCCACAAGCTCTTTTAACTGTATTCCAGGTAACTTTCTTTCATCCCGTATGAAACATTTTACCTTTGATGATCAACAAAACTGTTTAAGTGATCATGTTGCCTGAAAATAAAATCACAAATACTATTTATTCAGTTTACTTTAAGTAGCATTCTGTTCATTAAACTCAGTACTCTGGTAACTCTGCACCATTTGTACCATTTGTTTCATGTCTTTTTTGATCTATCTATGCAACATAGCTGTCATATTACTTCACAAAATTAAATCTCCTTTGTTCATCAAATACATGACAAGAAAAAGAGGTGGAATGTTATTTTTATTTTAATCAAGTTGTTTCCTTTAACTTCATTAACTCTATAAAGGTTCAGCTAATCCCAAGCAGGAAAAAATGAGAAGCATTGTAAGAGTGCATATTTGCGTATGGGTCATATCACTTACTATAAAGTCATATCACTTACTATAATATAAAAATAAGTACGAATTTCTTTAAAGAGACACTGCCAGGTTTATTAAAATTTTAAAGCAACTTGTCTGTTACTTGTGAAAAGACAGATCCATACTAACAGCTCAATTCTCACTATTTTATGATCCTTTTTTTTTCATTTTTCCTGATTTGGATACTGGAATTAGGCCAATTGGTTTTATCTTTCTAGCCATTTTGAGATTCAGCTTTGCACATTAACACAATGTTTGGATTTAGACATTGTAGGTGAGTGTTTAAAGCTGACCTTGCAGGACTCTTTTGAGTCAACTTCCTATCTCTTTGGTAGAAGTTTCATCTGGTGACTGCCAAAAGCAAGCAAAAAATCTTTCCGTGTAATTATAACATAAAAAAATCTTAATGAGGAATTTCCTTAAGAGGAAAAGTGTCCACATTTGTTGTGGACCTGACATTGCCCCTTTAAAAAATTGAAGCTGTGCTTTCAAACTCAGCTGAGTTGGGTTTTATTTGGATTTTAGGCTGCCTTGTTTTCAAAGGAATGAGGCTTCCTTCAGTTTCAGAATATAATTAGAAGCAACCAACCTGTTGGGTGCTCCACAACTATGAAAATCAGCTTCATAAGTTTAGCTCTCCTAAAATAAATTTCAGAAATTGGCATGCATTGTAATTTTCCTGAACAAACACTTAATTACTTGGAAGTAGAGTGAACATTACATGTTTTCTCAGGATAGAACTGGTAATTTTTAAGAAGTTACTTAGAAATTTATAAAGTGCCCCTATAAACCTGCATTCTAATACTCAGAATTTTTGTCGCAGTACAGAAAAAGCACAGTTGCCTCATTTTAAACTGTCCATTTAACTAATCGACAGATTTCTGTAAAATTCTTTTAGACTTCTGTGAAATTATGTGAAACAATAGCCAATAAGAAAATCATGTAATTCTCCCACAGCATTGAGCTCCATTCAGTTTAAAATAGCTACCCTTTCAAAAGCTGTAACAGTAGTGTATGTGTGTGGTATGTGTATTATACAGTTTATGATAAGGTGGCCAGTCCCTGTTAAAACCGAAATTGGGTAGACCAATTTGCAGGACTAACAAATGGCATACACTAGAAATTACTTGTGGCCACTATTTAAAAAAAAAAAAAAGAAGAAAAAAAAAAAAAGAGAACCTTGAAACATACACTAACTTGATTTTTGAGAGTGATGAGCATTTGTGGGCATTACTGCATATGTGTCATTACTGAAAATTGGGGCTCTTTTGCATGCCAAAATAAATACATTTATAGGCTTCTGTTTTTATTTGTTTTGTCTTTGAAGTCCAGTGATGTAAATGCATAGCATAAAATAAAAACTAGTACAGTTAAACCAACGCTTTCAGGAGATGCTTATTTAAATGGAAATTTTAAAACAATTCATGAAAAGGTTATGGCATTGCTTTATGTATACAGAAGGTTAGCCGTATTGTGTATTGTGGTCAGAGGAGATGTATTTCCCTGTTGCTGTTTTTGATGTTGAATTGCTAATAATATATCTGCTTCTTAGATTCTAACAGGTGAAGACTGGAATGCTGTTATGTATGATGGCATAATGGCATACGGTGGCCCATCATCATCAGGCATGATAGTCTGTATATATTTCATTATCCTCTTCATCTGTGGTAACTGTATCCTTTGCAGTCACTGGAAACGTCTCCAAATGGGGCTGTGTGCCAGAGAGGTATGCAAGATTTCTCTAGGAGGTATAGCCCTGTTAATTCTGACACACTGACAGTGGAGCCAGTGATCCATTGTATAGTGCAGGGACCAGATGAGAAAAATCTGTGCGGAGAAATTAGGATTAATCAATTAGGATTAATCTGTTGGGATTAAACCTGCTGAAGCATTCCCCTTCCCTGCCTTCAGTCTACTGGAAATACTTCCTTGGTCCCATGTAGCAACAGAAACTATTGTTGTTCTCAGAAGTTCTTAAAAGGTCAGGAGGTGATAAAAGGGCAAAAATATTCTATTTTCTGTACTATATGGTACTTATATTAGTATTTGTACTTAACTGTTGTGGACTGAAGTACAGAATTTTATATAGATTGTTGTAGGCACAGAAAATAGTGCTTTATAAATTTTTCAAAATGCCTGAATGGTCTTCACTTTTAATAGATAATGTTTCATATTTGAAACTTGCTCAGGCTACCATAAAGTTAGATTTTGTTTATTTAAAAAATACCTCAAGTGTTCTGTTATTTTAAAATCAGTGACCCCAATGGCTCTCTGCTCGTTTTACACCCAGTATTAATCTAGTCCATTAAATGAGTGTTATTTGCACTGTGTTCCAGCATCACAGATGTCTACGCTGTAGGTTGGGAACATGCGTTTTATATCTCTCACATTGTCAGTGTTTATGCTGATAATAAACCAAACAAGTTGTGTTAAGGCATAATGTCCTTAAAACGATTTGAAATAGATATCTTGCTAAATGTCTTCTTGGCCATTGCTGTGGATAACTTGGCAGATGCTGAAAGTCTAAATACAGCTCAGAAAGAAGAAGCTGAAGAAAAAGAAAGGAAAAAGAACGCGAGGTAAAATAGCACAGGCATGTTGAATAAGCAGGAGAGGGAAGGAGGAGGGTACCGAATTTTTTCATAAAGATTTTCTTTACTTTATATAAATGTCTTTACCATCTTCAAAATTTATTGGACTCGGGAAAAAAAATGAAAGCATTTACCTAGATATTAAACTAAGACCCAATTAATATGATTTTAGATAAAAGTTGGGCAGGAATTGGGGAAATGTGGTGAATTAAGGACATAATGGTAAGCCAACTGATATTTAAACACTGCAATGGTAGAATTTATTGCACAGTTAGAACAAGAATGTATCTGTTGTTGCCAGTGCACAGCTCCCTGTGGAATGAGATCTCTAAGCCTTATATAGACAAGAAGAAAACTTTCCTTTGAAATCAGTGCAGGCCTATTGAAGTCAATGCCAGTTGTTTGTACGAGTCCAAGGGCACAGTTTATCCCTCTAGAAAGGAGTAATGATCGTGCATTGAATTTTTTAGGGATTTGCTTCTGGAATTATATTCAAAATTTTAATCTTTTAACTGGATCATTGCATTCAAATGGAATAGATTTTATTGCTCTGAGATCTATGGCTGTGCAAATCATTTTAAATATTTTATTATATGATTTTATGTATGCTTTCTTAACTTTTCATAGAATGGGTATAGTTCATTTAAAATCTTCTGTCTTTACATGACGTGCTTTGTAATTGTCGTTGTATTATTTTGTAGAAAAGAGAGTCTGGAAAATAAAAAAAGTGAGAAGTCAGAAGGTGACCAAAAGAAGCCCAAGGATAGTAAGGTGTTTATTCTAAAAATTGTGTCTTTTCTACGAAGCAGTTTTACTAATTTTGCTAGGGAGTGCTTTTCAAGACTGCTGTGCATTGTAGAATTTCTTTTACGAACCCATTATCCCTACATTTTTTTCCAGGTGAAGGAAACTCAGTTCTGATGCTTTTCATCCTCACAGAATCTTTTAACCCAGAAAACCCTTTTGGCTTCAGGATATCCTGAGAAGGAAAGCTCTTAGAGCATGAAATAGTTAACGTTAGAAAACTTTGATGTTATTTTAGGATCCCTGTAGGTACTTTGCCTGATAAATCTAATGGAAGAGATTAGTGAATGATAAACTTTTAGTAGAATGTTCAAACATTCTTGGTAATTTTTACCAAATCCTGTTGGTTATATACTCATTGTGATCTACACAGCCAGAAGAACGTGGATACTATAGAAAAATCATTTTTTAAAAATGTGTATTAAACTATCAGCTTTCCTCTGTTCTCAGTGTTACCCTGTTTCAGAAAACTCAGACTAAGCATAGGGATCACTTCCCTGATTTCAGAGGCTTATTTGGTTTGCTTTCTGTCAAACTGTATGCTCCAAGCTATATTTAAATTTATTGTTCTTGTGCATCCCTTTCATTGCTGTAGGTGACAATTGCTGAATATGGAGAAGGAGAGGATGAGGACAAAGATCCCTATCCACCCTGTGATGTACCAGGTAGGCGAATACCAACCAGAAGACAAACACATTTAAGTTTGTTTGCTAAAATATCCTAGACTTGCTCTTGCTGAACACTGAATCAATTCCTTTGGAGTCGGTGAAGTTGTGCTCTGTTACCAGTGGATAAACGGGCCTGTAAACTGCTGAGTATTATCTTTTCCTGGTTTTGCTCAGCCACCCCACAAAGCTCAGCACCTCTACAACACAGCTCAGGCATGGACTGAAGGTCAGGGGCTGAGCTTAACTGGGGCTCCAGAGCCCATGTGTAGCGGGTGTTAATGGAGACCCCAGATGAGGCTGGTCAGGGACAGAAAAGTCTCTTAGTGCAGTCACGGCACTTATGCACACACCTGTATATGCACGTAAACATGTATATAAGCTCATGACAACTATATGCATGTTATATATATTGATTCATAGATTTTTAAAGCCATGCTATGAATGTATATTTCCTATAAGCCATATACATTCTAATACAAGCCATGCTTTTATATTGTTATGAACAAAACCTCAGTGCTTTTTATTTTATAGTAAAAAAGTGTTTAATTTAAAGTAGGTGAAGATGAAGAAGATGAGGAGGATGAACCAGAGGTACCAGCAGGCCCACGTCCCCGTAGAATATCGGAACTAAATATGAAGGAGAAGATAACACCGATCCCTGAAGGGAGTGCCTTCTTCATTTTCAGCAGCACCAATCCGTAAATATAATTTTGAAAAATACTGGTTTAGTCCATCAAGGTTTAGTAGTGAAGGAACAGGCTTCCTTCCAGTGAGGTTAAGAATAGAACTCCAGTATCTTCAACAGGAGAATTTTTGGAACAAATTTTCTGAATCACTTGGTAAATGAAAAGAACTTGATAAGTACATATATAAATTTGCTTCCCACTGTTGAAGATAATAGCATTTTGTACATATAGTCTGTCAAGTCTGCACATGTCTGAAAAATACCCTTTAATGGATATTAGTTATTTGATATGTTAGTCACTGGATATAAAAGGTGTGAGACAAGATCTGAGCATCTTCTACATGAGATAGGATTCCTAGTAACCCTAGGAACCTTTGTGGACCAATGCAGATGAGGAAGGAGAAGAGAAAATAAGAGAGAAAAACATAAGAGAAGGAGAAAGGATGTATACATTCCTCTTGGGGTAACAGTATTTTTCCAGATTCAAGCAAACATTGAAGGTAAGGACAAATGATTTCAGAAATCGAGAACAGTAATAGTTGGATTTTGGGGAGAATCGAAATCTTTCAGTGCTCGGTCTCAACTCCAGAGCATTTGAAGTTCTGCACTGATGAAGAAGGCACGCTTCAGTAGTCAGTAAAAGTCGTTACTGATGGTTGGATGGAAGTGAGCAAGTGAACTAAATTCAATTCCTACAGACTGAACATAGCTGTTACATTTATATATAGCAATTTCATGAGCAGTCTTAGAAGGGAGCTTAAGAGTCATTTGGCATGGGAGAATACTATCTTCTCAGTGGTAGAGGTCATCACAATTAACTTTAGAAGATAGTGTGATGATTAAGATACAATGTTTTGGGCTTGTATCTTATTCATTACATGGGTTGTCTAACACTCTTCAGAATTTTCAAATGAACTGGAGAGCTATTTAAACTGGTAATTTTAAGAACTTGTGTGCTGAATGCAAAAACATTAGATTTGTTGAACATGTCAAATTGCTTTTGGCCTCAATTAATGCTACATATTCTCAGGCCAAAATGGCCATCTTAACTAAGATACACTATACTCAAATAATCTACTTAATAACAGGAGAACAAATTTTCCCCAAGAACCTTCTGAGTCTTCAGCAAGATTTAGACAATTGTTAGTCAGTTACGAACCTGATCCTGCCTTTTTGCCAAGTTAATCCCGGACCTGCTCTAGCAAGGTGCTCGATAGCATTGGTAATAACTTTGGGCTCAGTGAGTCTAACCATATGTACTGTTTCACTTCACATTATGTGGCTGAAACTTAGCAGCTCTGTAATCTTCAATACCCACTTGTCCTATAATTCTATAGAAAATCTTCACAGGAGATTCTGATTTGGGTTGAGTCTCTTAAGTAGCACAATGAAATCTGCAGCCTAAGCCATATCTTACCGTATGAGTATTTTTAACAGCTTTAATAAGAATCAAATCAAACTAGGGACCTGAAATGATTTATTATCTAGTGTTGATACTTTTGACGTCGGCCTCTGTATGTGCACAGTGGTATAAACGCTGGAACTTGTAGTGGCATTCATAACTCATTGAAAACCAACAGGAGCTGGGAAATCCTCTCTCAGATTCCTTTGATAAGTGCATCTTCACTACAGGTGGATTGGATTTTGACTTTATTTATGTTTTTAGAAATCAGAGCAATAACTTCAGCATTTTCACTGCTTTTAGCTTCTGGTGGTTGCTCTGTTCTGTCGTTGTTGGCAGAGTAATAGAAAACATGTTGTATATTAGCCATCTGCTGAATTCTATTTGCACACATGGTATATTTTTGTATCTCTTCTTCAGAATTCGAGTGGGATGCCACAGACTCATCAATCACCACATCTTTACCAATCTCATCCTTGTCTTCATCATGCTGAGCAGTGTTTCCCTAGCAGCAGAAGATCCAATTCGCAGCCACTCTTTTCGAAATAATGTAAGCGCTTCATTTTTATGTCTGAAGATAAATATATCCTCACAGGAAAACAATCCTTTGGGACTCGTGCCCAGTTTTTAATTTTCAAGTTAAGAAACTTTCCTTTTCCTTTTTCAAGTCATACATTTGTATTTTTTTGCTTTAAAAAACAAATCTTCAAAGACAAGTAACTTCATTGATGGAATTTCATAGGTATTAGAACCATTTATTATGTACGTAATGTTTTTCCTTTGTTGGCTATTAATATATCAGAATAAAATACGCTCAAGCTGAGCATAATCTTTATAATTTTCATATTTTTTCATAATTTTCAGCTGGTGTACCTGATGCACGTTTCCTGAATCACTCTTAGTGCCTCTCAGTGTTTGACACTGGTTTAAAAGTACCAGTTAAAATTATCACTGTTTATAACATAGGGTATAGTCTCTGACCTGTCCTCTCTTCTCCATCATTGACTCTATTATATGGTCTTGGGGAACTCAAAGTATCATTCTGTTGGTGAGTGTGTACCTTCATAAGGATACTACCTTTTCTTTCAAAGAAACTAGTGTGGCCACACTAATGAGTTTGAGTACCACCACATTGGTCTCAAAGATCCTTGGATTCCTGATTGGCCAAATCAGAAACTAAACAAGTTTCATTTTTTTCTAAATTCATATGTATAGTGAGGATTGGAGCATGCCCAGCTCTTGCCTTGATTCACAGTCAAATGCCATTTCAGCCTATATACAAACCCGAAAATTTGGAAGTGTTTTTGCATCCTGTTTTAGATATACTTGTAGAAACAAAATATTTGTAAGAATATTCATTTCAGAAATGTCTCTATTATTCAATAAAAGTGTAGTTTATGTAGTAAGTAAACATCTGTGTTCTAAAAAAAAATTCCTGAATCCTTCATTTTAAGTTCTTAATACAGTGGAAGACTTGCCTGTTACTTAAATGCACAATTATTAGACAGAGAAGTAAAAATAACTCCACTCTCATGACGGCTAATGTTTGTCTTACACTTGTTGCACTTGTATGAGTGGTGAAGCAAACCTCTCATGTTATTGTGAGTTGTGCATGCTTTAGATTAGGTATGAAATAGCTGAGATGATGCAACTTGGTAATAGTCTGTGGGAACTTTTGGTATACTTTGACAGAACTTGCAGGCCTCTCCTGTTTTAGATATGATCTGTAAAGATAGCCATGGAGTTAGAGAAACTCTTCTGCCTCTTACAGGAAAGGTGAGCCTACTAGGTGGAGGTTGTATCCCTCTAGTTCTTCCTAGTGTAGATGCAGCCTCTGAAAGTCTTCTTTTGGCTGTTGACATTCTCTGAACATTTTTTTTCAGTAATATTAGTAAAAACCAAAAAGCTGAAACTTTCTTCAAAGGTAAAAAGAGGTCAAAGCACAAAGCCACTCTTCATGTACTATTCAGCAGAGCTGTGTGCTTCCCATATCTATAAAATTGGACAAGTGCACTCTTACGAATAAATCACACTAATGAATAAGAAAAAGAGAGCTGGTGGGCAATACTGGAATTGTTATTGTAGAAATGGCACGAAGGGCTGATAATTGTTTTTCTAACTAGAGGAGTACTAGGAAAATATAACTGGAGAGCGGTGGTAACTGAAACGATTATTCCTATTTGGGACACAGGAAAAATGTGTGAGTGATTTCAGGACAGCATTGCCCTCTTGTTGTAAATATTCACAAATGCACCAGACCTGTGTATTTTTCTTGTTATTACCTTGCATGATCATGTTCCTTCAATCAGCAGGGGAATGAAAGTTTACAAACTGGAATACCTTTACATATATATTTTTTTTTTAAACTCTAGAATGAATTCCTTACTGATTAATCTTTGTTAAATGGCTTTAATATTTGCCTATTTTTTCAGCCACAGCAAGGGACAGAAGGATCTGATCTTCAGCTGAACACGGGCAAAAAATTACTTCCTTTTTGTGATCTAATAGGAATACCTTCTTTGTTCATTGTCTCTTCATTTTGTTTCTCCTTGCCATTTTATTAGTTGCTGAATCACAGGAAATATGTTTCTGTGCACAACTGTTTGCTAGTTGGATTGCTGGATCCTTGAAACTAAATAAGTACACTACTGCAGTGTATGTCGATCACTAAATTAGGTGCTAGCGATCTGGCCACCTTGAAAAGGTGAAATCTTGGTTGTAGTGAAATATATGGCAGTGTTCCTGTCGACAGCAGTGAGGCCAGTATCACTTCCACAATCTTTTTAAAAGTTTGCATAGCACTATGCAACTGTTGTGGGTTCTTTTAAATTTCCTACAGGTAAATCACTGATGTACCTTCCAGGTTCAAGAAAAAAGAGTTGTAGTGCTGATTTTAAGTAATGTAGTTATTCATTAATTTGCTTTGTGACTCTCTAGCCTCGTCTATACAGGAACAATATAATGTAGCAGAACGTAGAATGATGTGTAATCTAGAAGCATCCATTGAAGCTTTATTTTTTGATGCAATGCTTTGGTAAAAAAAAAAATTATTATTAAAAACTATTTATTCTTTGTGTAATATTCTGTATCTCTACTAAAGGCTGAAGAAAGTACCTGTGAAAGCTGATAGAGGAAAGTCTGAATTGAAAGAAAGTGTTGCCTATTGGGTCCTGTTAACTCTTTAGTAATGAAATCTAATATCTAAGAATGGTGACATCTGATAAATTTTTAAGTAAATAAAAATGGTTGCACAATAGCTGGAATTTTAAACTACGTTGTCTAAATTCCCCATTTACCTACTTAGACTAATTCAGGTGTTGTTGTGCATGTGGTCTAAATTGTTAAAATTTATTAATAGATGGATTTCTTACTGTGGCACATATTATACCTTGCAGATACTTGGTTACTTTGACTATGCTTTCACAGCCATCTTTACTGTTGAAATCCTGTTAAAGGTAATGCATTGTTAATTGATCCTTGTTAGCTCAAAAGCAGCTTTAGCAATAATGTTTGTAACTTTTTGTTTACCTTCCAGATCCTAGGGTATGCAGATTATGTCTTCACTAGTATGTTTACATTTGAGATCATTTTGAAGGTAACAGGTTTTTAAAGGAAGTTTGTTTAAAAGGATTTTCCTTGTGTGTCACCTGCCAAGAAAAGGCACTTGAAGTGTTCTTCGCCTTTTCTCTAAGCGATCAAAGCTAAACTTTTTTTAAACCAGAGGATTTTTTTATTTGATAGTTCCTCATAGTTTTGATTGGTTATTTTTTACCATTGGGTGCATGAAGAAGCTGATTTTTTTATCATTACATCAATTTAATAATTCATTTTTTACCCTTTTTAAACTTACAGTTGTCAGAAAAGGGAAAAATAATTCACTGCGCATGAGCTTTTCCTTCTCCTTGCTCTGGCATTTCCAGAAGAGATAATCAGTCTTTTAAGGAGGGAGCATGTAATTTCTCATTTCTTTTGCTGAACTATATTCACAGAGCTAAAATAGTAGATAACTATTTTCTTGCAATAGGACTTGCAAGATATCTTGCATTTATCTATCTATACACTAAGATACTTTGCATTTATCTTGGGCATACATTTAAATACACAGAAAGGCATAAATATGCTTGCTTAAATGTATTACCCATGCATGAGTCAAAAATTGGCATTTTAATGTATGGTTTGTGTACTGATTATCAAGAATATCCATTGGGGTTACTCAGATTTTAGTTGTATGAAGCTTATTCTGGCAAAGAAGCTGTATAACTGTGGATTAGGTTCACGTGTAAGAAAATGCTGAACAAAGAAATCAAAATTTTTGGTGGGAATTTGTGAAACATTTTTTCAGAAATTTACACATGATTCCTAAAAGTTTCATGCTGTGCATATTCACCATGACTTTTTGGTTGAGTAACCCTGATCTATACACTTACCAATTTCTGTTACACTAAGAATCTGTACATAAACTTTGCATTTCCAGTTGAGGATTAAGCTTAACAAAATCTCTTCTCCCAGCTTTTGCTCATATTGCTGTGCATATTCTTCAGAATGCAATTTGATTACTGCTAATTGTTGCAATATTTGGGCTGTTTACAAGATAAGCTGTACTGTAAGTAGTAGACTATTTTTATGCTTGCAAATATTCTCCCAGACTTACATTTATCCCCTTATTTCTCATTGTCAGCAGTGAGGAGCTTGCTGTAGAATTGATTAATCTTACAACATTTATAGCATTCTCAAGTAAATATCCTTTTTTTTTTTTTTGCTGCTGGAGAAAGGCCAAGCTAAAGGAAAGAGCAAAGCACTGAAAAGAACTGTAGCATTAGATCAAACTAGTTCCCAGCTCTGAATTTGAGAAGCCATACAAAATATGTTGCCACCATTTCTGTGGCAGAAGAGAGTCTGAAAGCGTTCACATGCTCTGAACAGCAGGTTGTATAGTCCCTGCAGTTCCAATTGCGTTTCTGTAGGAGAAAGAGTAATTATAAAACATGGCTTAAAGAGGCGTAACTGTATGTGTTAAGAAAAGCAACATTTTTACTAACTGCAAAAGATTCTGACACTGAGCAACTCAACAGTTATTCAAGGGAGGTAGGGAGCAGTAGAGTTTGGGCTGCTGAAATCTGGCATCGTGAAATATTACAAAGGAACAAGAAGGCCCATTGTAGCCAAAAATGTTGATGCTCCTGACTCCAGTTTCTCCTGGAAGCTCTGCCCTGCAGTACGCTCACATGTATTTATGAAGGAAAATAAATTGTACCATAAAAAATGTAATAGACAACCAGAACATGAGACACTTACGTATACAGTGCCTGCTTTACTAACATGTCTCAGACACTGCCTTTGCTTGCTTATGGCTGGAGTCCTCTGTGTCTTCCGCGCTGGGTTTTGCGCTGTGCTTTCCACGGTATCTGTCGTTCAGAAGCTTCATGTGTTCTGCAAGGAGTAAATACAAGCCTAAACCTGCAGTAACAATAGCATTCCTTAATTTCCAGGCAAAAAGTATACAAAACTGAAGTTAAGATAACCACAGGCAATATTATCAGCTGCAGCCAAGAAACTTGTCCAAAAAACAAGCGTTAGAATAACTCTCAGCATGTGGAGAGTCCCTCTGTGCTCTATTTTATTGACTGCTTTGCCGACATGAGGATTTCCACAATTATATGGTGTCGAGTATATGAGTGAGGATATGAGTAACGGAAAAGCTGCAACATCACTTTATAAAGCATTTAAGAATTCTCTTCTATAACCCCTTCATGGCATTCAAATCCAGCTTACCGTCCTGTTTGCAGTTCTTGGGAAACATGAAAACATCAGAGCAAAGGTCAGGTTAGGGCCTTGTGCTATTAACCATACCCCAGCTCTGCTAATCCCACACCATTTAAACCAGTCCCCACTGGTGTGGAGTTGCAGGCAGGAGGAAAAGAGCAGCACTGGTGGTGCCCCGGGTGCTCGGCTCAGAGAGAGTCTGTTCCGCTGAAGGCTGTGTGACAGTGCTCGCCACTGCAAATCTGCTCCAGGCCTCGCTTTGGTCTTGACCTGTGCAAAAGACAGGATGATTTGCTATAGAGAGTTTTACTCAAATGCTTCCACTGAGTTTTGTGGGGATTGAAATATGAGTCTTCATATAAAGATGGGGAGATAGGTACTCCACCTGTATTTTCAGGTCTATATATCCTTACTTTTGTCTTTACGTGAAACTTTGTGTGCTGCTAACTGATAACATACTACAGTGTAAATGTGTATTTGTAGATAGATGTAGGTTTGATATTCAAGGTTACTTTATTGTTCAACTCGCACTGATTTTAATGAGCTTAGCTATACTCTGTACAGCTGTAAGTGAAAAGAGCTAGGAGTTTATGGGAAATTTTATAGCATAGTTATGTTGCCTCTCTCATGTCACAGCACAGGTTAAAGCTTTAGGATTTGTATTCTTCTAGTTTTGAGGAATATTTAGTATTTTGATCATGACTAAAGAACGTTTAACATGAGAATAAGGAGAGAAGGGCCTTCAAGAAAAACGTGTCTTTGGTAGTTTGCATTCCTTTGCAGATATATAGCTTTCACTGATGCTGATGGTTTTTAACACAAAAAGCCTGCAAATTTGTGCAAACGAGTAGTGACACAGTAGACAAGGAGATGCTCATTAACAATTGGTAGCTCTGTTCTGCATTGTGGAACAGTCTTGAAAGGTGTAATAGTCTGCTGCAAGAGGAAAGGAAATAAAATCTTTTCACTCCATCTTGAGGAACAGAAGAGAAAGTAATGGATTTAAAATTCACAGTCAATATCAGATGTTGGCAGTGAGTTTTCTTACATGTGGAAAACAATCAGTAGCTGAGAGTACTTCAAGAGGACCTTAAGGCTGAAGAAATTAGAATCCATGTGCCTAAACTGACTACTAGGCATTTTTCAAAGGTCTCCTTATTTTAACTTCAAGTTTAGTTTCAGTGTTTCAGTCTTAATCCATAACTATGGAAAAACCCATGCAAAATTCTACTCAAGTTCAGATTCTGGGCTTTGACTGGCTTAACTGGATTCCTCTGTGCATTTTTTTTAACTGGTACTTACTCTCAGTTATGGTAAGGTTCTAATTCATAGATTCAGGAACCAAATTCAGCTTTGCGATACCTGAGAATGTCTGCCCTGATTCTGTCTGCAGCCAGAGTTAATAGTCTCTATCGCTGGCTCCTAATGAAACCTACAAATGATGCATGCAGGTTCCTTCACAAGATACCCTTTGTGTGTTTCTTTCATCTTAATCTAGGCACAGAAAGCAAAAAATGAAGAGGAAAGTCCAATAGGGAGAGCAATGTTTGGTATTCTTCACAGACCGCAAAACTTAGGGACACTTGTCCACGCACAATACAAAACAATCTGTGGGTCGTTCCAGGTTATTCCAGGATACCACTCATGGTCTTAACATGTCTCCCGTGAGGCAAAGGCAAATAGTAATGTAATGCTGCCTTATGACAGCCGTGTGCTGGTTCTGTACCAGATTTGACACTCAGGTTTTTGCAGTACACTTTCAGCTCCTTCAATTCTGAAGACAGTATGAATGATTAGGAGTCAGAATCCGGACCTTACTGTTTAGTAAGCATGGAAATTCTATGGTTCTTGTAGTAATTTTTCTAACAAAGGCCCAATCAATTCAGTGTAATCAGCTCAGCCTAATCAGTTCTTACAAAAAATATAACATTTGTTGACCTCAGAAACAATTAATACGTTTGCTGGTGTTGCTTGAGCAGAATTTTTATGATTTAAGTGAAATACTTAATGTACATAGTGGAATTGTTTTATATCTCAATTGCTTTTAGAAAGTGAGATAACATTGTATGCATTCACACTCTAGGCAAGCGTCTTGTAAACAGCCTAAATGTGAATTTGAATAAATAGAAATGTAGACTAAACATGTAACAATTCTGTTTTTAGATGACAGCTTTTGGAGCATTCCTTCATAAAGGGTCCTTCTGCAGGAATTATTTTAATTTGCTGGATTTGCTGGTTGTGGGTGTTTCTCTGGTATCATTTGGTATTCAGTAAGTACTGTACTTACAATGTGAATGATTTATTTTTGCTTTGGGGTTTTATACTGAAATCAGTGTTTCAGCTCCTTTTGTTGCCCCTTTGTGTGTGGGTGTGCAGTATGAGTGTTCAGGGTTGGGACTGGCAAGAGGTAGTGCTTTGTATGGAGTGTGTTGTAACTCATTACTAATACGGGTTGGAAACAAATTACTACTTCCCACTATTACCAAGAGAAAAAGGAAGAGCAGCGTGACACTATATTGTATAGCAAGTAATACCTGAAGCTTCAGGAGGTTTATATACCCTCTTTTGTGCTATTGCCACATCTACAGTCTAGTTCTACGAGCTTGCTCTTTCAGCGTTGACCTACTGGGGTATGTAACTTGACAGTATTTGAAGGGGAGAGAAGTTGTACCATAATCAGGACTGTACGCGGTAGTGAAGAGATTCTTTTGCTTTGTTTAGATCAGGCTAAACATAATGAAAGAGTCTGAAGGTGCTTATTGATTCACTGAGCAGTTGTGCCTCATTTAAAATCGTCTGTGAAACCCTTAGCGACTTAGAAAAGAGCAAGGGCTGGGTGTCACTCAACTGCTTCCCACTTTGTATTCTGCTTGTACTGGAATACCTATTACACAAGCTATCAGTTTCACAGTATGTTCCGTAAAAGGCTGTCTGCTATTATTTCCTCAAAATGCAGTCCTAGCTACTTAAAAAAAATGTGAGTCATCTGAGATTTTTTTCATCTCCAGCTGGTTGGAAATTAAGGTATTCATTG
Source organism: Anarhynchus alexandrinus (assembly GCA_008711295.1). Taxonomy (NCBI): domain Eukaryota; kingdom Metazoa; phylum Chordata; class Aves; order Charadriiformes; family Charadriidae; genus Anarhynchus; species Anarhynchus alexandrinus. The sequence continues at coordinate 285,255 of VUYV01000126.1, forward strand.
ATTTACAGGACTTACACAATGTCTTTGAAAGTGCTTGTCAACACTGGAAAATACTTTGGGGACTATTTTGCTCATGACCAAACTTAACTGCGTTGCAGTGTCAGACAAGCTTCTGAGCTGTTAATTCCCACGTTGCTCCGGAAATCAAAATAATTCTTATGGTATTTATGAGATTGATACTACTTTCTAATATTAATAAAGAATCAATAAAGAAATACTTTTAAAAATCCTGTATGTATATCTTGAGAATTTTTTGAAATTTCATTTATAAGGAAGTTGCAAGAAGATTGTTATTCTTAGTAACAAAATCAGTTACCTTAAAAGTAACAGAATAACTTTTTTTTTTTTTCCCCCTAGATCAAGTGCTATCTCAGTTGTGAAGATCCTCAGAGTTTTGAGAGTCTTGAGGCCTCTAAGGGCAATAAACAGAGCAAAAGGACTTAAGGTGTTTATTTTTATTTTTCAAGTCATATTTCTGTTGGCCTGATTCTTCAGTCCTGCTTCAGGTTAAAAATTCTTGGGCAAGAAGAACTGCATAGAGGAGTTCACAGGGCAAGGACATAAACCAGTTCCTGATTCTTAAATGTGTTAGGCCATATTCTGCCTGCAGTTACAGCAGTTTATATGTGGAGGAACACCAGTGCCACGGAGAGCAGATTTTGACTGTAATGCTTTCTGTGAACCAGCATGCCGGAGCAATATTTTAATGGTTTTTCCATGATGCTTATGTAATTTTTAGTCAGTTGGTCTTGATGGGTCTATGTCAACAGACTTGTAGAAAAATTTAGAAAACAAGTTTAATTATGGTAGTAGGTATAATACTGGCAACACAAAAATAGTTTAAAAAAATAATCTGAAAGTGATAAAATAGGCTTTTACAGTATGTATTCTGTGATACTAAGTAACAAGTCATATTGAAATTTTAATTTCTTTTTTTTCCAGCATGTTGTTCAATGTGTCTTTGTGGCTATTAGAACTATTGGCAATATCATGATTGTTACAACTCTGCTGCAGTTCATGTTTGCTTGTATTGGAGTGCAGCTGTTCAAGGTAAGTAGACACGCTCCAAATTTACACTACGTCAAGAAAAGCAAAGCTGACTTGAATTCTTGGTGGCCTGGTGCTGGAACTGGGGTGGTCCCATTCTGAAGCAATCATAAGATAAATGTGTTTATTTTGCATATTCTGCATTTTGTCATTGCTTTTTGTTTTACCTGTAGGGAAAATTCTACAGGTGCACCGATGAGGCAAAGCAGAATCCCGAGGAATGCCGGTGAGAACATCTTTGATCTAAGAAGGTCACATCATATTTTGAATAATTTAAACTGTAGCAGATATGGGCAGGCATGTGTCAGGCCGTTTAGGTTTGTATAAATTGGAATTGTAATTTGAAATCCACCAGAAAACACAGGTTAGCAAGGACATAAAACAAGCTGAGGGAGGGAGTAAAATAAACTATTTTGAATAGAGCATTGAGTAACTCTCATATTTCACTAGTGATGGTTTGTTTCTTTCCCACAGAGGGATATACATCGTTTATAAAGATGGAGATGTTGATAATCCAATGGTCAAAGAGAGGGTTTGGCAAAACAGTGATTTCAACTTTGATAATGTTCTGTCTGCTATGATGGCCCTTTTTACAGTATCCACTTTTGAAGGCTGGCCAGCGTGAGTGAATTCTCCATGTTTTCATAGCATTGTTAAGACATAATCCAGAACAGTTCTTTATCATTTACCGGGCATTTTTGGGCAACAAAGCAGTCTTAAGTGATGGTACAAAAACTTGCCCTTTGAGTAAAACTTCTACTACAAAATCAGGCAATAGTACACTGCATAGAGAGGCCCAGGAAGAGCAAAATGCTACCACTCAGTATTTACCTAAATGAGAAAAGTCTTAGAGGATAGCCGGGAGGGGTGGGGGGTGTAAAAATATAACCATCTGGTCATTACCTTGATTCTTTTGAAAAAAAGCATATAACAATGTGTGGTGTGATTCTTCTGGTTTCAATATTCTTGTAAGCACTGTCAGTAACTAGAAAAAGATAACAGTAAACAGCAGACCATTTTTGTAATCTGTCCTCTGAGTCTGCATATTCTACTCTCTTTTGTCATTTTAATGCTAATAAAGATAAAATTTTGTTTGTTTTTCAGGCTGCTATACAAAGCCATTGATTCAAATGGCGAGAATGTAGGACCTGTATACAACTATAGAGTGGAGATCTCCATTTTTTTCATCATCTATATCATCATTATTGCTTTCTTTATGATGAACATCTTTGTTGGTTTTGTGATTGTTACATTCCAAGAACAGGGAGAACAAGAGTATAAGAACTGTGAGCTGGACAAAAATCAGGTTAAAATAAATAATGAACTCTTAGTTTTTGGAAGTATTCTTTTTTATTTATTCACAGAGAGCTTCCTTTCTGCTTTGGGTCAGAAGAGGGCACCAAACACATATCTTAGTAAAAAAGTGGAATTGGTACATACTATCAACTTATATTGAGGTCATTGTATGTTCCTCTGTCTGTAAGACCAAGATGTCAGTCTTGTGGAAGCTGTTACATTAAGCTTGTTAGCTTCTTAGTGTCTCACTTGTTGGTGTCACATTAAGAAGAAAACAGCACTTGCCAGCTTATCTATAGGCAGAGGTAGGATTTATAATAAGAACAGGAAAATAGATTTTGTGTTCTGAATAGTCTGAAAGTGTTAAAATGTTCTATTCAGGCACTAATAAAGTAGGACATAAATCCATGATGTTCCTACATACGTGATGTGATTTTGCTGGGCAATTTAACTGAACTTTTAGGAATAACTCTTCCTCAGTATTTATTTAGCTGACTTGAGGGTTTTATGCTATGCAGTTACATTGGTGGTTGAAAACAAAGCATGACTTATAGATGAATTAATAGTTGTGCTATACACTGTATATGCACACACATATAGTCTGCGATATACTACTCTATATAAAAGGTATAAAGGTGAAACACATCTGAATTTCCGTGAGCATTATTTGATTCTTAATATGTGGCTGAGTAGTGTGTATGATTAGGTACAGTTGTAAATAACCAAGTGAGAGGATTGGTAAGCTACCTGATTACTTTATTAACACTTAATAATAATAAAAAACCTATATCAAGTAGATAGACTGCCTGTTTTTAAGACTTATATTTAACAATTTGCACTTATTAATTGTATTATCAGTTGATTAACTGTTAGGTATGCTCTGACAATTTTTGATGTATTTGCTTTTACAGCGTCAGTGTGTAGAATATGCCTTGAAGGCACGTCCTCTTCGTAGATATATTCCAAAAAATCCTTACCAGTACAAGTTCTGGTATGTGGTGAATTCTACTGGATTTGAATACATCATGTTTGTCCTCATCATGCTGAACACACTTTGCTTGGCTATGCAGGTAGGAAAACCAGAAGCTCTTTTGAAGCTGTTGGCATAAATTGCAGGCAAGGAATAGGTGATAAAATGCCTTTCAATTATAGCTACCTGTATTTCTTTATGAAGTGAAATTTAAAAAAAAACCACTTCTGATCTTAGTACTCTTCTGTGATGTGTTCTCATCTGTCCATCAGTTCTGTGAAATAAGACTGTTTAAAAGAGCTTGGTGTTGATAAAGTTCTTCCTAACCTAATGAAGCTCTTTGAGCTTTAGTTTGTACCTGCAGTGTAATTTAATGTGTTATATGTTTGAGTTCCCGAGATAATCCACGTGCAAGAAAATCTGAAGAGAATGTAAAAGTCTTAATTATTTTAGCAAACATTTCTCTCAACCCCTTAGATTCTTTTATCTAATATATACTTTTATGCAGTGTCTTTAAGCATTACTTCACCTCCGTAGTATCTGTACTTGGTCTGTGTTCATTTTGTACATGTTTGGTTGGATTGGACTGGATGACCTTTAAAGGTCCCTTTCAACCCAAACCGTTCTGTGATATTTCTATCCTCTGTGTCTATCTCTTCAGAAGCTTCAAAACTTAATATACAGAGCAACTCTAGGTTTGTGTGATAATGGAAACCTTATACAAACATGTTTTCATATATTAATTGTATATCTATATGTACCTGTGTGTAATTTTGCATGAGGGGTTTTTTTTTGCGTGTATATATAGTTATATTTCTCTAAATTTCCTATATTATGTATGCAGTTCTTCACCAGCTACTTCTCTTATCTACTTTTCCAAGTTGTCTCTTTCTTTTCCCTACTTCAGGTTTTGATAAGAAAAAGAGTGGTTCAAATTCAGTTTACAAAACCATTCTACTTTTTTCAGTAAACTTGCATGCACTGTATCCTCTGAAAAATACCACTCCTACACAATATATGTTATTCTGTGACTAACATACCACAGGCTTTCTAAGCGGGTGTGACACAAGGTTATGTAATTTCAAACCTAGCATAGAAAACTTGGGAAAATGCTGTTGTCTAATACTCCTTTTTTGAGGGAACAGTATTCTTCTCAAAACTGTCCCTCTCAAGATTCCCTTAGGATGTAGAGGAATCACAGTTTTGTTCCACTTAGTGCCTGAACAGAATAGATTTAAACGACTCCATTCCTGACCAGAGATACTCAGCTAGTATTGTATGAGTATAGGTGGACATCATAAATACTACCAGAAAATATTTTCCTGTGCTGCATTTTTGCCGACTTTGTCTTAGGCTGCCTTACTTTCACTTACTGTTTTAAAGCCTTTACTTCTTAAAAGTATCGTATTTTTCATTCACAGCACTATGGACAGTCTAAGCTCTTTAATGATGCAATGGACATTATGAATATGGTTTTCACAGGAGTGTTCACTGTTGAAATGGTTTTGAAACTGATTGCATTCAAACCCAAGGTAAGTTTTAGATATGATTTAATTAGGTCATCACCACAGGAATTAAGTATAACGTAAGTCACATTAGCTATGTATTATTCAAAGAACAAAAAGAACCCACGTTTCCCACATTTATCTGTCAGTGAAATCATAACAGAAATGTTAATCTGGTAATACGTATATATGTAACTCCAGGAAATGAAACGCAGATATCAGAAAAAATATGACAAGGTAGTTGATGAGATCTGGAATATTTTGGGGTAATGAAAATGTCCCTTTGTAAATCAGATAAATAATTTCTTGTTGCAAGCATTACCACTTTTTCTATTCGTGGTATGATATTCGTAACTTTACACTAAGTTAATCTCCAGTAAAGACCTGTATGTTATGTTATATGCAAAATTATTTCTTTACTTTATAAAATATAGCCAACTACTACAAATGTACACATAAATAATTTGCATATTCAATAGCCTTTTTAGATTTTTATGTTTTCAATTATACATACACACTATTTGGTAGAGAGCCCCACAGTGAGCAGCTGATTCCTTGCCTTAAAGGGACACTGTCAAAATGAATAACGCAGACACATTTTCAAAAGTAGATTGGCATGAGAAACTGATAAGTGTAATTGCTAATTGAAAAAAAAAAAAGATGACAATCAGACTGTGACAGTTAATGCAGTCTTTTTGTTGTGTTCTCATACTCCATTTATGACAGTGCAAAAGCTAACAATGAAAAACTAAACTAAATATTGTTTTCAGCACAATGAAATCCATATTTATTCTGGGCTTATATCTATGTAAGTAAGTAAAGTGTGGTCACTCGTTATATATGGAATTTGAAAAAAGCCAGTCATGCCATTTGAAGTCTACTGATCTCACCATCTTACGGCTGGTATTTCTCATTTTCCATTGCCCTTCTTTTAAAGTAATGAGGATATCTACATCTGTAATTGGGCTAGCGCTGATACTTAGAGTAACATAGTCAAGGCTGCCCAGAGCTCAGCACGGAGTAGATGTATAAATACTTTTCAGAACTATATATTCAGCTTGCATTTAGTTACAAGCTTGGCTGTGGAGCCTGAGCTACTTGATTTAAAGCTAGCTTGTATTTGTCTGCAGAAGTAAAAAAATTATACATCACTTGAGGTCTGGTGTTGAAATGTGAAGTGTGGAGTTCTGGGTGAATGCTTACCCAGTCCCGTAGTCTCGCTCTGCACTGTCCAGTCCATTGTACATTTCTAATGAATTTATTTGTATTTTTGTGTCACCTATCTTATTTAATTGCTAAGGATTTCACATTCAAAATAACACAATGCGAGGCCCCAGAGGAGATAGGTCAGATATGTGGACCACAGTGTCATGAGTATGCTGATTGTGTTTCCTGATTTGTATTGCTTGTTCTATATCCGTGTTTCACACTGAAGTTTCAGAAGACTTTGCTGTATTTTATCATCTGCTCTTTGAAAGAAGATTGTGAATCCTTGTATGGTTCTCCATGCACTTGTGACTTTTTTGATCATGAGTGTATAGATCACAGTGCTCCATTTGTATTACAGACTTCCTATTCGTTATCAAATGCAATGTCTTAATACCGGTCTCTAAGACTTTGTACAATTTGAGTTTTAACTCTGTTGCAACATGCTTTCTATCTGATTGGATGCTTTTACTGTAAGAGATCCCTGGTTCTGAACCCTGAGAGTTTGAAGGGCAGACACTGTCAGTGAAAGGTCCTCGTTTCCTGAATTTTGTTCCCCCATAGATGCAGAACATCTTAAACTTGTTAATTAGCAGTACAAGGTTAAAAAGCCATGATATTTATCAGAGTTTTGGCAGAGATTAACTAGCAGCAAGGGAAGGGAGTTAAATATCTTTAAGGTTGTTCCTGTTATTCGTTGATGATTGTAACTTTTTTAATTGTCAGATACTCTTTAACAAAACACCTATTGGCAACATATATTACGTAGTTCATTAATAATTGCAAATCAGACAGCAGCCTTAAGCAGAATGTGAGTATCTTTTAGTAATCTAAATTTTAAACTAGATACATGCTTAAAACAATGATGAATTGCTTTAACTGATATTAAGATTTAATAATAGTAGGAACAATCTGAAGCCCAACTTAATGTTTTGCTTTAGGGTCCGTGAGGAAAGACTGATTCATTTCCTCTATGTTTGTGTCCCTGGTGGGTTTCTTAGTCTAGTCTGGCAGAATGGACAGTTTTACTTATTAATTTTGTGCGCTTTAAAAATTATTTGAAAGATGCTCAAAGCATCAAATAAAAACTCCATTACTTACTCTGTAAAAATTAGAAAAGATAAAAGCATATTAGTTTTTATCTCATCTGCTTGACAGTGTCCCCTTAATATGTTGATAAAAGTCCTGTGAAAACTGTGATCTTCTGGTCTTGCTGGTCATGCAAACTTAAGGCTACTATAAATTATTGATACTTTTACTACGATGTGTTGTTTAAAGCCAAGGTACTGCAGACTGCCTTCCAGCTCTGAAATAGATAAAATCTGGATAAGTGATAGATATTAAAGGTGCTGCTGAATGTCCGGCACACTTCTTGACTGGGAGATTGGAGCACACAGTACTTTGGAGAATGAGGCCCTAAACTTTTCAACAGAGTACTAAAAGGACTAAAATATTGATGTGGTAGATCTGTAGAAACATATTTTGGTGTTAATTTTCTATGCCTATGTATTCCCCAGGATTTGTGATTTTATCCTTCAGCATTTCTCAATGAACAAATTTTTTGTACTGTTAAAAGAGCAGGCCTTTTTTCTTCACATGGTTCTTCACATTTGCTAAAATCTGTTACTTAGCATGGTTTAGTACAGTAGAAAACAAAATACATGATGAAGTCTAAAATAATACATCAACACATACCGTACGTACAGCTTCATGATAGCTAGCTGTTACTTAAACTTGTAATGATTTTCCATGTCGTTTTACATCAGATTTTTGTAAGAAAAAAGGAAAGATGGCTAGTAAGTGAATCGATCTTGGGTCATTGCAGTGGTGAAAACAACTTATTTGCATGATGTTTATTTGCTGTGACTTGTCCATTCCTCCCTTTTCCAAAACCATCTTTATTTTCTCTTAGTTTTTTGTTTATTTGTATGCTTTTGCTTTACATATTACTTTGAACAATATTTGTCTATACTGATGGAAAAGGTTTCATAAAATAAATGTGTAAAGTATTTTAGCTGTATTGAATCAAAATGTGAATTTGTTATTTCAGTGCCTTATATTGTAGCATGTCTAGTAAAGTCATTTTTTCTATAGCTGAAATTAACCTTTATTTGGTGGATCTTTTTTGGTTCCCTTTGTTGTAGAGGAAGATGGATAGCACACCTCAGGATTGTGCTGATTATCTGTTTGCTGTTTGCCAATGGTCCCTTATTTTATGTACACATACAAATACCGCTATTTTAAAATCAAGAAAGATACTTCTTTTAAATAAGGGAAATAAGGAACATGAATGATCGGGAAGAATATTACGAGAGTAGCTCCCCTTCTATAGTTGGCAGCTGCCAACTCTTAAGGATTATAAATTTCAGTATCACTGAGGTGGCTCAGCATGGTGTTTAGTAGAAACTTTGGGAATGGCTTGTTCTTATGAAGCAGGATGAATAAGGAAGAAGCGATAGAGAATTGTGCAGAAGGTCTCAAAATGGACGTGTTTATTCAGGAGCCCAAATCCATGAACATTGGCTTTTGCCCCAAGACAAATGATGATTAATCCCAAAGAACCAAAGCATGTGGCACAAAGGGCTGTAGTGATAATCATACTCTGATCTAGTTTCCTCTTACAGCCCCTTCCTTAAATGAAGGAATGATTATAGTAATTTGTGTTTTAAAAGAGAGTAGCATTAGAAACATAATGAGGCTTTCCTGACTCTGCTCAGTGCTTACTCTCCTAGAATACGCTGTAGAGCTGTCTTCTTCTGTAGCAGCTCTCATAGTCTCCAAGAGCAAATTTCCACATGAAATTAGCTTTTTTCAAATAGTAATGCACTTGAGTGTAACCTTTAAACTGTGAAGTTTCTAGAAATTCTAACAGTTTAAAACCTTGAGAAAAAAATTGTGCTATTCTAAAAAATTTTGTAGCTGATTTTGTTTTTCTGTGCTAACAACACATGTAACAACTTAAACTACTCAGTAAAACATTATCTTAAACTGTAATAATAACTGTAACTAGACATAAGGTTAGATTAGCATGCTCATGATTTTAAATTTTTTGCTAAATTTATTTTTTAGAGCTTCCATAGTGGCTGACAAGTTAGTATTTTTAAATTAATTACCAGGAAAGCAGAATGTACGTGTACAAAATGTACATTTCAGCCTTTGTCATGTAATGCACATTCCTTAGTCATGGTTGGCTGATAAATTAATATAGCTGAGGAAAAGGGCAAATTCAGTAATTTTTGCAATTCTGAATTTCTGTAATAACTAGGCAAAATCCACATATTGCAGAAAACCTACATACTTTGTCTCTGCAGAGTTGCCTCCAACATGGTAATACATCTTGATTTGTTCCCAATGACAGATAGATCCTGGAACCTACCTCAGGGTTTCTTCTGAACTATCTTTTTGCTCCAACGTGCAGTTTTGGTACCAATAGACAGCTGATTGTAGGATAGCACTTTATTACCATCTGCAGCAGTGTGCCATTAACATATACATAGGGAATATATTTAAAGCCATAAAATGTCAGAAGGGTGACTAAGCAATTTATGAAAATAAATTTTCAGCCATTGGACCGGCTGCATTAAAAGCATTAAGAAATTGTTCAAGTTGCTGAAGCACTGACTTCACTCGTTACAGAATCAGGTCCTGACTGGAAATGTAGTGTGAGTTCCTGTATTAAACCTAGTTTATGAATAGAAGATTGTCAGTTCTCTAATATTTATGCACAGTTTGACATTAATAATTGTGCATGATTCACCAGTGATGAGCTTTGACCCTTTGAATATTTTTACCAGTCATTTAGGTAGTACTATCATAAAGTCATTAATGTTAAGGAGGTTTCAATTGGCTTGGTCTTGTAGAAATATTATTAAAGGGATTTTCTCATGCTTGTTAGGGTATATGTGTTAGAATTTCTCAGCCTTGCTAGAAGTCCAAAACCAATTTTAGATGATGGCTTGCTTGCCAACGTTGTGCTTATACGGTGGTGTATTATGCATGTGTACTGCGTGTGTGTGCGTGCGTGTGTGTGTCTGTGTGTGTGTCTGTACATGTATATATATAATGTATATATATACACACACATGCACTTATATGTTGCTTTTCCTTCAGTAGGCAATATTGTTTGGTTTGTTTTGTTTTCTCATTAGACCACAGGTTTTGTTTAACTAATTTCTGTTTATGCAAAACTAAACAGAAGTATGCAAATATTTGACATTTCATGTGTAATCACAAACGTTTGCACCCTGCCTGCTCTGTTCAGGGCTATTTTAGTGATGCCTGGAATACGTTTGACTCCCTCATCGTTATTGGCAGCATAGTAGACGTCGTTCTCAGTGAAGCTGATGTGAGTATACCCCAGCTTACTTTCCCCAGTCCCTACTTCTCTTTCTCTGTCTCCCCACTATTTCCATCATCTGGACAAGTCACAGATTTTGATCTGATGTTTCTAAAGTTTGAGTACAGACCAGTCATAGGTCAATTATGTTGATATGGGAAATAAATAGCCTTTTTTTCTACCAATTTTTTTTAGCTATGAAAGGGAAAGATTAGATTGTATAGTGGTACATCAGAGAAGCCTAGAGTGTTTCTGTGTTATAACGCTGTCCTTTTCTTCTCTCTTTCTGTTTGTGTTTTTCTCTTGCTCTCTTTCTGCTGAATGCTTGTCGTAACAGCACTATTTCACTGATGCATGGAACACTTTTGATGCCTTAATTGTTGTTGGTAGCGTCGTTGATATTGCTATAACAGAAGTTAATGTAAGTAGCAACTGTTCATGCACTAAAAAGTAATTGCTGTCATCAAGAAATACAGAAAATGTAAACTTTATCCCCCCCAATCCTTTTTCTAGAAAACTATGTTTTATCCTGGAACCAAAGACTGAAATATTGATATAGATGTTTGTACAAGCTGATATTGTAAATCTATATACCCGTATAGTTGCACATGCACACAGCATAGTGAGTCAATGAGAATTATATTTTTCTATGTATGTACAGAAAATATTTAAAACATTTTATGTATAAAAAAGGATTTAAGCCTCTGTTACTGTTTTACTTGAAGCCCAGTGATTTGGGCTTGACCAAGATAATTCCAGATCCTGTAAGTTGTTTCAGTGGCTTAGTTTAACAAATAATGATTATTTTTTTTTCTGTGGGAGGTTGGGTTTTTGGAGCGATGTTAGCATTCATATCTCATGAGGTAGCAAAAGGGTACATAGAGAAAGTAAGGCTTTCCATACTGTGGAAAACAGAACGTTTATTTTTTTCTATTTCTGTTGCTTTTCCCACCCTGCAGTAAATGTTTTGAAATTTGAATTACTCTTAAAGTATTTGGAAAACTCCATCTTTTCATCAAAATTTTGACTGATGGCCATTATGCATATAGATTATTTGAACAGCAGAAAGATCCTTTCCCAAGGAAAAAAATAGGGAAATACTGATTTTTGCCTGTTTTCTGTCTGACTTGCTGGTTTTAACAAGGAAAGCTGTATCACAAAAATGGTAAATGAATAACAAAATACATACCAGTTCTTTAGTAGATATGCAAGTGCTTCCCATACTTACACGTTTCTTTAAGTAGTCAAAATAAAACGTCAGAGGAAAGTGCCTCCTCTCTCTCATGCTTTTTGAGACCTTGAAAAGGGAGACGGAAGGAGGTGAGGCTTGGATCCAATCCAGCCACTGAAATTGCTCAGGGAGCACACAGGCTCCATAAGTGAGGTTAGCGTATTCCACCTGCTGAAGACCTTAGCTGTTCAGCATTCTGAGGACTAAGTTGTCTAGAAATACTCATGATGCAGGCGATCCCCAACATTCACATATTTTCCCTGTATCAAAGAACAGATTAATCAGAGAAAACTGTACATATCAATAGTTGCCCTGGTATTCTTTGAAGATATTTAGCTTGCATGTGTTTCTACAGCAGTCACGGTTTATGAGCTGGCTAATAACATTACTTTTCTCTTAAATTTGTTTTAGTAGGCTACTTGGTAGACATCTTTTTTTTTCCCCAAGTGGATTTTATTACTTACCTAAACGGTTTCTTTTCAGTAGGGATACTTAATATGCATCATCTTTCAAAATGCTTCTAAATTTGAATAAATTCTCTTCAGTGGTGAGTATTTAAGTTGCAATAACTCTATCATATTTTGGGGAAGCAAATTCATTCTGTGGCTATCATTGCCATTTAATTGAAACAGATTTTGAGAAAACACATTTTAAAATTTATTTTCCAAAGCGGTTCATGTCAGAAATCCAGTTCTTAAGATCACACTCCTCCAATGACTAGCAGAACTGTGAATAACAGGATAATAAAGTTGCCCAGGAACATGGAATAGAAATTGTATTTGAAAAAACTGTGGTCTGTTCCAGGCATACCAGGATGANTCGTTCTCAAGTAAGATCTGTCCAGAAGACAGTTTTTGGCTTTCAGTGCATTGTTAGATCAGCAGACCACCTACTAGGAGCTTGGATTCATCAGGCTTGTCTCAATTGAGGCCATGGTTTGATGAGGAATTCTTCTGGCATCTCTATGAAGCTTAAGCAGCCTTCACCTGTAGCCCTTCTTACCTCCATAGCTATGCAAGCTGTGCTTCCACAAGAGTTTGGGGACTTCACAGTTGGCTGGATGAGATGCTGAGCTCAAAGTATTGGCAAAAGTGTGGGCTGTGGTAAGGCAGAAATGAGTGGAAAAGGCTACTGCCAAAGGAAATACTTCTTATACTGTGCCCACACAGGTCTCCCTTCAGAACACAGTAGCATTGGCACGGACAACATCAATTAGTCGCAGCAGTGGGTGTTCAGAGACAATGATGTGCATAGTTTTTAATCTTCTTTAGTTCTAGTCTGTTTGGTAAGCATAGTGATATCTATTATAAATGCAGTTCAACCAAATATAGAAAACGAATGTATTCTTTTTTAAGTTTTTTTAAGATGGCAGAACACCTTCAAGCATACACAGAGTCCCTTAGCCTTCATTAAAGACTTCAGATTTCTTTATAAAGCTGAAAATTCTACACTGCCGTCTCAAAGATTAACCCCAATCAAAATGATTTTAAGGCTGATTCACTTTAAAATTCCTTCTGATTTTATGTTAAACTATGAGAATCTCATGACTGACTGCATTACTGGAAAGAACAACGGAGGAGTGATGTGATAACATGTGAGCAGAAGGACCTTAGTCTGACCCTTAGATTTCAGATTGATTTTGCTCAGTTCTCAGTGGGCGATGGATCTTTCTGTCTGTGAACTGAAGGAACCCGAGCTGACGTGGAGCGTCAGTCAGCACAGAACTGCATTGTCCCATGGAGACATTTCTCAAAGTATAATTGCACTTCATGGAGCAGATTTTTAAAAGCTGCCTCTAAATTGGGTTTGGGGTTTTTTGTTTGTTTGTTCTTGTTTGGGTTTTTTTTCCAGAAAAGTTTGGATTTAGACTTTCAGCTGAAGTATTTACAATTTACCCGCTATCTCCATTCACAGTAGTACTGGTGTAGATGAGCGTAATATTTGAGGAGTGTAAAAAGACCAATAATTTAGAATAGATTTCCTTAATAACTGCAGAATGTACTTGATTGTGAAGAAATTGAAAAATAGCTCAAATGTACTTCCGTGACCGCAGAAGGTGTCCCTGTATTTAACTCCGTATTTAACACTGCATGGGCAGTGTTAATTTGACAGCATTACTTGTAACTGATCACTGCTGAGCTTTCAGCTGTGGAGAACACTGTCATTGTAGTAATACACACAGTTGTCTTGAAAATATTCTGGAGATACTTTTCTCCAGGAAAAGTACCCACCACAGTCAACAACTAGCACTGTCATTTCTTAGTTTTTCGTGCTACACTCACTAGAGAAAAGGGGCTCATCTTTGATGTCTTCTAGTCCTGCACAGCAGACTATTTGTGTACTAAGTATTGTCTGTCTCTGGTCTTTTCCACTTTTTTTGTGCTTTGTTTGTGCAAGTTATTAATGTATTACAGTTTCGATATATTTCTGGGCTTGATTTCCCATTTTCAACATGAAACAGAGAATACTGCGGAGTGTCTAGGGAAATTTCTTCAATTTTTATTACTTGTATTGTTTTGATTCTGCTGAATTACTCCTACTTCATTAGTTTTGTGTAAATTTCCATAATCCAAATTCAATATTTTAGAATCTTTTACTTAATATTTTTTTGGCATTCTGAATCATGCCATTCCACCTATACTCTTTATTTGACGCTGACAGTGATCCTGGGAAATCTACAGCTCTGCTGAGATGCTAACACGACTTTGTTTTCAATGGGATTTCAAGCACGATTGAAATGAGACCTGTGAAATTTCCCATTGGAGGAGCTTCTTAAACTGAGGAAGCTCAGCCTTGTTTGAGGGGTGAACTGAAACAGTGTAAATCGCTAGCACTAATGTAAGACCAGATCTTGTTGCAGTTGTAACTGCATGAATACAGACAGGGAGTGTAGTGATAGGACGAGGGGTAACGGCTTTAAACTGAAAGAGGGTAAACTTAGATTAGACGTTAGAAAGAAATTCTTTACTCTGAAGATGGTGAGACACTGGCACAGGTTGCCCAGAGAAGCTGTGGCTGCCCCATCCCTGGAGGTGTTCAAGGCCAGGTTGGATGGGGCTTTGAGCAACCTGGTCTAGTGGGAAGTGTCCCTGCCCATGGCAGGGGGGTGGAACTAGATGATCTTGAAGGTCCCTTCCAACCCAAACTATTCTATCATTCTGTGCTCTGAGTTGATTAATGTAAAAGATGACTTCAAAGAATGCAAATACCTAAAATAATGTACTCAAGGTGAACTAAACATTCTTATAGTTTTGCATATATAATTGCCTCATGCTGTGGAAACAACTTGGCATCATTCTGATAGCCTAGCTCTGTACATTTAGACTAATTCCAAAGGCCAGCAAGTTCTTCTAGTATAGAATATGTTTGTATCTGACCCATTTTTTTTTCAAAAGAGTGGGTTGGACTTTCTAGTTATGTATCACCTTTCAGTATTAAATTCTGGAAATTAAATGTCATCTCTTTATTTTATTGTTACTTTCCTTATTTTTTTAATGTTTTATCATAATGTATATGGTGCCCTGAGGCTGATTCTTCTGATCCAGTAACCTCTCATTCGCATATAATCCAGGAAATTACTGTGTTTTGAAAATTTTTGGAGCCTGTAGAAATCAGTGTTTAATGTGTTCAGCAATTTACAGGACTGCTCAGCATCCTCAAGGACTGGATCAGTGACCAACTCCAGAAATGAACCACCTCAGAGCAACATATATTTTGGCAATACACTATTTTCTATGATTGTTTTTTTAATTTGCTCTGTCATTTAATACCCCTTCCTTTAACCAGTTATTATCTTATGAAACTAATTGGTTTTCATGTTCATTTTATTTTTAGAAATTTTTAGAGGCAAGTATATATAAGTAAATATATATATGGCATAGCAATAAAAAAAAATTAAAAACACTGCTAAAACCTATATAATTATTTTTGGGGTTTGTGACCTTTTGTTTTCAAAAAGTTTCACATGACACGCAAGATCTGGTGTGGTCATAAAAATGGTTCCTTTTTCAATTGAAAAAACAGAGTAGCAATTGTGAGACACAAGATTTGGTCAGTCCATTCTGGGAGATGGACATATATAACTTAAAACAATGAGAGAGAAATAAATTGGAAATAAATCTGAATAAATGAGTAAGTTTTTAAATGGAAATAACAGACAAGTTTCAATCTGGCCTGACTGAATAGAAATTATCTTATTTGTCAGCTCAGAAACCATTTGGATGACCTGCATGGATGACTTAGAGGCATGATCACATGGTTACAGTAGTATTTACAAAGGTTTCAATTCACATTTTTCATTTGTTTCTTTTTACCATTCATGTGCTGCCAAAATGTCGAGAAAGTAATGGAGAGTTTCTCCTTTTGCACAAATGTTTAATGCAGTCCCTATGGGACTAATTTTATGCTTCAAGCGAAGTAAAATCCCAGTTCTTTGCTGAAATAGGGTTTAAAGGAACAGCATTGATATCTTCCTCCTGAGCCCCTAAGGAAAACCGATTTGTCTTGAATCACCACTGTAAACACGTGAGGCTTATTCAATGCTTACACTACTGTAACAACTAGTTAGTAGCAATGTCATACATCAAAAAAAGTCTCACAAAACCAGAATTGGATATTCTGCCATTTGGCAAGAAGCAGCACCATTGTTACCACTGCAGCACTATGCAGTGCGTAATGTTGACTTGGGAACGGTGGGATGCTCTTACCGTTTGCTAGACTGCTAGCGGAGTGTGTGCTTGGAGGGCTAGTGCTTATTTTTATATAGTTGCCCACTCACCCTGTATTTGGTGGGACAGCTGATCTTGCTTGTGCGGAGGAGAAGATTAAAAACCTCATGTCTGCCTCCTGTAAGAGATTCTGGGTTCCAGTTTTGAGCAAAAGCAATGCAATTCAGTTTGAATTGTACTTTATGCATCAGTATTGTATGTCAGAACTTATGTTTTGTTGCTAGTAATTGCTATTTTTGAATACCGTTAGTACATTTTGTAGACTTTTGCAAATGTATCTCTTTAGGCCTAAGGAGAGGTCAGAAAAATACATTCTCATATGGCTTTGCTTTCATCAGTGTGAAGTCTTATTGCAACATGAAATCTATGCTGTGTTGCAATATTTAATTTGGAAATAGATATGTATTTCTGAGCTGCTTTCATGAAGGTGTTAAGAGTAATAATTTATTTACTTTATTGCGCAACTGAATATTTATTAGTTACCATAATAACACCCTATGCCATCAACTTGTATGTTATGAACTTAAGAGTTTTAAATACATCTTTTACAAGGCAAAAGATATTTCTCTGATCTACCCTGGGGTTCTTCACATTGATTCAAAATTTTTACTAAATTCTATACATGGGCATTTGGTTTGTGTTGAACAGGGAACATAGAGAGGACTGATAAGACTGAAGGAAATTACTTGCTAGTACATTTGAATTCCAGTAATTATTCTCTGAAAAAATCATATATGTATATACATATGTGCATACAGGTATACATACACTACACATTTCTGAAGATATTTTGGCAACCTGAATGCTTTGGCTATATATGTTATTGTCATTGTACGTATTTGTCATTCAGATTTTTCCTTCTATATTTGTAATCATGGTTACTTCATCACTATGTGTCCATTTGTTTTGGCATACTCTCATACCCTTTGGCACAATCTGTAAAAAAAGAAGCGTTTGCCCAACACTGTATACTAATATCCACTGGTTTTCACTATGTTTATTTTTTCTTAAACACAGAGCTACAGTTTGCTTCCAATGCATGATGCAATCTGTTTCACACTGTTCACAGTTTTGACACTGAAGCTTTTTTCAGTTAAGATGTTTATTTTGAACTTTTGTTGCAATATGAAGAGTGTAATGAGGAGTTACTGCTTAGGAAATGTGCTATGTTTTTCATAAGCAGCAATAAATACTTGACCAAAATTGGTAGCAGGTTGCAAACATTTTAATCAGTGAGTCAGAAATTTAGGTTGATCATTGGTTAATCTTTTTTGAGGGTTGGGATTGTTTGGGGAAGAAAGCTGCTGTGTTGAATTTTGATTAAGAAAAAAGCAAAATCATGTATTACTGCCTATTTGAGGTGTTTAAGAATTGGCTTAAAATTACATAGTTATGAAGTGCTTTGCTGAACTAGACTCTCAGCGTAGATGGCACATGGCTGACAGAAAAGGTAGAATAATTCAGCTAGTCTCTGTCCTCATTTACCTCACTGCAATGCATCTGTTAGCCAAGCAGAAGCTATTCATTTATTCCAGCTGTGTCCGTTACCAGACTTCCAGCAGTGATCCCAGAAGCACATCTGTCACCTAAGGAATCACATAGTCTCACAGGGGACAAAAAAATCGTGATAATGACCAGCCAGTCCTGAAGCGTTTGGGACATGAGTAGTATTGGAATGACTGCTGGAAGGTGAGGGGAAAGAGGGGGTTGTAGGTGGATTGCCTGCCCGCAGGAAATTTTTTTTTTTGGCGTTCTTGTCAGCAGCCATCATCCAAAGAGACACTCTGCTCAACCTGCCCCCCCTCAGTCTCAAGTCTATTCTAATACTTTCCCTACATATACATAATGTACCATCTACTTATGTGTATACATGTCAAGTAATATTACTGCCGTTTCAAATAAGATTATGTATTTGGGTAGTGTATGTTTTTTCCTTATCTGTAGGAAGCAGACGTTCTCTTTTACTGTCTGTCTGTTATTGTCACAGAAGATTGTGTTATCTTAGTTTCCCAGACCTTAGTATTACTTCGTGCTGGATGGACACACATAAACCTTAACTAACTTTGTCTCTTAGCTGACCATTTCCTTTATAAATAAGTATGAATGGTATTTTCTTTGTGGTATATCACTACATTTGCTTCATTATAATTAGTATTAATAATGCAAACCAAGCTGCTGTATTATCAGAAGGAAATGCCAGAGAGGGTAAAAAATTAGATACGCTTACTTTAAAATGTCAGTATCCAAATACTTGGCCAATGATGGGCAGAAGTTGAATATTTTCAGCTCCAGTAGAAAAAAAATCCCCTGGTACCAGGAGTTCATTTTCATTGTTTGTTTCTAGCATCTGTCTCCACCTTGGTATTTTTGTACAATTTACATTTTGTGAACAGGGTGTTTTTTATTCCTGGCCTGCTCTTTCCAGTGTCCACAATATATAATATCTTGCATGTGGCACCCTAACACTTCCCAGCAGCAGATCAGCCATCAGAAACAGGCAATTAGGATTGCTTAGTCCAAAGAAGCTGAGAAAGTGATTTATAAAGAGGAGCGTGCGTTACAGAGTCTTGTGCGTACACAAATGTGCACACGCAAATACATTCAGTGCCCTTCAGACAAAAAAAAAAAAAGTTGAGGGATTTTGCACTCATCATTCCTGAGCACCTGCAATAGAAATGTTCACATAGTTTTGGTAATCTGATCTCTGGCTGCATTTTCAAAAGTGAGAATTAAGTAATCATTACGAAAGTTACATGTCAAAAGGTTTTTTACTGACTTTTGTGAGGGCTTTTTCATAAGCAAATCATAATGCGTACTTGTCATTATTTTTTCTTTTGGAAAGCAAGTAAATAAAAATCTGTAGGGCAAACGTATCATTTTTCTGGTTTTATCTGTCCCATTACATATTACTGGTCCTAGCTTATTTGGGGCCCAATCCTTCTCCTATAAAAGCTAGCAGGAAGAACTCCCTAATGCAGAATCCAGAATTTTACTACTTTTTTTTTTTTAGTGCCAATTTGTGATGATACTGTAATTTAATCTGTTCTGTATCTGTCAAGTATTTCATTTAATTTTTGATGATACAAAATATTGAATGCTAATTAGTAAATTGCTCACTGATTAAGACAATATCAAGCTCAGCATGAGTGAGTCACCAGAGATTAATAGGAAATTTCAGGCTTCATATGCAGACAGTATAATGAAACCCTTTTTCTTTAAAAGTTCCAGATAAAAAGGAATTTTTTTCTGTTCCAAAACGTCAATAGGAACACGGGTGTGTGTACGCTAGTACAGGTTTGTGGTTGACGTAGGTAGACAGCTTTGCAAGATTGTTTCCATGTTTTGTGATATTTTGGCATTTATGATATTTGTGATTATGAATTTCTCTCTCTATTAGGATGATTTTATTTCAAATTGTTGAAATATGCAGGGAATTTCTAATGCAGCAACTATCGTTCATTGGCAGCATATTTTTTGTGTATTTTATATAAGTGCTTACAAAGCTTAGATGTTACAGCTGATTTTACAAATACTCTACTTACTGAAGTCTAATGAGGAGGTCTGGGTTTTGATTAATTTTAATGCATGAATTTAGTGATAATCCCTTAAACTATTTTAAAACTCTTTGTTTCAGAAAATACTGTTACCCTGGCAGGGCAGTAATGTACACATAGGTAGATTGCACGTAGTTGAGCAAACAGTTATTTTTACCTCATTTTTCCCTTGTGATACCTTTGTATTAGCTATGTTTTGCCAAAAAAAGTAATAGACAAAACAATTAGTATTTTAATAAATACTGCTAATGTTCTGAGTTTAACAAAGTACTACATATTCTTGGGTTTTTTTACCATATTATGTTTATATAGTATACTGCCAGTATTTTCAGCAGAATCAGCTCCTCTCTTTTGCCTTCCTTCTCCCCAAGTTTTATCTTAGATATCAGCAATACTTGAGATTTTACTGAGTGAGGCATGGCATTGAGAGTGTGCCTGATGCATCCACAATGCGTTGGAAGCAGCACTGAGGAGACGTGATGATGATGGTTATTGCCCCTATATGTGACAGTAATTGTTGAAAGGTGCCCCTTTAAAAGGAGGATATTGTAGGCAAGAGAGTAACACCCATCACTTGGATCTAACATCCAGAATCCCATTTGTTCTAGTGCTATCAATATTTTTTAAAGACACTTCCATTCAATTTTGGAAGAAGCTGCTGTGAATCTGTCAGTGCACACGCAAGCATGGACAGTTGGTCCCTTAAGATTTGCTGGCTGCTTTGCTGAGCGTCTGACCATTTAGGATATTGAGACAGTCTCTCCAAAGACAGAAAGAGACATTATAAAGAGAGAAGTGAGTTTCTTCTTTGGAGGAATAGCGTTTGGCTGTGTGAATAAGAAGTTGGTGTGTCTCTCTCTCCTCCCTGTGGCTCCTGAGGGTTGTACAGATCTCTTCCAAAAGGGTTAATCAAATCTGAGGCCTTTCCTCCACACCTGATCCTGTTACATCAGCTCAGGTATAGGAGTTGATGGTGAGAGGGTACAAGTATTGCCTTCTCATTTGCAGCTCTATGGGAGGATTAGCCTCTGTGTCATTGTGCTAAAAACGTATATCATTTTGGCAGAGTGAAAATCTGTCCTTGTTAAGCACTGCAAAACCCAATGTTCATCATTGAGTGAGTTAACTCAAGCGATCACCTGATGTGATATAAAACACGGTTACTTGAATATGGTTAGATTCCAGTGATGGTGTAATTAATCTTCAAATGGAGCACAGCAGAAAAGGGACCTTGAAAGGCTAGTTTGACCCCAGAGCTTTGTTCTTGAGTTTTATTTAGGCTTACTGCTACGATTTTGTACAGCCTGTGGAAATTGGTGGCTAATTTTGTTTTGCTTATGTAGGAGCAGATATTTTATTTGTATTTACTTTCCATTGAGTCTTTTAAATATGTTTTATACTAGCAGATTTTAGTATGAGTCAGCCAACATGAAATGCTAAAGGGAAGGTTTTAATAAGGATATTAATGTTCTGTTCAGGAAGTATATTGAGCTGAAAGATGTTTATTTACATTTAGTAATGAAGAATGTCCTTCCTTCTGTTTATGGATAAACTGATTTTTTTTCAATCTTTTATTTGATTTTAATATTTACTGTTCTTAATTTCTTAAAGCCAAAGCCAACTGAAACAGTCACAACTGATGAGTCTGGGGTAAGATTAGTAAACTGACCCCAGTGGTTTTACCTCTACTTGAGTTTATTCTTTTTACCATGTCTATTATCCACCGATTTTTTTCTGTATTTTTCATAACTGTCTTACTACAAAGGTGTTATGCAGTGGTTTGCATTCATTGTCAATGTACTATTGAAGTCTACTACAAACAAACCCGATATGATCCTTATTAACAAACCAGAAAACTTGGAAATGCATGCGATGTGTGAAGCATTTCTACAGGTCCTGTGTTTTTAGCATGTAATTTTTCCTTTCATATCATGCTTATCAAGGTGAAAAGGCCCTCAAGATACATTTTCAAATCTTACCTCTTCCACCTTTGCATTTGTTGTTGTTTTTCTGGAAGTGTTGCATGTTTGAGTTTGTATTTGGTTTGACTTCTCCATGATGCTCTTCAGAACTCGGAAGACAGCGCTAGAATCTCCATCACTTTTTTCCGTCTCTTCCGGGTGATGAGGTTGGTGAAGCTGCTTAGCAGAGGAGAAGGAATCAGAACTTTACTGTGGACATTTATTAAGTCATTTCAGGTTAGCAAAATTTATTTAAATTTGCTTTGTAATCACAACACCAATTTACATAATTATACACCAAATTTTATGAAGCAATACCCTGTAGAGTGCAAAAACCATTTCTTTTGAAATTCCTGCTATCAATAATGACATATTTAAATATATTTGCATACTAATGCCAAAACAAGCTTTACCAGTTACTTCAGCGAGTTCAAGGGTCATTCTTTGTCATTTAATATTAGCTGTTACCATGAGATTTCTACAGTACTTCATAAAAAATATTTGGTATATCTAAAAGGGATAGGACAGGTTCGACACACACGAGTCTCATACTTCCACACATTTTATGAGATGACTTCAAAGAGGAATTTAATCTATTTTTTTATATAAAACTGATTTCATATGTGTAACAAATAGATATTTGAATGCTTGCTCCTGAAAACTCTGATGAATGTGAAGTTAATGGAACTCTGTAACTGTATAGAAGAAAGTATCTTTGTGTTGTCAGAATCGGTAATGAAAATAAAATTAAAAACTGCTAACGATGATTCTTCCCCCTGGATTGCTGGCAGAAATAATTTAAAATATAATGAAGCTTGTGTTCATTCTATGTGGCAGAATATTAAGAGTGACAGGTAATAACATTTTACGCGCTTGCATAGGAAGAAAAATCTTGGAAAAGCCTGTGTTGTACAGAGAAATTATTTTTGTAAATGGAAATTGAAATTATGGTGTGAAATTATTAAAAGACAATGCACCTGTCCCATTTCTAGGCTCTGCCTTACGTTGCCCTTCTGATAGCCATGCTGTTCTTCATCTATGCTGTCATTGGAATGCAGGTAATTATAGATTATTTTTTTTTTAGCATTAAACAAAAGTACAGTGTTGGCTACTCTGAGACTTATTTACTAAAGTGCTTATTGAAACATTCCTTGGATAGTGGCGCTATATATAAGGCAGAGCTTTCAAAGTAATGTAAAAAATCTTTTTTAGCTATGATTTTGGTAGTCAGAAAATCCAAAAAGATGCAAGAGAAGAGCTTGGTGTGAGCTTATAGTACTTTGGTTCGCTGAAAGGAGCCACTCCTCTTCCGTATACTGTGAAGTTCACTTAGTTTTTTCCTATGTATGAATGTATGAAAGAATGTATGGCTCTTTTTACTATAGACTTGTTTTGGGTATCAGGCATTAAAACTCTTGTTGGTTTTGTTTGTTTGTTTGTTTTTAAAGTCTTTCCCATATGAAAAGAATAGAACTAGGAGAATAATCTAGCTGAAGATTTAGGCACAGCTGAACCTGTGGTTAATCAAGAGTGGGATATATATACAAGATGTACAAGCACAGAAAGAACTGAAGAATGTTGGTAATCTAAAGTGTAAAAATGTGCTGTTGGGATGAAGGTGCCACTCCTCACATCAGCAGCAGTGCTGTGAGGGCAGAACAGGTTCTCTAGTCTTAGTAACTGGAGATAGCTAGATAGGAGAAACCTGTCGGGAAACTGTTCCTAAAATTCGTACTACTGGGCTATTTCTAGTGTGAGGATGGGATAGCCATTTGAGAGGGGACTGCACAGACAGCAGGAAAGCAGCAGATAAAGGCACTGAGCATGAAGCTGTGATGGGGAGTGCGGTTTGGGTTGTAAGGTGGTAGTCTCTGTGCCACACGAGATCTAGTGCTTGCCTAAGGAAGGAGCCTGAGGAGCATGGCTGGGTGACACTTTGGCAGAAGTTCTTGTTAGGTATCCTGAATTTGGCCTGCAGTTCTCCTATGTTTTCTTTGGTTCTCAAAGTTGTAAGGTTCCTCAAATAAACACAAAGGGAAGTCCTAATTAAATGGGATTAGTAGAAGAAATATGCTACGGAGAGTGGTGTTGCTTCTGGATTCTTTCTCTTCATCATTTATCCAAAACCAACTTATGTCATTACAGTCCAGCAGCATGCATAGAGACCGTAATGGTGTTAATCTCTCTAAATTAAGTAACAGCCTTCACTGTATTGTAAGAGGATATAAATGTATTCAATTGCAGAAAAAGAATGTCTTGTGGCCAAGGAATCGCACTTTAATTTTGAGGAACAGAATTCATTTCCGTCTCTGGCTGAGACAGGATGCTGACACTTTCTGCTTTGGTCTCCGTCTTTGCAGCACTCTTTCTCTATTTAGTTTCAAGGTTTTCAGGACAGCAATTATTTCTTAGTATGAGTATGTACAATATTTAGTGAAGTAGGGCTTTGATACCAGTAAAGGACTCTAGGTGCTAGTTTAAAACAAATAATATTTTCTCACCTGAAATACCAGAATATGTATTAGTACTATAATGGCTTACTGATGTTAAATTCGGTGATTAAGAATTATCTTGTATGTGTGATAAGTTTACTGCATTTATATCATTATCAGGAAAAACCAAAGAGTAAAGACCGTGTGTTTGTGAAAGTGTTTTTCATACATACTGAAGCAAGTTTAGACTGCAAGGCCTACAGATTCTGACAGTAGAGGTCACTAGGATGAAAGTCAAAATCCTGTTTTATTGTAGGTATTTGGAAAAGTGGCCATGAGGGACAACAATCAAATAAACAGAAACAACAATTTTCAGACTTTTCCCCAAGCTGTGCTGCTTCTGTTCAGGTGAGTAAGCTTCAACTCTTACTTAATGCATCCCATTTCATTGATCTATGAAAAACGTCTGTAGCTCTTGTACTATGGATCTGTTCAAAATGTGTTTGCAAGTGAGAGGCGATTTAGCATAACAAACATACTCTCTATGGCTGTGTGCTGAGTGTCCATTGGCACAGCAGGGTTCTAGTCAGGTGATGCAGACCTAAACTCATTACAGCTATTGTGAAACATCTCGTTTTTGGAGTAATTGTCTTCAGGTAGAGCCCAAACATAGTCTGCCCTGGTATCACCGTGTAGGTGTTGGGAAAGGTGAATGAGACTGTGCCCTTACTGTATTCTGTAGAAGCACCGACAGCATGACAGTTTGAAAAAAATGAAAGATTGTTGCAAAGGTAAAGAAATAAAGTGTGTTTTACATTTGCTGAAGAGATGACAAGAAGTAGAGGGTGTAACTTGCAGAAGGGAAATATCAGATAAGCAGTAGGCAAAACTTTCTGATGGCAAAGGTAGCTAAATCTTGACGTAGGGGAATTATGGAATCTCTATCACTAGAGAGCTTAAGAAGAGGGTAGACATTTGCCAGGAGTGCTTCAAAATGTCCTGGAGCAAGGACAGGGAATGACATGGAGCAGGGATGCCTCTAAAGGTGACAGCCTCGACAGCTCTCTTGCCTGTGGTTCTGTAACTCCACTTGGCTCCTATGCGTTGTTACTAACCTGGTTGGAAGACTGGTAGATCATTCCTTATCTGAGACCAAGGGCATCACCTTATGAGATCTAAGTCACTTTATGCATATAAAGACTTTTGTCTTTGAAACTAGGTAACAAACACAGCCAAAAATGACATTAATATCTAGTTGTCTTTTAAATATTTGAAATCATGGGTCTGTACACAGGCATTACCTGACTATGCAACAAATGCAATAGCAGAAGTTAGACACAAGCATTTCCTCAACCATGCTGACGAAAACGCAGTTCATCTTTTACAAATAGATACTTTCAACTTTTATGAAAGGTGTTCGTATGCAACACCGCTTTCTTATACAGCAGCTCCACTGCCATAAGTGTTTAACTTGTAAATCACAGTTTGGGGTTCAAATTTCTACATGCAAGCCTTTATGGGGCATTAGTCTGCCTTATAAAATGTGTCTGCAATGTCAGATCTATGCTTGTCATTTCTGAAACATGCTCTGTATTTTTTTAGTTCCTGCTCTGAAAGATTCATGATCTGTCTTCACCTTTGTGCTTGTACAGCACCAAGTGTTTTGTCAGAACTTAACAAATTAAAATATCTTTAATCCATTTTGATCAAATAATGCCTAATGTATCTTTGTGACCTTATAAAGGTGTGCAACTGGAGAGGCGTGGCAGGAAATCATGCTGGCATGTTTGCCTGGAAAACGCTGTGATCCTGAATCCGATTATAACCCAGGGGAAGAATACACATGTGGAAGCAATTTTGCCATCATTTATTTTATCAGTTTTTACATGCTTTGTGCATTTTTGGTGAGTCTAGCTTGTGCTTATTAACAGAAATGAACTTTGGCATTTTGACTTTCTTCTGAACTGAAAGAGTAATGGGTTCAGAGAATGACTGAAAATCTCACATCTAAAATATTTTTCCAAGATTATATTTTTCCATACACAGTCCTAAATCCTGTATCTTATACTAGTTTTTACATTGAGAGTGGTGAAACACTGGCACAGGTTGCCTAGAGAGGTGGTAGGTGCCCCATCCCTGGAAACATTCAAGGCCAGGCTGGATGGGGCTCTGAGCAACCTGGTCTAGTGAAAGGTGTCCCTGCTCATTGCAGGGGGGGTTGGACTAGATGGCCTTTAAAGGTCCCTTCCAACCCAAACCATGCAAGAAGTTCTCTGACTACGTGTATGCAGGAGTGATTGGTTGCATGTTTGAAAGCTAAGTTAACAGTCTTTTCATCAGGCATTTCTCAATAGTATCATTAAATATTCATTGATAATACAGCTGCAATTCCTTTGGCTTACTATAATGGTATTTGTATTATTTAAACTTAGCAGAATTTTCATTCATGTCTCTACAAGTGTGCTCAAACTGTGGTACGTGAGATGTGACCAATAACCTAATCCATGGCATAATGGATTATTTGCTCTAAAATAAACCTTGAAACATGTTTTTCCTCATTGCAGGTGTCTGGTCTAAACTGGCTGATGTATTCTATTCACAGTACTGTTCTCCTTGCAAAAGGAGTGGTCAAACAGAATTCTATGAACTAATGTCAACATTCATGTCCTGCTGTTCTGTATCATCTTCTGTGTTAACGAAACGTATGCAGAAGTCTTATTGTCATGACATTGAATCCTGTTGTCATGACATTGACCTGTTTCCTGAGATCTACACTGTGTCAAATATATATATTGGGTTCATTCTTTAATTTGATGTAGTGGGATCTGGCAAACCAAGGAAGAGAAACAAAACCATGTTACAGCCTATGTCAAAGACCGAGTACGATAGAATCCCACTCGTGCCATATAATTACTTGATAGAGTTCCAGTTAGTCATTTAAATGGTCAGCAAGTATTTTCTGTGATATTTGATCATATTTGCCAAAAATCATCGTTTATGAAATCGTTTTGTTTGACTTCTTAACCTGCTACCTTATAAAATTATTTTATTTATTTAATGTTTTTTTTAAATTTCAAAATAATTAAGGCAGATTGTTCTTAATTACCTTTTTTTAGATTATAAACTTATTTGTGGCTGTCATTATGGATAATTTTGATTACTTGACACGTGACTGGTCTATTCTGGGTCCCCATCATTTGGATGAGTTCAAAAGGATATGGTCAGAATATGACCCTGAAGCAAAGTAAGTTAGATCATTTCTCTGATAAGATTTATCTGGTAAAAACAATGAAAGCAGAGCATAGTATATTCTTTGGGAACAGATGTATGTTTGGTAACTGATGTGTGTTGGTTCTAGGGGAAGGATAAAGCATCTTGATGTGGTCACATTACTGAGACGCATTCAGCCACCACTTGGTTTTGGCAAATTATGCCCTCACCGAGTGGCCTGCAAGGTAGGTTTTACCCTATTTTCTTTCTAGGTTTCTCTCACAGTACGTTCATTCATTCAATTCTGCCCAAGATGTGTCACACATGCACAGTAATGCTGCCTGCTCACAAGGTCTCCTTGACTCTCAAGTTTTCCTGTTTTTTTGCAGGCTTAACTTAAACCAGCAAAATTCATGTCATTTATTTCAGTGTACTCATTTGTGTAGTTACCACCAGTGTAAAATTCTTCACAGATCATCAGAATGAATGGGGTCAGTCTCTGTAAATCTATCATTAGTCTATTATTGTCATGTATCTGAACTACCTCATCCCAGCATTTCTGGGGACCCTGAGTCACATACAAGACTACTTCAACTCAGTGGCATTTCTGATTTCTCTTCAGTCCCAGTGAGAAGAGGGTGGTAGTTTACTTTAAGTGACAATTAAGCTTTGATACAGTACTTTTACAGTTGAATTCATGAGAAATTTGCTGCACATGAAACACAGAAATGAGATTGAAGGGTGGGGACTGCAAGATGATAAACCAAGCTGAAGTGAGTAACAGTATGCAATATAATATGTAGCAGTGAGTGAGAAGACTGAAAATTAAAGGAAATATAAAATGGTGTAGAATTTGTCAGACATGATGTGCAATTTAGATGAGGATTAATTGCATTTTAATATAAAAGTTGAAAAGCAACACAAAGGAGATGAATAATTATTATGTTATTTGAGGACTTCAGAACTATGGATATTGTGGGTTTAGCAATTTCAGTTGGAATAAGATCAAACCTTTTAATTAAAGGATCATTACAACACCACTGTCATTTGATTTCTTTTATATCTGTTTTATAAATAGGTAAGTTGACGTATAGAACACTGGGTTCAAATGGAATGCCAAAAGGCATATTTAAAGCAAACCTGTATCTATACATTAAGATAAATTATCCAATTGAGTAATGCTTTTAAGATAGAATAGAAGAAAATCCAAGTCAGACATTAGGAGAAGATTTTGATAGATTAAATAGTGTTTTTTCTGACAGACAGGGTCACAGTGATACTGAACACTGTAATACAGAGATGGACTAATCCAAAGAGTAAAGCCCCTCTCACGCTAACTCAGTGCAGATAGCATAAGAGATGCACGGCATCACCGGAGAGTTACCCGAGAAATGAATCAGCTTATACACAACAGACCTGGCGCTGTGGTCTACATGGAGCATGAGGCTGGAGGAACCCATGGGAAACTGGGAAAATGACTGCAACTAGAGGGCATGCTCTTAAATAGCTGCATTTGTCTTAATACTTGCATAATGTGACTTATAGCCAAGGGCTGGGCTTCGGTGTTTGCAGATTAACTCAATAAGTAGCTCATGAAAACTACTGGACAGTTTTAGCTTTTGTATAAGCATGCATGTGATTAGTATCAGAAAGAAGCGTTACTGGGTGGTTATTATACACAGCTAGGGTGGAAGACTCAACTTTTTTTGAAGACTTATAAAATTTTTATGCCTCTCTGGGTATTATTCTTTGAATACATCAGCTTTTCAGAAATGAATGTTGCAGGAGGTTGTTTTTCAAACAAAGCCGCTTCAAGATTTGTTTTCCTTTCTTCATTTACAGAGGTTAGTAGCCATGAATATGCCACTAAACAGCGATGGAACCGTCATGTTTAACGCTACTTTGTTTGCTTTGGTTAGGACTGCTCTAAAGATAAAAACAGAAGGTAAGGTTCTTAGCTGTAAAGCCTTTACTGCACTTGTAAGAAGGTAAGAAGAAAAGTTACGATGTACTTTATTCATTCTGTTGGACATGAGCAAGGCTGCCTTAGTCTCACTGGATTTGGCTTGCTTTTGGATCACGGGTTTTATTCACTGTTGCTACGAATGATTTGCTAGAAAATGAAAGAAAAGGGGTAGTGAGGCGAAAGCCCAAGAAATCTCAGAAAGTATTACATGTCTTTACCTGGTCAGATAAAAACATTTAACAGTGGCATAACAGGAGTTCTACTGCAAAGAATGAATAAGTTCCCCTTTCTGTCTGACCAAGATGCTCCTTCCTCACTACTCTTTAACTTGGTGCCTTGGATCCCACACTGGTGCAACTGCAACTTTAGCGCACTTGAAAGCAACATCCTCAGTTTGGTTGAGGCCAGTTCTCACTGGGCTGAATGGGCTTCTGTCATTTGCATCAGAGAGGGAAAAGTTCTAAAAAAATAATGGTATGTTTTGAAGAATTTTGCTTTGTATTTTCATACATATTTCATTATTTTACCATCTTTTACTACTTTCTTTTCCGTGTCTTCTGCATTCTTAGCAGAATTTGAGTTCTACTGCCAATAACAATCTGATTAGATTAAGCCGCCTCAGGCATCGCTGTGGTTTAGGTGAGCACTGCAAGAGATGAAAAACTGCTCAGTATTCAGCTGCCCGGACTTTCAAGTCTGTACAACTGAGTAATTACTATGATTAAACAAATAAAGGCTCAGCTTTGGATCAAGAAAGAAGTGGCTTGCAAAGAGCAAGTCATTGCTTTCTGCACAATTTAGGCAGAAGTTATTAAGCAGTGACAGAGCAGAGCCAAGATCTGTAAATTACTGTTGACCTCTGCAGTACTGCAGAGACTGATTTCAAAGCCCCGGGATCTCACTGTCTTACACCCTTTCTTCTCTTTAGTTGTAGTATTGTTATCTGCCTACTTCATGTAGCTTGGGCTTGCTGTAAAGCATCCTTATCACAGTCTTTATTTGTATACAGCTAATTAATACCCAAAGGATCATTCATTGCAGCTGGTTGAAACATAAGCACCATCCTCTATTTTTCTATTTCGTTGCCACAGGTAACCTAGAGCAAGCAAATGAAGAACTTAGAGCAGTTATAAAGAAAATATGGAAGAAAACGAGCATGAAATTACTTGACCAAGTTGTCCCTCCAGCTGGCGGTCAGTCTGATAAACTTTGCAATATGCTATTCTCTGTGCATTTTGATCTTTCTAGATTGTTAGGAACCAAAGAAATAAAATTACTAAATTTTTCAATTATAATGTCATTAAAGGACAACAAACAATAATAACAAAATAAATATATATAGAATTATATCCTGTAATACTGGATAATACATATAGGACTGATAAGTACGACTTCCTTAGATCAAAAAGAAAGAGGAAAATGTTATGCTTATTTTCTTGCTTGAAAAAAAAATACTTTTAGACCTAAATCTAGTCTTGATTTCAAGTCATTCAGCAAAAAAACCCTAAACTTAGTTTGATTTCAATGCATTGAGCAAAATAACATGTTTTCTACTAATTAAGCTTGACAGTGTACACTGCATTATAGCTTATATCCTTGTATATGTTGAATACTTCTGGGAGAAAAAAAAATTAATTGCAAGAGGCTAAATTATCTCAGTTACACTAGTTTAAACCAGAGCAGTTCCATAGTCAACTGAAAATGGAAATGATTCAGATTTATGCCAGTATGACTGAGATATGAATGTGGCCCATGTAAAGAGATATCTAAATTCCAATGACCCCAATACGTTTGTGAGAACTACAAGGCACATATATTAGTTGTTCCTACATGCTGTAAATGACATGTCAAATATTTGTTATATCTCTCTCTTTAAATATATATATTCTGATATATATATTTAGCCTTTTTCAATATATACATTTTTATTAATATGCTGTAGTGTAGGTTTAGGTGACTGTTTTTTACTTGCTTTTTCAAGTTTTAAAGGTGCAGGATCTGTTGCACTGTCACCCACACCCAGGGTATATTTATCTAGACATCCACTACGTAGATCCATTGTAATCATCTGGTATTTCTTGTAGTTTATTGGACTTTTATAGCGTTACGGCAGCTTTCAAGACTGCTGAGACTCAGGTTTGGAAGCAGACTCAAGATCCCAGGCCCGATGGTGGTGGAGGCTGATCCCTTTCTGAAGGTGATGCTCCCAGTCTCTAGGGGAGGAAGAGCATGCTGGCTGCACTGCTGTTCAGCATGACCCAAGAAGCAGCATTAGCTTTGTCGCTGGAGGGAGCCACTTGCTATTGGTGTGGTGGCTGCCAGATGATAGTGGAGATGAAGGCAAAAATCTAGCGAATTTGACTATCCAAAGGGGAACTGATACTGCACATTTAAAACGACTTTTTGTGTTCTACTCTGTTGGTTTTAGCCTTACACCTAAGTGCTTGCATGGCATAGATGAATTGCTTTGTTATTGTTGTAACTATGTGCTTGAGCTTTTTCTGCAGCCTCTGTTCCTTTCAACTATGAGTCTTTCCGAATATTCTGAAGCAATTCTGTTTTAGGGTGGTGGCATGGAATTAGTGTTGCCTCTTGCCAACTTTATTCCCCTACATTTTTTAATTGAAATAGAAATGCATGCTTCAGAATAGCGAGCTGTGCCTGCCTAAATCAACCTGACAAAGAATCTGTAAAGATTACATTCCTAGCACTAATCTTACATAGTAACTCACTGTTAACTTCAGCTTCATTTCATTGCTGAATATAAGCTGTATATTTATTTTCAGCTATACTAAAATTCATTGCTAATATTTATTCTGCAAATGTAGCTCTTCAGTGTAGCTAGAAGGCTGAAAACCTGGATCGCTGCTCAATTGATAGGGAACGGTATGGCTTCTACAACCCAGTATAAATAAGAACATGTTGGGAAGTCCTTAAGATTTACGAATTTTTTATTTCAGTTTGGTTTGTTTCTCTGCGGACCTTGTTATGACTTACCTGAAAATTGGAAATACTCTAACCCACCTAGAAAAAAGAAAAATACAGCTATTTTACATTCATATGCCATAGGAGTGTAAAATAGCTTAGTATACAGTAGAAATTAGTTTCTGTTGATGCTTAATATTCAATAGAAAATGGTATATGGCAGTAACACCAATGACAGCTGATAGTAACAATCTGCTAGGAGACAGAAAATTCTCTTCAATATAAATCAACAAAGCATCCAAATTCAGTAAGTTAAAATCACTTGCACTTAAAAGTATTAAGTGGTCTAGTTTATAATGTTTTTTCTCCAGTATTACTTTTGCTGGTATCACTGAATGCTAGATCCTTCGTGTGCTCGTGACCACGCCTCCAGAACACAAACAGAACAATTATTTGCAGGGCAGAATGAAAATAATCAGTATAGCATTTTTGTCCTGAATTATAAATAGATGCACTAGAAATGGACAGTTAGTTAATTATTGGTGCCGGTTAAATAACTCATTACTATAACTTAATTAAACTGTTAACAGTTAGCAACACATTTTCAGTACAGAAAAATTAAAATGCTTTGCAAAAACATAGAATGTCAGTCAAATGCCTGAATGTATGAATGAGTTAATGTTCTGAGGAGACTAGAGAGTAAGAGGAATACATACAACTCGCTAAAGATTCACCTGTATTCTCTAAACTCCTGGGTCTCCACCTGCAAACCCATTTAATCCTGCCTAATACTTTTTGCCCTCTCCCAAAAACTTCCTACAGAAATGATTCCTTTTGCTGTGACTAATTGTAACTATAGATTTGTCTATTCTGTGGTCAGTTATGCTTAGCTGCCTCCCTCTACCTGTCCATATCTGGCTATATGTGTGTTACTCAAAAAACAAAGTCAAGGATGGCTCCCCTTGGCCAGGCTTCAGTTCTTGTGTGCACGTGTCTGCAGTACAACTGACTGTGCCTGTGAAGTACACATGCATCTTGTTTGTACATACAGACTTTGGCATGCATAATTCAGCAAACTGGTAATGCATTCATCTAATACGCTTATAAAAAGTTGGTGCATGTCCAGAGTGGTCAATAAGAGCCCTTCCTTTCTGCATACTGAGACTTTGCAGGTATGGTCGTCTCAGGTACAGTCAGTAGTCGTGCAATGTCATAGCCTGACTTGAGACATGCTCTAAGTGCAACCCATAGTAGTATATGTTCTATCAAGTCTGTCACTTCTATGTGCTTGTTCTTTGTAGGAGCCATTTGCTCTATCTCTTCCTTAAAAGTTCTGTTCAAATACTTGAAACAAATTAGTGTAAAGGATGGGGAAAGGTTTATCTGGGGAGTTTGACCAAGGCTACATTGCAGATCAGTGGATTCAGCGGAGCTAAGGAAGGCAAGTGCAGATGAGATGCTTTAGAAGAGATCTCTTCCTGATACAATACACCATTAGTCTCCGAGGACCTGCCGAGAGAGATTACAGATGAACATCAAAGCAAATGTTCACAAAAAGTTTAGAAATTAGTTTTGGGGAGTCAATTAAAAAGCTTTTTACTGCTGAGACTGAATCTGCAGACTGGTGAGCTTTTCTTGTGAGCTGTGGAGTTCCTGCTGTTTCCTGGTGGGAACTGGGGGAACTCGAAGAGATGTCAGTATTTGGCAGAGCAGGCTCTTTAATGGGCTAAGATATTTTCTGCAACAGACTGGTCTCCCAACCAGGATATTTTAAAGCAATTATTATAATTATTTTTGCTTTGAGACATTTAAAGAAAAATAAAATGCTGGGGGAATATATCCCTGGTGCATTTTTACTGAATTTAAAGCCTGTCGTACTTTCATACATGCTTACAGCCTGTTTCAGACATTAGAATGAGAGGAGCTTATTTTGAATGGTAGAGGATCCATTTTGAGACAAATTTTGTCACAGGTGAAAATGAGTTTAAACAGTATTGCATGTGGATTGGATTTCCCCATCCTTTTTATTGATGTGAAAGCAAGTCATGAAAAGAAGGAAGTTAATTAAATTTAAATTTGCAAAAGCTGTCATATTATAGGTAAAAATACTATTAGAAATACTGTCCTTAATGAGAAACATTGGGACATATTATTATTGATAAAATAAAGACACGAGGAGATTCTGTTTTAATTGAATGTTAATGTATGACGTTACAGTATATGACAATCGATTAGAGAATTTGATTGACAATCAATTAGAGAAAAAGTTTGCTTAACATAATGTGTTGAGAGAGATCAGGCAACACAGCAGAAAGGGAAATAGCCACCTTCATGCCAGATAACTCTAGGGGAAAAGAAGTGTGTGAAAAAAAAAAGCAATGTTTTTGAATAGAAAACTATTCCTAGTTTTCTGGCAAGCGTTACTCATCAAGAGATCAAACTTGCACAGCTGAATGATTCAGTGCGACTCAAACAGGCACGTACATTCTTAACATGCTATGAACCAGGCGATTTTGATATGGTACCTGCCTTTGAACTTTGAAAAGTTTGAAATTTGGATTTTGTTCACAACAGTGACTCTGTAAAAATGCTAGCTTTTACTGCACCTGCTGTTCGCGTATCTTTTGAATTGTACTAAATTAATTAATGGCAGTTATTTTCATTTCTATCAGCATTGCAGAGCTGATACAATACAGTAATGTGGTAAAGCGCCATGTTGTTTCCTATTTACTGTTATCATCATCACCTACCTAGAATGTGGCTAAGGACCACATCTTCACTTAAACAAGAGTCTCATAGAAAATATGTGAAATTGTAACCTCTGTGGGATTTCCTCAGTCTAGAATCTGTCTTATTGGGTGACAATAAGATAGCAGAAGATACAGCCGAACATGAGCATCTGGGACACAGATAAAATTTGAACTGAAAGATGCTCGGGTATTACAGTGAGGGCGTGACACCAATAAAAAAATGTGCATAGCGAAGCTGGCTGTAAAGATGTCAAAGTCCTTATGCAATCAGAACAATGCTATATTGATACACTGACTAAGCAAATTTGGTTCAGCACTGAAAAAATAAAAGTGAGATGTTGTAATGTTGTAAGCAGGACTTTCTTTTTTTTTTTTAACAGTCGCTCTTGTGAACTTAAATATATGCAAGTCCTAGTAGCTTTTATTTTAATCCATTTATTCCAAGTAACTAAAGCCAGTCTTTCAGCTTCTATGCATATACAAACATGTTTAGGGTTTTGTTAGAAACTTACACGAACTTACTTAGAAGTACATGAGACTTGGTAAAGTATTGTATTTGCTTCTTTATTAAGGATGTGTTCACTTAACTGACTGAGCCTAAACTGCTTGCTAAAACATTGCTTTTAAGCTAGTTATAGGTTCCTTTGTTGTAAGCTGAAAGCATAGTACCTATTGCACCCATCACCTTTATGGCCCCAAATCAGATATGAGTGTACAGGCTATTGATAAATGTGCTGACTTGGGAGAGATCTGTCTGGTCTGTTCGTTTAGATGATGAGGTAACCGTGGGGAAGTTCTATGCCACCTTCCTGATACAGGACTACTTTAGGAAATTCAAGAAACGCAAAGAACAAGGACTGGTGGGGAAATATCCTGCGAAGAATACCACGATTGCTCTGCAGGTGATTTTGTTTTTACATTTTTAACTAACCATTTTGTGAGCTTACTTGAAATAGCAGGTAGATGAATATTGATGATTGTGCAGTGCTGCAAGGATTTTATTTAGCTGGGACACTTTTGGCCCTTATTCATCAGAAAAGTAAAACGTAATCCTGCTATTCTGTCTATAACAAGGTAAGTGCAAAAAGTTATTCTCTGTGGATTACTCAAACAGTAGCAACAGTTATAAAATTTCTTAGCAAGTCCAGTTGATACATCACAGCCTAAAGCTGCTGATGTAAAATCAGGTAAATGAAGTTCTTGAACTATCATTTCCGTTCTTTGTTTTGCCTTAACTGTTTAATTTCTTGTGTTCCTACAATACTGTAAGCCAGTTCTTGGAAAATTTCCTAATATGCATTACCTTATAGTAAAGAGTGGTTTATATGGTATCATTTTTCTTCTTAATTCTCATTGTTCTTTTTCTTTTCCACTTATGATTACTGGTGAAATACCTTCCTATCGGTATTTTTTAATATTTGTATTATTGTATTGTATTTGTATTATCAGTATTTTTAATATTTTTGAACTTCAGATTCATCAATTTCTTTTCTAGGAAGTAATATTAGCATACGACATTAATGTCATATACTTCTCTCTGTCTCTTAAAACAAGCTATCAAATGGAAACCAGGACCATAGATTTGGCCATCTGTCTCTCAACAGGCCTGCAGCAAGCAGTCCCTATAGTACATATGATCTAAAGAGTATATTCTGAACATTTCTTCCCAGTGGTACCCTTTGTATTATGAACTTTGAAACAGGCAAATGGAAGGCTGTCCTCAAATAATTCCAGACATCGTACACTGCACCATTTTTATTGGATTGGGACTTCCTGAATTTCAGTTAGTGCTGAGTAGATTCCTACAAACTATAAAGATATTTAATGTTTCTGTTAGCTTTTTATTCTGATGCCAAAACTTAGGAATATGTTGTGAAAATTCCTTTTTAAAAGGGGAGGAATGTGTTAACCTGATTCAGATACTGTTGACTTCGTTAAAAATCCTGCTGGTTTGTACTTTGATCTAGCGGAAAGATCTTTGCTGTCTTTAGTGGGTAATTTGTTTCATTCCTATTTCCCAAGAATGTCTCTGCTGGCAGCTGATGCATAGTCTGTTCCAAGTCACCATAAGCATAAGAGATGCAACAGGCAGAGAAAGATTGATCACAATTCTTGCAGTTGATGTGTGAGCACATGGCTTGTCAGGACAGTATGAACTATATTTGCATATCATGAGAGAAGAGAAAATTATGGGGAATGGAAGGGAGAAAAAGAAAAAGACTGGAAACAGTTGTGAGGGAGGTGAAAGACACTGGATTTTTAGGAAGGACTTTGCAGACTTCTTCATTTCAGGTAGCATTTGAGCATAAGGAGCTCAAAGTTAGTTTTAAGCCACAGTATTACAGTTTTCCACTTGTGTTTTTGAAGTTGCATATACAACATAGAAACAAACATTGAGTTTCCAAATGTGAGTGTGCTCTGTTGTTTATTATCAGATTGCACTTCCTGTTCAATACCAAAGATGGAGCACAAGATGAAACTGGAAAGAATTAGCTGTTCCTCTGTCCTTAGACAACTGTTTTTCAATTCAGAACACCTAAAAAAAAATGCCCATGAATCTCTGCTAGCAATCTACAAAGGCTTATGTGATTTGAGGCATGCCACTTATTTTGTCGCTGGTTAAAACAATGCTCCTGTGGTAATACAATGAGCCAGGCTGGTAGATGGGAAGGTTATTTCTTTCTTTCTCCCCATTTTCCTCTGTTCTACTTTTGTCTATATAACAAATCAGTAGTAACTCAACCTGAATTACCAAACACAAGTTGAAATGCCATTTTAAAGAAACCCGAAACCTACGGTTGGGAAAAAGCCCAGTCTTATGGGTGTTCAGTCCAGCATTTAAAGGAATAATATGATTCAATATGGGAAGCTACAGCAAGTCAAATTCAAAGTCAAAATACCATGTTTTTTAGAATAATTATGTGAGGATACAGGTTTAAAACAGACCTGGGTATCTTTCTAAAAGAGATGTTCTACTTCAACGAGGAATTGATTTATTCTGATCAATGCCTGCGAGAACAGTCCTGTGGGATGTGTTATAGGGAAGGTAGTATAAATGATCACAGGGGATCCTTTTGGCCTTATAATGTATAAAGATTGGATGTTTCTCCATTTTCAGCCTCTTCATTCCAGACTTGCTTTGTCCAAAGCTTAAATGCTTACAAAACTTCAATGTTTTCAAAAACCTATGTTCTTAACAACTATTTTTGGCAGCATAATTTATGGGTATACCATCAAACTTGTTTTTCAACTGCAGAAAAGTGTTGAATGACCTATGAAAGGCTTGTAACTATGAAGATGTTACTTCTGTTCTGGGAGAGCTAATAGTAGCTATTTTTCCATTTATTCTCTTAAATACTCAAAGTAAACTAATGTTTGCAGATCTCTCTGGTAAACAATATACTAAGAAAAGCAGAAACATGCAGTATCACTCTGTCTCTCATCCAATTTCTTAGGGAAATTGTGATGACTGTTATGTCAATATACGCGCACTTCCATTTGTAAACACTGAAGGAACTTCATGTAGCAGTAACAGTGGACTTATGTCTTTATTACCCAGTTTATGCAGGTGTATTTTCTGTTTGTTGATATATCTCTGTGATCATACAGAATCATACAAACTGTGCGTACAGTATTCCAGCACCTGACTTTGCTTACCACGGTATGGGTGGAACAGATTGTGAATTAAAAAAAAAAAAAGTACTAAATTAGTCAGCCTTCTCTCCTCTCCGGAGGGAAAAAATATGCTCAGCTACACCTGAGTTCCTGTCACTGAAATCTGCAGTAAATATGGGACCTTTCTTTTTATTCTTGCCTGTATTTACCTTATCTTTTTGTTATTTTGAGAGCTTTCTTTTTGAAATCAGAAATTTCCTGTAACCAGCGCAGGGATGTGACTTCAGCAGCATCTTTTCTTTAGTTTCTCCTTTAAACTAGTTAAGATTTCACAGTATCTAGTGGTCATGATAATACCACTGCAAACAGCTTCTGCTTTCTGGACTGCTAGAAGAGGTGAGAGCAGCAGAAGCTGGGCTATAAGTCTGCCTAGTTTTTCAAACTCTGTCATTCAGAAGTTTGCTATACTTGGAATTGTTGCTTAAAGCTTTAAATAAGATGAGGAAAATACTTTTATGATGCTATAGTAAGAAAAGGCTTTCCAGCCATCCAGTTTTTCTATTTGTAAAGAACGAGGCCAACTGTATTTTTGTATTCTTGTCAACATCTCACACTATTGCAGATCAGTTGTCATGTTGCAAACTCCTTAAGCAAACCAGCAAATAAAAAGCAACGCCACCTGTTCCAGTTTGTGTCAAAAGTTGTATGAGCAATAAATGCTCTTGTACTTTTGCTGACATCTGTAACTTTCTCTTGGGGTAGTTGAAATTACCTGCAGAACTAGTTAATTAGTTAAGAACATGCTTCCCAAGCATCTTGTAAAACCTGCAATTGCTGCATTATCTAGCCTGGCCTTCCTTATCTCCTTTCTCCTGCAAGAAAGGGAGAAGCCAACGTGCTGTCAAGCTCTACAATCCATTCCTAACCGTTGAGTGAAGCAAGAGGTGAG
The DNA here is from genome assembly GCA_008711295.1 of Anarhynchus alexandrinus. Classification (NCBI taxonomy): domain Eukaryota; kingdom Metazoa; phylum Chordata; class Aves; order Charadriiformes; family Charadriidae; genus Anarhynchus; species Anarhynchus alexandrinus. The sequence continues at coordinate 324,935 of VUYV01000126.1, forward strand.
TTACAGTTTTATAATACTGTTGATTCCTATAGTTGGCCGTGTCACTCTTTTCCTGGCTTCAGGGAGTAGACATCCACTTTGAGAGAGAAGGTATATGCTCCTTGTGACAAAACCCATTCTGTGTTTTAATTCTCAGGACAACTGTTGAGGCAAGAAATGACTGGATGTTGCCATTTTCCCTGTTTTATGAATTTTTTTAACATAGATCATTCCTCTTTGCCTTCATTTATTCCTCATGTTCTCAGTGGTATTTTGTTGGCGGTTTGGCATGGTTTTTTTTGTGTGTGTGTGTTTAGTTTTTCGTTTGTTCTTTTTTATGATAGTTTTGTTTAGTACTTTTGAAGATACTGAAGGGAAAAACCCATGTAACTGTCAAATGGGCTACTGCACTGCTTCTTCCGAGAGAGTTATGTCTACTTTTTTTTTTTAACAAGTCCTTTAATTATATTGTAGGATATTAAGTTGGATGACTTGCTTTTAGCTAAAACTGTTTAAAACATTCACTTCTCATTCTGCTGTTTCTGAAGGAATGACTTACGTTAACGTAGGCAGAAAAATGATGTGCAATAATTTAAGAGCGTTCACATTCAAGATAAAAAGTTTTGTAGAAATGCAAAGCAAAATCTTCACGATATTACAACTAGAATTCAAGGTCATAAAAAGTAATGTTTTCAGCAAGAAAAGCACTTATAAAAAATATAATATAAAAGATAAGAAGTCATCTACACCATCTTTATTTAGTTGAAGAGTATCGCATAACACAGGACAAAATTCTGTGAACTCAGGAAAGTCCAATGCGATTCTCTAGTGGCCTCCGTTAGTCCTGTTTCAACAAGTGTGGGAATAAGTCTTCCCTTGGAAGCCACATTATTTAGCTAAAGATTCAATCTGTGCACCCAGGAAGGCGGACTGGCTAAGGAGTGTGTGTATACATACTGTTCTTAGGTGTTTTCTTTAGAGAGACACAAAAATTATTTCATTTCAAGGCTAAGTAAAAAGATATGCTTTTTTTGGTTAGATCAAGAACTTTTGGCAGTAAATATAATAACTAAAATCAATGGAACCTTCATTTTACCCAAATGTCTTTTCTATGATTTGCAATTCACTAGATAAAAGCATTCTATGACTGCAGTTATATTGCCATCAGAATGTTTTTCCGGCACTTTACAGCCGAATTACTACAGCAAAATTTACTTTATCAAGCCTCTTATCCCACTTGAACCACTTATTAGTATATATTTGTCAATAAAATACTTTCAAGAATTTTATCATCCTTTGACTTTTGAAGAATACAAGGGATGTACTTTTTTCTTTAAAAAAAATGTGTTATGTATAGTCACACAGTTATTGAAAAGCGGTTTTGAGTTAGGGGAGGTTCAATGGCTTGAGGAAATAATAGGGTTCTTACGCTTTCTGAATTAACTGTTTTACTTAACCCTGCTTTCTTTCGTACACACCTCTTGTATCCTTAGTTACTTCTAGTTAAAGTTACAATGTTAACACTCTCAAATTTAATTTCAGATATTTGAAAAATTAGAACTAGTGAAAAAAGTTTTCTATTGTTTAGGTTCTTCCTTTACTATATTGCTCTATACAACAGAACAGAAATAATCATAACTTCAACCATGCATCAACTTCCTAGCCCTGATGGTATTTATGTATCTGACATCAGGGGTAAAGATGTGCACAGAGGGAATCACACTAAGGCAGTCCTCTTGGCTGTTGCTTCTCTGATGTCAAAGATGTCGAGAGATCCAAAACATCAAGAAAAAACCAATAAGAAAATAGGGTGTCATTTTTCCCCTCCAAGGTTCTGAGAGTTATATAGGTAATGGGGGAGTTATCCTGCCTTTCTGCCAAGAAAATCAAAGCAATTCTTAAAGAAGTTGCACTTGATTCTGCTTTCACTTTGAAACGAGCAGCACTTTTCATGCAGTGCAGTTAAAACTGCTGTCGCTGTCCTTTTGAAACTGTTAAGTAAGAGGATGTTATAGTTGATCTTGATCAGTGACAAGTATTTAATAAGAATGAATACATTTGAAATTGGTAGTGAATTCTCTAATAGGAAAACTAACAGAGCTTTAAAAAACCCTGTTGTAAAGATGATTTTTTTCCTCCCCATTCCATTCCTCTTTAGCCTACTTGAATTTCTCTCTCTGCAAGGTGGTGATACTTGGTCCTTAATTTGATAAAATATTTCTTAGAAATGCCTCTTTCACTCTGCAGGTGGCTCTTTGCAGTGTAATGGTAGTGTTACAAGCTAAACTAGAGAAAGAAAAGGAAAACTGGTAGTGGTGGGTGGGCAGAACCTAGACCCAACTGGAATAAAGAAAACAGCTTCTTCCGATACTGGGTTAGAGAAATGTTTGGGGGGAAGGAGAAACAATAAAAGTTTGAGGTGAGTCAGGAGGTTATAATGGAGCTCGCTGCAAAACTAGATTTGCTTTGTGAACACCAGAGCGTGCCGCAGGCAGAAATCCCCCTCCTTACTCCACAACAATTGCATTCAGGGTGATTTTATTTCTGTACAGCTCAGTTTTTCCTCAAGGATGCAGCGCTAACACAGGCTGCTCCTTGGGTATGTGTAGTCAGAGAAGGGGAAGCACTCTAGAAAGTGAAGTGGGTCTCTGGAGATTATCTGCTCAGGCTATAGAGTAAAGTCTTCTTGCCATGAAGTTTCTCACTCCTCCTCACTCAGAAAAGGACATTTCAAATTATAACCAACAGCAGTTTGTCTAAACTTGCATATTGTCACAGAAAACATCTTCGGAAATGAAATAATAAGATCTCTTGGAACTATAGCAGTCTGTCTGCTGCAGACCCCGGGGATTTCACTCCTTGTGAAGGGGAAGAAAAGCAAGTGGTTCTGAAATGAAGTTTAGCTCTCTACTATCATTAAAAAATTCCTTAGGGCTCACAGTGCCTTTCTCATGCTACTGACTGATACTTAAGCAGTGAGAACAAATATATTTTCTGGGTAAAATTGGAACAAAATTGCATTTGTAGCAGTAGTTTAGGAGTTGTCTTTTTGTAGTGATGGAAATTTGTATTGAGCTGAACAATAGTCACATTGCTAGTAAAATAAATGTTAAGTGAAGCATGAACAAATTTAATTACTTTTGTCTAGTACTTAAAGTGAAAGAATTAATTCTATGCTATTTTTCCTAGGGAAAATACTTACTGTAAACTACATAACATTGGCATCTATATTTCACGTTTATTTACATGTGACCCTCTTTGTTAGTACATACAAATAAAAGTTAAAGGATATTTCCTTTCACATCACAAGTACACAAAAGCACTGATTCATTGAGCTGAACTCGATTTTGGGAACATGTTTCAAATTAAAGTAATTACGCTTCTTTTCTCTCTGAGACTTTTGTAAGTAATAACAACCCTGCAGTAAACAGTAAAAGAAAAAAGAAAAAAAAAACTTTAGTAGGCATCAGCTGAGGGGTTAATACGTTGCTCAAGTTCGATTTAATTGTGCTTCCACGTTCATGTTGTGCTCACAGAAAGGCTTAGCTTGAAGGGAGCCTGGGCTTGACTGAGAGCACAGAGCCTGTGTGTAGCTGTAGAGCAGCACAGCTCCAGCCTTCGAAGATGGGCTCTGTGAAGATGCACACCACTGGGGAATCAAGACTTGACTACTATGTCTCTTATGTTCACTGCTATAGCGTAGGCCTATTTGGCTGTTTTTCTGCATGCTTATTTTCTCATTTTAGTACTTCTTGCGTTGTATTCTGTTTGCACTGACATCAGTTTATTTTTATGTTAAAGTGTCAGAATAGCTTTGGGGTTTTTTCTTTTTATTTTTCTTTGATATAAAATAAGCAGGTATTAAAAACACGTTCATTATCTACAAATATAATGTTTTATATGAACATTTTTGAGTCATATGCTTTCAGTGTTCTGAACTCTGAAGACCTAAGTATTTAGAATTCATGTTTATGCTTTGTTTCAGATCCTTTGAGTTTATATAGCAATATACTTAAATATCCATCATTCTTCTAAAATCTGTGAAGCAAACCTTACGAGTGTCTCTTCCATTTCCTGGTATCACTGTAAGATGCCTCAAAAGAAGGAGCATTGTGTGGTTTACATGACTAGAAATAGTTAGGTGATAGTGATTCTTCTTTAAATAAGGTTATTGTGCTTGCACTTCTTAAACTAAGCTTAAACTGCATCTATATGTAGGTTGCACCATACCTCAAAATGGATGCAGGCTAAGTTTAGATATAGGGAGAATTATAATTTTGTAGTTCCAGTATTTATAAGCATTTAAATATTTTTCTAAAAGTCATAAGTCTGGATTCTTGCATTATACACAGATTTCTTAATAAGAAGACATATATCTAAAACGGTGTTACTACTGTTTTATGCATATTGTAGATGTGGAAAATTGATTTAAAATCTAGTTGGCGTTTGTTAAAAGTAGTCTTTTTAAAATGTTTAACTGTTTAATGTCTTAATGTTTAACTTAACTTTTAAATGTTTTGATGTTTTGGCATGAGATGCTTTTCAAGCATGTTTAAGCTTATCTCTCCCTAAATAACCAATTCAGAAATACAGTTATTAGTCATATGACATTTTTTTCTCACTGAGGGACTTCTACAGCTCTATTATTTCAGCATTTGAAAGCACATGTGTGTCATCTCAATGCTGTGTCAGAGACAGGGGCATCATTAATTGTCTCTTGAGATGCTATTTAGGACACGGCACTGGTGTATTAGTGCCTTGTGCCATCTTGAAAACATTGCAGGTGTTATTATGCCTCATAAAGCACAGCTGCACAGAATTATCATGTTAATTTGAAGTAATCTTGTGCATTTACAGGAAAGCCTATTTAAAGACTTGCTTGGGTTTATTATGTAATTATGTTGCTCCGCGCACTGTGTGTCACTGGTTTGATAACTAACCATTGGACTGATAATGTCTCGTCTTTCTCAAGGCTACTAGATAAAAATTAAGCAAGGAGGGCATCAAAGGTTAAATTTTGGAGAGAAAGCGTCTGAATAAGAAACAACAACTTTTGCAAACTTCTAGTGTAATCTATAGAATAGAATTAGAGGCAATCAAACACAGTAGCATTAGTCTCTTTTCTTCCCCTACTTCAAAGACACAACAACAAAATAGAAAAACCCGAGTAGAACCAACAGATGTCCTCTTGCAGAACAGCATGAATAATTCAATGATGCAGTTTTGATCAATGTTATTCCTATAGAACTGCTGCCTAAACATCTCTCGCATGTTTTATCTGTTCTGTTAGACCCTTTCATCTTCCAATGTCTTTGATGAAAACAAAATTTGCTAAAAGGTAAAGGGTAAATGCACATAAATATTAACACCCATGTGAGAAAATATATGTATTTTTTCCAGTTACAGGTACGTTAGGCAGAGACATCTGTGCATAGCAAATAATAACACTCTGTGTTGGAAAGTTAGAGACGAACAGAACTGAACAATTTTGTGTTCTGCAATATACTGGGATTATTAAACACATTTTCTTAGAAATGTGCTCCACCCGACTGATTTTTAACAGCCTTGTGAACCAGGCAGGTTTTCAGTCTGGTGAGCTGAGATAGATATTAGATGGATATATGATGGCAGAACTGGCCCCTTGCTTTTTGAAATGATGTGAATTGTATTTTGGTTCTCAAAAAACAGCGCATAAATCAATATTTATTATTCACATTTCCACTTATTTAGGGAAAAATGTTAAAGGTGTTTTTTACTGCTGAAATGGCATCAAATAATCTTGAAGCTTCCTTTAAGGAAAGGCGAGAATGCTCTGGACATTGGAAAATCGTCAGGAATTAAGAACCTGCCATAAAGAATAAGGATATAAGGGAGACTAGAGAGAGCGTGACCCTTTCGGTAATCTTTACCAACCAAAGGAAGTGTTACGAAAGTTCTTATATCAGTCTTTAGTGTCTACTTGTTGTTCTGTTTGGGGATAGTAAAGAGGATTTAGCTGTGATTTCCTTTCCTCTGCAGCTCTCGTAAGCCATGCTTAAAGACTGTGAGGAAGTAATTCCTGTATAATACTCAAACTCGATTTTTATTTTTGAAAGTCATTGTATCATGATGCTTCAGGAATGTGGCTAGTCTTGAATCATTATATGTAATAACAAGAAAAGGTCTTATAAAGTTCTACTTAGGGAAATAATTGCCTCCGAAGAACTTAAGCAGTCATAGTAAAAAAGAAACAAGCACGCCTCTGGCAAATTTAGACAAATCATTATCCAGGCTGTCTTTTTGAAAAGTCCCATCTACTCAGGGTTTGGTTTTTTTTCTGAGAGAAGAAATTATCTCAAATTTAAATGTAGCCATTTTTAGAACTTCACAAGTGGAGAGAAACATATACTCCCATTGCCCTCTTGTGTGTTATAATGTCTCTAATGTTCTTGCTGGGTAGACTAAACCAGGCAACGTTATATAGGGAAATGTGTACGAGAAGGACCCTACTTCCCTGTAGAGTAATGGAGAGATGTGGGGAAGGTTGGGTTGAAATTTATGTGTGTTCTTTTATTTAAGAGATCTTTGATTTGGTTCTGAAGCGCTTGAAGGTAAAGTCAAATGTTTTATGAGTCCCTGGTACCTCTACAATCTTCACAGAAGATATTAATGTGGTTCAGAGGAGGGATTTTCCTGCTGACATACAAGTACCAATTTCTGAATTTTTACATCAGCCCCACTTCAGTGGTAGCTGACTCATCTAATGAAGGATTGTTTATCAGTAGGAACTCAGCGTGAGGATTTGTCTCGCTATGTGGCATTTTCATGTCATTAAAAATGTTCTTAGAATACTTACAGTACTTTTAGATTACACCAGTAAAATGAGATAGTACATGGGAGTAGTAATTTTAATGACAGAGTTCACAAAATTGTTGTAGGTACTTCTTGAGGAATATCTTAATTCTGCAGCCAGATGTTGCTTGTAGAACCTGTGGCTTCTGTACTGGCTGTGAGTGAATAAAGCTGATCGGTTTAGTTTAACTAACATATACTTTTAGATATGGTGATCCAGGTTTCAGTCTTCTGCTGTTAACTGTGTCATTGCAAGAGGTCTGTTACATGAAAATGAGTATTACTGAAGAGAGATGAGATGATAAAAGCTGCCTGCTTTCTCTTGAGTAAAGAAGGAGTAATTCACAAGGAAGTAAATCAGAAAGCAGTTGGAAATGTAATCAAGATTAAATTACTATTGAATATGTTGCTGCCAAACACATGGCTTTTCTCAGCTTTTAGGCATATATTTGTGGGACTTTGTCACTATTTGGCAGACAGGAATGTAAGCTAGTAGTTTCTGCCAGAGTTAAAATTTATAATACAGCTGTCTGAGCGTGTTGTGCTCACAGAAGGGCTTAGCATGAAGGGAGCCTGGGCTTGACTGAGAGCACAGAGCCTGTGTGTAGCTGTAGAGCAGCACAGGCAGCTCCAGCCTTCGAAGATGGGCTCCATGAAGATGCACACCACTGGGGAATCGAGACTTGACTACTATGTCTCTTATGTTCACTGCTATAGCGTAGGCCTATTTGGCTGTTTTTCTGCATGCTTATTTTCTCATTTTAGTACTTCTTGCATTGTATTCTGTTCACACTAACGTCAGTTTATAAGTGTCAGCATAGCTTTGGGGTTTTTTCTTTTTATTTTTCTTTGATATAAAATAAGTAGATAGTGAGCGTGAAATGCAACTATTCTTGCTAATGATTGAATCACCAAAATATAATAGTAATCCTCTGCTAAATAAATACTGCCTTTGCCTCTGCTAAATAAATAGAAGGCTTTGGTTTTTTACTTTGAAATCTGTACCTTAAAGTCTTAATTTTACTTCCCTTTAGCACCTTACAAAATGATGACATTACCAACCTTGCTAGTTAAGGTCTTGACTATGCAATTAGCATAAGAAGTGGGAGAAAGCACAGTGTATTCATGAAACATATATTATATATTATGAACTCACTATTAAATGATTTTTAGAGCCTTGTTCAATTATAGCATAACTCTCAAAGTTCATCCCTGGAGGAAGAATGTATAATTGCCAAATACATGTAGCTAATATGATGAGTCAAGCGTCACTTTCAGGAAGTCAAATACTGCTATGAGTGAATCCTGAAGAGGAGCCTGTAGAAAATCTACACCATTAGGTACAAAGCTTTTTGGTTCATCCCTTCCTGGGTTCTGATTGCCCACACTGCATAAATGCCATTTTGCTCCCCAGCAAACCAACTGGTTTTGATTTGAACTGAAACCTGACTGTGATGCTGTGGTGTACTCCAGGGAGTGTGTGCGATAGGCAGCGTGAATGGGACCAAGCCACGTTTGGTGCCCTCCAAGGTCCTTCAGCTCCTTCTGGAGCTCTGAAACACACAAAATTCTCTACATCTCTTCATGCCACCCCAGGGTGAGTAACATGCAATGTCATGCCATAGAAGGACAGCTCTGATGGGCTGGGACAGCCCTTGTCTGCATCAAAAAATGGAGAAAAATAATAAATCAGGCTTTTAGATCATAATCAAGAATTGAGTGAAGTGCTGTGTGTGAGTATTTGTAAGTGTAGTGTTAGTAACGGGCTAAACAAACAAACCTTTGATTTCTTCTGAACCTGAGGAGATTAAAATAAGAGTTAGAAGAACACGATTGCATTTTTTGCTTCGTACCATGACAGCCAGAGTTAAAACAGGAAAAATACCTCCTTTTTGAAGTAAGGCTGTCCCATACAAAGCACTGAATTCTTGCCCTGAGTATGAAGTCTGTTTCCTCTCTAATGTGCAGGTCTGTCCTTGGCCGTTTCAGCCTTATCCTTTTTCGTAAAGGTTGCTTGTGGAAGCAGGCTTGAGAGGAATGTGAACCGATATGTGCTGAGGTCCATGCTACTGTAGCTAGATGGTTTTCTGTCCTAAGTCAAAGCTTTCAGTCAAATATCTGTATATCCCAGTGCAGTGCAGATGAGCTGGAATTATTTCACTGCTTTCTTTTCCATCTGAGCTCTGCTAAAACTGCTGTTGCTATAGCAAAGATCTTGTGTTTCCTTGGTGGACACAGGCTGCAAACATGTTTTTAACATGAAATATACATCTCATTGAAATGCATTTTATTATCGTTCTTGCTGATTACTTGCTGATACTTTATTATAAGATGAATTTTATTTCCTTAGGGTTCCATAAACATCAGTGTTCCTTTAGTCAGGCTCTACGCTGTGATAATAAAGACATGATCACCTCAGCAGGGCTGTACTGGAATGTAAGCCTTTTATTAATAACAGCAAAGGGACATATAATAGGATGCACCTTCTCTGGATGTCAGGATACAAAAACTTGTTAACTGTCCTTTAAAAGAAATTTACACGCCTGTAATTAAAGAACAAAAAAGAATTTGCATTCCTAATGTATTATGATATTGTCATTGATTTAGGCAGGACTAAGGACACTTCATGATATTGGCCCTGAAATACGCCGAGCTATATCCTGTGACTTGCAAGATGATGAACCAGACGAAAACAATCCAGAGGAGGAGGAAGATGTTTATAAAGTAATGTCAGAACACAGCTATGTGAATTGTTTTATCATATAATATAAGATTAAAGAATGAGCTTATCCCTGAATATGGAGTAATAATAATAATAAAACCCCCACCCCCTCAAACCACAAAAATATAAATATTTTATAAATAAGCATATTTTATATATACAAGGACACTTTCATCTCATCATAAATTTAGGAAGCAGTTCCTGCAGGGTGATTCTCCTGCCCCTAATTCTTTCTCATTAATTCTTATTTTTTTCTTAAGCAAATCCTAAGACAAGGTATGAACTTGAACTTTTGATAGTGGCAAGGTTAAACTGGAAGTGTCTTAACTGTGGTAGATAGGAAGAAGAGAATGAAATTCTGTGCAGCCAAATCACAACAGACACAGAGCTGCGTATTTTAAAATGAGTGCCTGGAATTACACAGAAGTCAACTAAATATAAATGCCATTTCCAATTTCCTGTGAGAGATAGCAGTAAGAACCAATCAGAAAAAGGATTAGTTTTCCTCTTTTACACGATAGATATTTGTTCAAGTGGTGAACACCGTAAAGTTGGTATTATAATCAGGAGCAATGTGCAAACCATTTGTCAGCCAGCAAGAAAGCTTAATTTTTCACAAGCATTTCAGAAGAAGCAGATGTAAAAGCACGCTTCTGCAGTAGTTATGTCCTTTGCAAAAAAGGAGGATGTGGCACTGGAGACAGTGCTGCAGCTACCATCAGTAGATGCATTTCTCTGCCAACCATCATTACCTCCTGTCTTCCCTAGATTGAGCTTCAAGACAGACTGCTGTCATCCAAGACCCACACCTGGCTAGACAGGGAGGCTACATAATCTGGGTCAGATGTAAAAGAGAGCTGCATGTCATAGTCATAACTTAGCACTTCCTTCGCTCTTTCACCATCCATTACACCCTTCAGGGCTGATAAAGAGTTACTACTCTTTCTTGTACCTCTGCAAGAAGAAAGAATGGAAGCACTGAAGCTTAATGTTACCTACTTGAGATATGCTTGCAAGCTGTTGCATGGCACTCCATCCTGTCTGAGTGACGCCTGTTGCAAACCAATGCTCTGGGAGAATAGGAGAGAATTCCACCAAAGTGCTCTCAAAAATTAAGCAGACACGTCCCTTTCTGAGGAAGTTGGTGCATGTTCATGTACGGGAATCTGGGTTTCTCCTGCGTAATAAAACGTGGAGAAAACTGGATGTCACATTTAGTTGTATGGAAAAAGAATAACGATCACATCATAATGTTGATTTGATTCTGAAATACAAATATTGTCATTATCACAATCACATCTCTATCACTTCAGGAGATCCCATCTGAAGCATCGTAAAATTAGAAAGAATACCACAGATTATTTGAATTGCTACTTTTGAATGCATGTAGGAGAGAAAAGTAAGTTATCACTCTCAAAAATATGTTCTGTTAAGGTATCTGATGTAATTTTTTCTTTCTCTTCCCCTAAAACAGAGGAATGGTGCCCTCTTTGGCAACCACATAAACCATATTAGCAGTGACAGACGAGATTCATTTCAACAGATCAACACCACACACCGTCCCTTACATGTTCAGCGGCCTTCCATTCCATCTGCAAGTGATACTGAGAAAAATGTATATCCTCAGGCAGGAAATTCTGTGTACCACAATCATCATCATCACAACTCAGTAGGAAAGCAAGTTCCAAACTCAACAAATGCCAATCTCAATAATGCCAACGTGTCCAAAGTTGTTCATGGAAAACACACAAATTTTGGAAATCATGAGCATAGATCTGAAAACGGTTACCATTCTTACTCCAGAACTGATCATGAGAAGCGTAGAAGGCCAAGCAGTAGGAGGTAAACTTACAAATATATATTTGCTTTTAAATAGATTTCTATATTATAAATACACTATAAGAAAACTTATGCTATGTGAAACTAATTTGTATATTTAGCTTCATTTCTGTTGCCTACTGATGTATGAAACATATTTAAAATATAGCTCTGATGTATGAGAAATGTATATAACTTTAATAAGGTTTGAAAGTAGTAGTTTTCTTTAAAGTGAAATTATTAGTTACAGCATAGACATAATCACCAATGAATTTCTCTAAACTATCTGATTTTAAAATATTTTTCTCCTTATTTTCTTGGCTTACCTGGATAGAACGCGCTACTATGAAACATATATTAGGTGAGTTGATATTGTTCTGACATAACTGAAGAGGACACAGTAGTTTGGGGTTTGGTGGGTTTTTTTGTTCCTTTTTTCCTTTTTCCTTTTTTCCTTTTTTTTTTTTCTTTTACAGTATTATTTTCAAAATTAACTATATGACAATGCATATGCTGAATAACTTAAGTGACAATTTCTAAGTCACATTTTCCACTGCCTGTTCTAAAAGGATAAACTTCTGGTAAAGTTCAAAATTACTCAATCCGTTTTAAAAGTCCGGGCAGGTTTGTGCAGTTTTGAACAGACAAAAGATCACACCTGATCACAGCCGTTGTTTAAAATTTACTTGCAAAGACTGGAAGAAACACTGGGTTTAGCTTTGTTAAATAATATGTGTACAGTTCCATTTATAGGGGACTCAAAATCTTTCCTGGTCTTATGTTTAAATATTTTCTTAGACAACTTTTATAAAGAGGGTATATTGTGTTATTTGAAGTGCATTGCTAAATGTACCTTCAGTGCTAGTTTTTAATGTCTAGATTTGCACATTCACTTCAGATTTTTCTTGGAATAACTGGGTGAGTGCTCCTTAGTATTTTAGCCATTTGGCAAACTTCAGACATTTGAGAGAGGCTGTGTTTCTTCAAAGTACTCTGAATTTATATTTTGTAAAAAATGTCTTAAATGTATTTGACTTCACTGAGCATCCCCATATTAATTATTTTCCTGTTTGTACCATAAGGAAATAAAGGGAGGTCATCTTTAAGAAACAGATAAAATAGTCATGTTCTGAACTGCAGTTCTACGCAATTTACTATAACACCACATTCTGACAACAAGAGAGTTGCTAATGCTTGTCTTTTTTTTTTATTTATTTAAATCTTGGAAGCCCATTAAAAGAACTGTGTGTAAAATATACACTATGTAATTTATATAAATAAAATATAAAAAATAAGTATTTGTTTGCTACTTACAGATCTGACTCTGGTGATGGGCGTCGACCTACTATTTGCCGCGAAGAACGTGAAGTTCAAGACTATTGCAATGATGATCATTATTTGGGAGAGCAGGAATATTTTAGTGGAGAAGAATATTATGAGGAAGACAGTATGTTGTCAGGAAGCAGGTGAGGATATTTTTAACTGGGAAAATATTTCAATAAATTAGGTATGTATCTGTAAAGGCTTCACTAAGCATACTTATACTGAAAATTCTCTGTGAAGTTAATACTCCACAACTGCTGGTAAGTGAAATGGTGAATAGAAGAGTGTGTGTACCGAAGATCTTTTTTATTCAGCATCATGTGCTGACTCCAGCAAAAGTTCCGTACCAAATTCAAAGTAAAGCACAAAGTTCCTTTGAACTGAGTATAAACTAGACAGTGCATAAACAAAGAAGCATTTCATTTATATATAAAATTTCACATGCAGTGGAAGATGGATCAAGCTCAGATAGAGGAACTTTTAGAAATTATTTTCTTCTTTTAATTTAACTTAGAAACGTGAAACTGGTATGGACTGAGATCATAAGGTAGTACTAGCTGGGCCAGTAAAGAATTGGACAACTTCCTTTTGAAAATTCTCATTATACCTCTTTATAATAATCCTCCTTTTGGCACCATTTTTTGTCTCCTTAGTACAAACACTTATCAGTGTCATAGTTGTCCTGGCCCTTATGTGTTTGAAATAGATGTTTTTTAAGTTTTATTCATAATGGAAAATTTTATTCATGATGGAAATGCCATCAATTGAATTTTAGTCAACAACTAGCATTTCTTACAAATTTGTATTACTGCATGATGTCCAAATTTGTATTGATCTGAGGCTCCTTGCTGTGATTGCAGAGTTCTAGTTTAGTAACCTGGTTCCTCTCAGTTTTCCAATTCATTTCTCTTTTCTCCGGTCAAAACTTGGTATAGTGTCCTGGTTAATTATAGTATTTCTTTCCAGTAGGCTTTTCCCAAGGCCCAGTAGTGTTTTTTAACAATTCTTGCCTGTTCCTGTGCATTTAACTCCTGTGATCTTTGCATTCAGTATCTTAACTTCAGATTTAAGATGAAAAAAGGCCTTGATTTAATTTTGGTAAATTTGAGATTTTCTCTGCAACTTTTTCATGCAGTTTCTTCAGAAATGGACTGCTGTGGGTTTTTCTAACTTTAGAACAGTGGCTCCCAAATTGCTGGTACAGCTTTGAGCGGTACCAGATCAGTTGGACTTAAGCACTGTGCTGCTGGCTTTGGGCAGTGATGGCTTCAGGAGCAGGGCAAGTCCTAACTTTGTGCTGAGACCACTCCTGTACATAAATAATGGGTTTCCAGTTGTTCAGGCAATGTTTGGTGCTACTTCGGGAGGAAGTCCTGATATTCCTGATTTAGTCTTTAAAATGTGGATTGTTCCAGTGTTTTCTGACTATCAACCTGTCATGGAACAGAACCTGAATTTCGTAGTGCTGAAAGGCTTCCTATTTAAAAAATAAATAAATAAATAAAATGCACCTTTTACCCAAACATCTCGTTATTTTTTTTTAATTCCATAATATTCATCTTCTCATTATGATTTATAAAGACATACTCATTTACAAGATCTTGAGTAGATTGTGTTCATCTTCCTTATAATAGCTGTGTTTCCCTTCTGCTGAATAAATTCAGTAAGTTCTCAAAAATATCCTCCACTTCTGCCAATAAATTTTTATTTGGAAGTCCAGCCCAGAAGTAGAGGGATTTATTGCCATTTTATCTTAGATCCCTAAGTGCATACGCACAAGTGCCAGACATGCTTAATTCTCCTCCTCCTCCTCTACCGTCTTTCTTCACCACCTGAATTCTGGCAAGATTGTCACCCTATCTGCATCTTATTGATTTGCATAAAAGCCAAGATTTGCATAAAAGCTAAATTTTCAGAATTGTCAGGCCAGTAATTTTTTTACATGATAATTACATTCAAATAACACCCTTCCAAGATTTGATTTTCGACAAGAAAACTATCCAGAATATAAAAGGCTTAAATCCATTCTCTGAGTTTCTGCGCTGCACACATTGCCCGGGGTTCACAAGACAGCGTGGCACGAGTAGAACAGAGTTGGGTTTTTTTTAAGCAATGTACAACTGAGATTCTACACTTTAGCCTGTACTGGTAAGAATAACTTCATTGAAAATATATACTAGTACACAAGCATACGCTCGCTATCTCAAAATCAGTTTGCATACAGAAACTGGATTTTAAAATTGAGTCCTGTAGTTATATAATGTAATGTTTGGTTATCTAGCTGGAGAAAGAATAGATTTGAAAATCTTCAAGAAGAAATCTAATAGATCAATTTACAGAAACTCACTGAAATAACATTTTCTTTATTGTATTTTAAACTCAGGCATATATATGATTACCACTGTAGATATCACTGCCATGACGCAGATTTTGAGAGACCAAAAGGTTATCATCACCCACATGGGTTTTTTGAGGAAGATGATTCACAGATCTGTTATGATACAAAAAGATCTCCTAGGAGACGGCTGCTACCTCCAACACCAACACGTAAGTACATCGGGAACAATTTGTTTGCAAATCTAGAATTATTTAAATGCATTCAGACATGTTCCAGTTTAAAAAGGCTTCTTTTTAACTTGGATTTCAAACAAGTCTTTTCTTGATTACTGTTGCTAATGGATTGTAGTGTATGATACGCAGAAATACCTATCCTTCCTGAGAGACTGCTCAAAGGATCTATGGATCCGAGCTTACAAGTCAGTCTTTCTAATATCGCTTGCCTCACTCCTCCAATAATATTAAAAAAAAAAAAACCCCAAACAATTTAATTGCCAGTTTTAACTTGGTTTGCTAAATGAAGAAAGAGCAAGGTAGAAGGCAGCAGTAGTTTGCTTTGAAACTTTGATCAGAGGGTTTCAATCCCTGTGCCCTTTATTTTCACCTACAGATGTGCAGTGTTGCCTTTGTCAGGGCCGTTGTCTCTGCAGTGACTCACCTGCTGGTGCTTCCCGTCTCTTAACAGTCATGCTGCTTAATGACACTGTAATCACTGCCATTTACATCTTTACCTCGTGCTGTTTTAGTAAACACTAGAGACTGAAGTAGGGTAATTTTCAGGGAAAAGAGAACCAAAAGTGAGCTTAATGGTGCTTTGATATTATTTTTTTTTTCCTTGCTTTTGAAGCGTCTTTAGCTTTTTAACGTTTCTCAAGTCCCTGTGAAAAATAAGTGTTATCCTCAGCTAAGCATCTTATTTCAGATTCACATTGGTACTTTATTCTGCCATCTGAGGAACAATGCTTAATATTCTGTGTTTCTTCTGAGGGAGAAGATGTTTCAATTTATAGATTGAATTCGTGTAGTCAACTGATATTTTTTTTTCACCTGTTTCTTTAATTTTCATTTACTCTCCTCCTTAGATCTTTCCCTTGGTTTCTCCTTATCTCAAGCACAATATTGCTTTATCTGCATTTCTAAAAGCTCTCCTGCTTCTTATCTTGTAATTTTGTTTTTGTATGTTCCAGGCCGTACTGCAGAGATTAGCAGTGCTAATCCTCTGGCGAAACTAGGCACAGACTCAAAGCTCTTGGATTTTGTTCTTTGACCTCAGACACTTCACAGAGAGGAAGCACTTGGGGTTATGAAGCACAAAATAAACCTCTTTCTAAGGCTTTTTCTTGTTGATGCACAAGAAACAACCCTCAGCTCCATGCAACCCCACAGGGTCCCTAATAGTACTGGGACGGGTAGTGCAGCCAGCACCGCCACGTCTGTACATGTGTTTTTGGATGATGCCATCTAACCAGTGCCATCCAGACAAGACAATACAGGATCATTTCTGGAAGAGTCTCCACGTTTTGTCTGCTATCAGGTGGATTGGCTTTCTAGCAAAACCAGAGTCATCTTTCATTCTGATGGAGCTGGCAGCCAGAGTCACAGTCCGTGTATCCGTAGAAATATGACTGTAAGGACCCCATGGGTAGGAAAATGGGTTTCAGTCCTTTCCTGTCTCAGACACCCTAAAGAAAATGCAGGTATAGATTTAGATTTTAGATTTAAAAAATAAGTGTTTCAGAGAAAAGTGTAGTGGGATCATTATACAACATCTGAGATACAGTCAGACTGTTTAAAACTACAGAAAGCTGTAGTAAAGTGCAGCAAAACATATTATTATATAATAAAGGAAACGTTCTTCAGCAATGCTGTCAGTGCTGGATCCTCGCTTTTGGCACTCAGCTCTTACGACTAGTAATGCTCTCTGCTATTTGGCTTTCTGACCTTAAGGGGCACCGATGGAAAAAGCAGAAAGAGCGAGTCTTGCACTACAGAGAGTAAATGACTCAATTCAGATGAATGCTAGTGAAACGTACAGAAAGCTGCTAGCTCTCGTCCAGTAGCAGAAGGAAAAGACAGCAGACAAAGGGGAGACTAAAAGGCAACTCCTGTACATCTTTCTACAAGCTTTTCTGATAGCAGAGGATTTTTAAGCCAAAGAAATAGACAGATGCTTTTGTATCCATTCCGTACATTGCAGCAGAAAATGATAAAAGAGGATTAAAAATCCTCTGGGGTCTTCCCATGGAAGTGTTGGGGGGGGATGGTTGAAGGCTTCCTGTGGCTGCAGCCGTTAGGATTCATTTAACTTTTCTGATAAAGTTTTGATGACAGCATTAAGCAGATATTTCTTTAGAGCAAGCTTACTCTTTTTATCTTATATACAAGAGACTAGATAAATGTACTAGATAAGAGGGTATTTTACATCCTAGGATAAGAGGACCTAGTTCTGATCTAAGTTGCGTAAGGGTACTGCAGGAAGTAAAGTCCTTTGACTTACGCCAGTATCATGTCACAAGAGCGCAGCCGGGCCTCCTGTCAGAACCATTTATTTAATGTTCAGGAGCACAGCTGAGAAATTTTAGAGGCTTGGGATCTCAGCAGATTTTAAAAGAAGCTCAAACCCATTATTTGTAAGTAGCATATAGGCTGTTTGGCCTGGGGAGGAAGGCTCGATGTTCTCACGTAAAGAAAGAAAAAAAGAAAAAAAAACAACCTGCAACATTGTACTGAATAGTTCTGCTAGCATCTGGATTCAGTCCGAGATAACGTGCCATGCAGTGCCATGGCTGAGTATTGTAGTTAGTAAACTGAGCTCTGTGTCAGGCCTTCTAGAGGATTTTATACCAAGCTCATCACCACAGTATTTGAACAACCTCCAGAAGTGTTCTGAGAAATGATTAAGATGTTCTTTCAGACTCTTTCCTGGGGAGAAGCATCTTGTTTTGGATGCGGGGACCTTTTGGTTTGCTTTTTATTTATTTCAGTATTGCAACATTTAGCATTTGTTAGGGTCAGGGGCTAAAGCTTACATTCCTGTATTTGGATTTACCATAGAGACAATGGAAAGAGACACAAAGTTTGTGTGAGGTGAACTGAATCCCTTCCTGGAGGTGCCAACTTTAGTCCAATGGCTCTTTAAGGAAACTTGATTGTTAGTATCTGGCATTAAGTGTCTGGTGATAACTATGAGGAATCCTAAGTCTATGGCACTTAACTACTCAATTCTGTTTGCAAAAATCTTGGTGTTGGAAAAAAAGATACCAAGAATAGTTTCAATAATTTTCCAGAGAGCACAATTTTGTATTGTTGCTTTGTACCATCAACCTCTTTCAAGTTTTCCACTATGGTGTTCGCAGCTGTGAGGACGTATCTGGATTCCAGCTGCTGTTCAGCATCCAGGCTTTCTTCACACTGATGCTAACACAGAGGAATGATACCCATGCGCTACTTCCCATCATACTGTAGGCTTTCACCAAGACCAGCTGAAACATTTTTATATGAGCCAAACATCTTGATCCAGTTAAGATTTCAACTTTTTCCTTTCTAGCATTTACATGAGTCATAGAATCGTAGAACAGTTAGAGTTGGAAGGAACTTTAAAGATCATCTAGTTCCAGCCCCCCTGCCCTGGCCAGGGACACCTTCCACTAGACATGAATAATAACAGCACACACAACAGCAGAGACCATGGCTTATCATTGTCAAAAGTAACAGAATAAATGTCAGGTATTGACAGCGTGAGTCAAGTTTGACTTGGATATGGTTTTTCATATTGCACACTGCTTACAAGGAATTGGGGATTTTTGGGAAGTCTGGTTCATTAGAATGAAGAGTTTAAAACTCCAGGGAAGAAAAAAGAAACTCATCTTTGTAACTTCACAGCAGTTTACAGCAAAACTCTGAAGTTAAGTGTCTGCTGCATCTCGCAAGCTTGCTTTTTGAAACGGCTGCTTCAAATTCTGTCATGTTAGGCTGCTCATATGGTTTCTACCTAGGACTGCGTTTGCTCATCTGAATAATCTATCCTTTATCTTATAACCAGCCGCTTGCTTCTGTTAGCACAACTTATTTCTTACCGGGGGATATGGTTTTATTTGTGATAGTTGACTCACACTGGAATTCTGGAAATAATAGACTTTGAAGAAAAGTATTTTGTTTTCCTAATGAATTATGGTTTCCCTGTAGCAAATAGACGATCGTCCTTTAACTTCGAATGCCTCCGCCGACAAAGTAGTCAAGATGACATACCACTCTCTCCTAATTTCCACCATCGCACCGCTTTACCACTTCACTTAATGCAACAGCAGGTAAACACAGAATCTTATTTAACCAATACTGAATTACATCTTTCCAGCTTCTATATTGTACTTCTGACTTCCATTGTTATTTGAAACATTGCTAGTGTATTATGTAGTTTGCCTGTGCCTGACTTCTAGGCCAAGTGTAGGCTTGTAGCTGCTAGACATGAGGCGTCTCAAACATCGACCTTCTACAAAACATTGCAAATGAGTAGTTTGCCCCTATGACTCTTTAAGTGTCCACAAAGAGTCAGGATGCCCTAAGGAATTTTGACCAGGACTGCATAACACGGCAACTGTCTCTTAATCCTTACCTATGCAGTTACTCGGCTCCATTTGTGAGAATTGGCAAGTCAACATCTTCTGAGGCTCAGTACCCAGCTCTGATGTGGCCCTGAGAAGATGGCAACTTCCATTGCCCAGAGACACCACCCAGAATGCTTGGATAATGCTGACAGCTTCCTATCCTGTCCCTACAGGACAGAAGGAATGTTTCTACACTTTGCTTTCTTTCTTTAATATATTGTATGAGCAATTATTTTTCTTTATTAATGCTAATACCAAGATTTTGTGCTTCAAATGCCATTTTATCTTGTCAATTTACCAATTTCAATCCTGTTCTTCCTTTACACGACCATTAACCATCAGGAAACATTAACTTTGCGTAGCTGCTGCCTGAACAATTGGTTAGAGCTAACTGCTGAAATGAGTATGACTGAGCACTTGAAATCACTCACTTCTAAAATTCTTCCCCTTACCAGGTCATGGCCGTTGCAGGTCTGGATTCCAGCAAAGCTCATAAACATTCACCAAGTCGTTCAACGCGTTCCTGGGCCACCCCACCCGCCACCCCTCCCATCAGGGACCGCACTCCGTATTACACGCCTCTCATCCAGGTCGACAGGGCTGAATCTACAGAGCATATGAATGGCAGCCTGCCTTCCTTGCACAGGAGCTCTTGGTACACAGATGACCCTGATATCTCCTACCGAACATTTACACCAGCCAATTTAACTGTACCTAATGACTTTAGGCATAAACATAGTGACAAACAGAGGAGTGCAGACAGTTTGGTAGAAGCGGTAAGTATTACAGAAACCTATGAAGTAGCCAAGAGTGTCTGTCTGTTCAGTTTTTGTGTTAACTGTAAAAAAACCATATAATTCAGTCTACGTTATCTCTCTGAAAATACAGTATTTTCAGTTTCAAAGCCCAAAACTGTTTTTAGGTAAAAACAGGTGAACTTACTGGTAGTTGTCATGGAGTAAAGGATTTCTGCTGAATCCAAATGTTAACACTAGTGTATCAGAGAACTGGAGGGATTTCAGAGAGATTTGAAATTCAATTTAAGTTTTCTAGATAAGGATCAGTTACGAAGTGTCCTTCCACAATGGCTGATAGGGAAGAGCTGATGCATGTGCCTGTTCTCTCTGTTGTTTCTATAGAAATACATCACCATTTTTGTAATAACCTGAATAAAAGAACAAGAGGTCTATGAATCTGTGTACTAAATGCAGAGGATTGATTTGTAGGTGTACTAAAGAATTTTAAGAATTCCCTTTTATATTAAAAAAATTGAAGATAAAGAGTATATAGCATTTCTGAATCACAGTTATTGTTCTTGCTTCCTTTCTCTTGTTCACTTCCTTTCCATTGCTATGAGCTAAACAATATACTTTGTTAAATTTGATTTGCATATGGGACTTCATCTTTCTTCCATGTACGCTGAAGTACCAAGAACATATCTATAATTCTGTGTTTCAAGCAATTGTTCTAACTGCACCATCTGCGATACATTAACAGTTGTCTTTAGTGTATCAGCCTGATGATTTCACAGACTACTCCAAAATTTCTAAAGAGAACAGTCAGATGTACTGCATTATCAGTCGCATTGTCAGATAACTGATGCAATGGGCTTTGGAGCCATTTGAGTGTTCTTTACACAGGCAGTTTTGCTGTGGGTTGCAGTAGTGATTCAGCATGGGGTTTTTAGTATCTTCCACAAATGAGAAACGTTGCTATGACCTGTCTGTTCTTTTCTAATTCCACTGTGTATCTCATTCTCTCCCCTCTATCTGCCAGGTACTTATATCTGAAGGCCTAGGAAGGTATGCAAAGGACCCTAAATTTGTTTCAGCTACAAAACACGAGATTGCTGATGCATGTGACATGACTATTGATGAGATGGAAAGTGCAGCAAGTAATCTTCTCAATGGAAATATTAGCAACGGGACCAATGGGGATATGTTTCCCATTTTAAGCAGACAAGATTATGAACTTCAAGATTTTGGTCCTGGCTACAGTGATGAAGAACCAGAAACAGGACGATATGAAGAAGATTTAGCTGATGAAATGATATGCATTACGAGCTTATAGTATTTAATAAGGAAAATTATTTTAATAACAGAAAAAGTGCCTCATAGTTTAAAGATGCTAGGCACTAGCTGGAGTAAATAACCAATCAAGTTTTGTACAAGTGATGTCACACCTCAAGGAAGCCATAAGTAATAAATTTGTTATCTCCAGGTTGCCGAAATGTGATCAGAGCTGCAGTACGTCAAGTCTCCTCCCACAGAATCTTCAGTTCCTCTGTAGGAATAAGGTTATTTTGAAACCAAGCAGATTGTGACAATCAGATTTTTGAGGGCCAGAGCGGGATTCTGAGCTGTAATATCTTGCCTGTCTTTCAGCCTTGTGCTGCTGTCCTTCCTAGTGGAGCGGGATTTTGTCAATGAAAATGTCTGTGTAAGTCTGGCACAAAATTGCGTGGGAAATAGCAACATGAGACGAGTGATGACAACCAATAATGTCATTACCTCAGTACTCGATAGCATATCAGCTACCCGTTGCATATCCATTCTAACGTTGTTTTCAAACTTGCCTCCTGATTTCTTTTCTTAATGCTCTTCTAAAACACAGTTTGTCATGCTGTTAGAGATCGTTGGAAAAAGAAGTTATATAAAGAATAATCTGTCATATGTAACACCAGTTTACATAGGAAAATATCATTCAGATAGTCTGTTTTATGACTATCACGTTAAGGGCAAAATATACTGGAATAATTGCATTCTTACTAATGCACTTGCAACCAGGTTATAGTAGAATTAGATAAGATAGTTTGCTAAAAATTATATAGTAGAAATTATTGTAAATGAATTGTAATATACAATGATTTGTATTTGTAAAGAGATGTTCTATATTTTGTAATTATTGTACCGTAATTGAACTGCAGCAATATTTATGGACCCTAATTATTGTAACTCTCCACAGAATTCTAGATATAAGTATTTTTACTTGGAATATATAGATCTATAGCATAAATATTTACATAGAGCCACCTCTCAGTGTAAATCTCTTTTTGGGATAAAGTGTCAAGTTGGAACTTGGCAACAGAAAGATTTTTTTTTTTTTTAAATAATTGAGTCAAATGAATCTCTCTGCATAAGGGATGCACAGTTGACTATTTACAGTCTTATACTTGGAAAGGTAAAAAAATTAAAGTTATTTTCACTTTTTTGATGAAAAAAATAAGCTGTAATTTTATTTTTATATTAATCCCATGCTAAAAATTAATATTTAAATAATTAAAAAATTTGCAAGTTCATGCCAGGATATTACTGGTTATGAGACAATTAGTTTTGACAAATTATATTACTTACATACCCTACTTTGATAGGAATCATGTTGGGCAGAAAATATTTCACAGGTAAACGAAAATGGTTTACTTCAGTACTACTTACTGTGCTTGGAAAGAAATGAAATATGATAAAATGATTCTTCACAGAACCAAAAACCTTGACTATATAAGAAGTATACTATTTTTTTTCCTCTACCTTTCTGTTGTTCTATGTGTACTATTTCAAAGATTTATTTTTATGCAATCAAGAGAGGGCTTAGATATTGTTCACAATGCAGTAAACCCTGAAACGACTTTGAGGCTAATACAACCTTGGAGGAAAATCAAAAAATACTGAAAGCTACTGTCTATTTTGTTAGCACTGGATAACAATGACTTGTTCTAACAAGTTACCTTATCAGGTTTTACCTGTAGTTCATACGCTAGATAGCAATCCAGTTCACATTTTTACAAATGTGATGTTTAAAACATGTCAATAAACATTTTGTACATAATGACAGTTTCCTATGAATAGCTTACAGACCTCTGAAATCATTCTTATTTCAAATGCCAGGATAAGAACTTAAAGGTTTGTAAATTATTTCTTGACCTACATCATTTTGTATTAAAACAAATGCAAAATGTTCTTCAAAATAAAACTGTGTAATAATTTTATTATACTTGGGACTCCTTTTACTAATAGTTTTTCACCAAGAAGCTCCAAAAGTTAAATTCTGTTTGCACTGTTTGAAGAATGGGAGGGAACGTGTGGAATATAGTCATCAGTCTACACTACATCTGGAATGTCTACACCATCGTAGTGTGCAAGTCTTTAATGAACGATTGCTGTTAACCAGAAAGAAATGAAGTGATTGGGATATCCATATGAAAAAGGGTACTATTACTCCCCTGCTATCTAGGGAATTACTACTTCCTAGATACAGATCTATGGAAAAAATTAGGAAAATGTGACTACAATGCCCTAAAGTTTCAAATCTTTCATGCTTGTCTGCCAGGAAACACGTGGGTAGGTCACCCAGCAGTAGTCAGTTTGTTACACTTTCCCAGCTTACAAAAAGTTTAGGAGACCAAAATGGAGCTTTCCAGATCTGATATCTGATATGTGAAATAACAATGAGTAGTTTTCAAATTTCCGCTTACTGTGCTATACCCACTCCTGAAAACTGCCTTAAAGGCAACTGGAGTTAAACATTTAAAATAAAATAAAAAATAAAGGGAGGAAAAAAGACCCAGACCAGGTTATTTAACTGTGTGGACTTCTGATAGCACGTGAAATTTGGCAGATTGATCTGACTGACACTTTTTTTTTTTAATTAATCATTTATCCAAGAAGACAAAACAATATGCTGACTTCACTGTATTTTCTTGCTTGTGTGGTTAGTCCTTAGCTTTCAGTAGTCTGAGAGACTCTTTAGATCAGATATGCTATTTTATGAGAAAACAGTCCTTACAAAAACAAATAATGAAGGAAATTTAGTTACAGACCGTGTTCTATATAGTTAATGGTTTAAGGGAAAACATACATATGGATACATAGAATACCTGTTCAGTTTTATTACAGAAGTATATGGAAAAAAAAATAATATATGCACAACTACATGGTAATTGGAACCCTTAGAATACTACCAATCATAGTAATTACTCAATACAGGAAAAACTAGAAGTTATCTCACCAATTAAAGCATATTTCATTAATTTCCAGATTTGTTTATATATGTATATGACAGAAAACATTAGTAAAGAATTAAACAAAGCTGTCTTTTATAGTGAAGTAAATTCACTGAAAAAATGAATATATAACATACATTTATATTTGAACAGTGTCTTTTCTTTGAGCTTTGACAGAAGAATAGAGACTAAAAATTATAATACTGTAATAAGATATGCTTGTGTTCTCTCTACAATAACTCTTCATTTTAACTATAATTTAAAAAAATGCATAAATGCTTTTATTATTTCTCAAAATATGTTTCTATGTTTATTTTATAGGAAATGCTTGTTCCAAGCCCACTTTCCAGTTTTGCAGTGTTCATATAGCTGCCTCATTTGGTTGCAGACACTTGGAAAGGATTTTAAGCTGCAGAAACATCAAAAGTTCTGATGTACAAAACCTTGAGTGGCCTTACATAAATTAAATATAATGCAGTTTTATAAATACTGCTATTTTCTGCTGCTTTTAAAAGCACTTCTCATACTAAAGCAACTTGAACTGAAACATGTAGAAAAGAAACATTTTTTGGTCACTTTTTTTTCATAATGTCATTGTCCCCAGCCAGAGACCTCCAACTGTGTCAGCAGCATCTGCAGCAAGCTATTACCGTGGAAATGCTGGTGTTCTCACTCGCAGTACTGCTGCTGGTTCAAGCCATGCTGGCAGGTCTAGTAACTTCCAAATTCTTACATCAAACAGCTTTTACAGTTAACTGGTTTTGAATAACATAATGTAGTATCATCTGCGCATTTATAGAAAAATTTATATCTGTGTAGAAATGGGAATAATATTCAATTATACACTGTGTTATTTTGTAAGTAAAACTCTTGAATTTTTAGCCTGTGCTTTGCAATCCAATAAGGTGTAAAAGCTGTTAATTTTAGCTAGCAGACTGCTAGTGCTCCACAGACCATGTTAGAATATCTTGTACATGTTCTAAGCATCCCTTAGCAGACTTGGCTCTGCCAGAAGTAAGAACAATTTTACCAGGAATTCAGTATCAGCAACCAGATACAATGCAGGAGAAACTCAGGGTAGTTAGACGCTACCTAAAGATTTCCCCAGGGCAACAAAACTTTTAGATACCTGCGCTATTTCTTTAGCACTGCATCAAAGGAATGTCATGAACTGCCTCAACATTCTATAGCAGTGAGGCCTAAATTAATAAACCAACTGTAGTTCACAGCAATGAAAATGTTTAAATGTTTAGAAGGGGAGGAATTTGCAAGGTGTCTATGTATGTTTAGAACTGCAAGAAAAGATGGTGTTTCAGAAGAAATGCCCGATTATCGGATTGCACAATGCAGCAATGTGTACCTGAACATAAGACACACATGCAGTTTGGCATGTGTATCTAACCTTGCCGTTTCCTCATCTTTTGGAGCTTGACATAGTGGCAGAAGATAGCTCTGTGTGTGTGTGTGTTCAGTCATAAGTTATGTCACAGTGGCTAGTTAATCCTCTGCAGTTGCATAATAACAATTCCCATCTTGCATGCCTAGAGTGGAAACCCACGCTGTAAATCTGCAAATGCAGGAACTTCAGTATTCCGTCTTTCCAAATTGCTTCCCCTCTCAGCTGCACAGAACTGTGGTAAGTCTCACCAGTATATATTATTCTGAGTATCCTAATACTTTGTATTCTACATGATGCTGAGATACCTACTGAATACCTTTAAATGAAAATCTCAAAAGTACAGGTGCTGAATAAAAACTATTTGCCATACAAAGGTACACCATACACAGTTCATGCTTTCCCCAAATGCAGAGTTGCATCGGATGAACTCTCTAACACAGCTAATCAATCGCCTACGACTTAAAATATTCTTGCTCTTCCCCTCATTCCAAAAGAATGCATCACACAGAGAAAGGGTTTACCTGTATCTTTTTGGAGCAGAGTTCACTGCTATCATTTTCCATCTTCAGTATTTCTGTTTGTCTTTATGCAGACACTCTAATGAATTACGTCCTTTTCCTCAGTTAGCAGCAGGGCTTCCAACCACTGCCTTACACAAGCAGCACCAGGTAGAAGTAGCTGCTTTAAACATCTGCAGTTGTCCCTCTAGCCAACATCTGAGTCAGCAAGTTGTTTTTTTTTTACAATCTGCTCAAATGGTGTAAAATTCCATTTTTTCTGAAAAAAAAAGAAAAGTTTATTCTGTTTACCACAAGTCCTAAGCAATCTTAGGCTACAGCAGCTTTTACTTTATAATTTGACAGCTGCTTAGTCAGAAGTTATTTTGGAATACTTAATAAATCCAAATGATTCAATGGGTTCAGTTTCATTCAATGACTTCAGTTTCTTTAGGTTTGGGTGTATTTTTAAAATCAGTACCTCAAAGTTAGATTGACACAGAAAACAGCCATGAAAGATAATGTATCTTGCTTTGCACATCTGAATTTAGTAAAACAAAGATTTAAGTCCTAACTAAAATATACCATCGGTTCACTGAGTAAGTTATTTGCCTTCTAATTTAAAAAGATTTCTTCCTGTACCATCAATACCTGACCTTATGCAGTTATTTTGAGTA
The DNA here is from genome assembly GCA_008711295.1 of Anarhynchus alexandrinus. Classification (NCBI taxonomy): domain Eukaryota; kingdom Metazoa; phylum Chordata; class Aves; order Charadriiformes; family Charadriidae; genus Anarhynchus; species Anarhynchus alexandrinus. The sequence goes on from VUYV01000126.1 coordinate 352,121, forward strand.
ACCCTTCATTTAAAATCTACCTTGGCTGTAATTTTTTTAATAAAATTTGAGTGATAGTAAGGCACCATTCAGAATATTTGCTGAGAAGTATCTTTTGCAAGCTCATCTTTGAGCAAAGACCAGTAACTTTAAGGACGTTATAGGAAGTGCAGATCTCTTACTGTGCTAAATGATAAAGTGGTGCAACTAAATCAGCTTAAGTTGTGAACTGAATTCTACTAAGCTCCTTGGGAAAAAAGCAAGGAGAAATTCCAGTTTTCCAGTATATTTTTATAAATATCATCTTCTGTTCTCCTTTTTCTAAAAAATAAGTTTCTAATAAATACAATGTAGCTCTTCTGTCTGAATACTATAGTTATGACTGCTAAGTATGGTGAAGTCTAACTTTAAGTGAGGATTTGTAAACTTTGCATTCCTCTCATAAAAAAATACATTTGACAAATTCTGACTGCATGCAGGTTCCTCTCTCTCCTATGAATTCTGATAGATACTACTTTGGCCTGTGAATATGAGATTGTATAAATGCTTACATTTGCCTAACCATTCTTTGCAGGATGTGGGGATTACTGACTAGCTGTTATCCTGGGTAACGCTCTCCCAGCAGTTAAAATCCTTTTTTTAAATAACAAGGCATACCATAATGATTTTCAAAATAGCACACATTAATCTCTTCCATTCCTCATGCAATTGCATAGTATTTGTGGCTTATGTGCACAACTGTCTTGTCATTTAGAAATAGCTTCTCTTCAACAAAAAATTTGAATTGTACCACAAAAGGTCATGTTAACTTAAATAAGCAGCTTAAGCCAACCGATTAAAAAAATGAATAGGTATATAAGAATGAAGAGGTATATAAAGAATATAAGAGAATGGTTTGAATTAATAGTTGCTTTAATAGGATATGTTGTTTTGCATTATATTTATTTAATTGGCATGTTCAGTATGAGATACCAATATGCTAATGAAAGCCTAAGTAAAAAAATGTGCAAGGGTGAGAAGGTTTGTTTATCTCTGTGTTTCCAAGGTCTTGGGCTTGTATACAGGAACATTTTTCTCCTGAAGCGATGGGAGGCCCTTAATTATATCTGCAGCTTTTTCTGCTATCATAACAGTTGGGGCATTCAAATTTCCACTGACAACACTGGGCATTATTGAAGCATCTACTACTCTCAAGTTTTCAACACCAATTACTTTTGTTTGGGGATCAACAACAGCAGAGCTATCTGAAAGCTGACCCATTTTACAGGTGCAGGAAGGATGATAAGCACTATCAGCCTTCTGCCTTATGAAAGCATCTATTTCTTTGTCAGACTGAACATGTTTTCCTGGTAGAATTTCAGGCCCACGAAATTTTTCAAAAGCTTTCTGAGCAAAGATCTCTCTGCTCAACTTGACACACTGGCGGAATTCCCAAATATCTCTTTCTGTAGGGAGAGAATATAAGAAAACTGTAAGTACAATCTTGATTTAGTAACACATACAGAATGTTTAACAGAAAAAAAATAGCATCAAAGAAAAAAGGCTGGGGGAAAGTCTCTCACTTATTGCTGAAAGCCATAATAAAGTAGGATATTTTTCAAAGTCACAGGTATTTACATTCACTGTGAACAAAACTGTAACTTACATTGCACAATCCCAAAAGGGAATAGGTGAGCTATGAAGAGCTGCTCTTTATTTCGCTATACCCACTGTCTAGCCAAGGACACTAGTCCCAGCACAAAGCAGTACACAAGATCCATTCCTTCACAAGCAGAGGAAGGGATGAAATAAACAGCATGATGCAGCAAACACGAAGAACCCTGACTGCATTCCCAACAGGGAATTCTTTTTGGTTTATACAGTGCTTTGCACAATGGCCTTTTTTCATACTGACTTTTATAAATAAGAAATAAATAACAATGCAGCAACTAGCACTTCTGAACTGGTGTTGAGTAGATACGAAAATCTGCTACTGAAACAGGCAGGGAATAAGCTGACAGAGCAAGGAGAAGGCTGCATTTACCTGTTGACAAGTAGTTAGGCTCAATGATAGGATGTTCATTTGGGTCTGTACTCTTCAGTTTTACCCAGCCCACACTTGTGCTCCTCATGGGTCCCACGTGGACCTGCAACACCCACGCTATACTCGTGACACAATCCCACCAGACCTATTTCCAAATTCTGTATGATTTTTTTTTTTTTCAATTTGAAGTCTTTACAAATTAAGCAAATGTAAACGTTAAAGGGAGATACTGGAAAATGCCATTGAACATTTTTCCATTTTATATAAATTTGTTGTAAACATGATATTCCATAAGGGGAAGTGAATATACCTATCATCAACTTACAGCTGTTCTTTTAATTTAATATACAACCACTCCAATTTAGCAGGAGCAGAGCATTCAAATACAATCAGCAATCAGACCAAATGACTATCATCACTGAAGAAAAGAGATTCGCAAGAAAAAACATGTATATTCAGTGACATGTCCCCAGCATTAGCACAGACTTTTGGATCAAGATCATAGTCTAAAATGGGGCTTGGATTTGTGCCAATGAATAAATGAGTGGCCTCAAACATTCTGGCTTAAACCTCTGTCTAAATGGCAGTGGAACAGGGAACACCTTGTTTTAGTTTTGGACAGCATCTAGCACAACAGTATCCTAATCAATAGCACTATGGCAATTCAGTAGTGCAAATACTTAAACAGCCATCCAATACTTGCCTACTTTCCCAGAGATAAAAAGTAACATTATTTTGGTAGGAATATCAAATAACAAGCTGATGTTTTTTTCCCTAATGTAGGAGGTTAAGCCAGCTTTTTTGTATTATGCTGAACAAAGTATTTTTCAGTGTATTGCCAAATTATCAGTACTTATAATGGAGTTAAATCCAGTTGGTGTCCGGTCACGAGTGGTGTCCCCCAGGGCTCAGTGCTGGGGCCAGTTCTCTTTAATATCCTTATCAATAATCTGGATGAGGGGATCGAATGCACCCTCAGTAAGTTCGCAGATGACACTAAGATAGGCGGGCGTGTTGATCTGCTTGAGGGTAGTATGGCTCTGCAGAAGGATCTGGACAGGCTGGGCAGATGGGCTGAGGCCAATGGTATGAGGTTCAACAAGGCCAAGTGTCGGGTCCTGCACTTGGGTCACAACAACCCCATGCAGTGCCTACAGGCTTGGGGTGGAGTGGCTCTAAAGCTGCCCGGCAGATAAGGACATGGGGGTGTTGGTGGACAGCCGGCTGAGTATGAGCTGGCAGCATGCCCAGGTGGCCAAGAAGGCCAAGGGCATCCTGGCCTGTATCAGGAATAGTGTGGTGAGCAGGACTAGGGAAGTGATCATCACCCTGTACTCGGCACTGGTGAGGCCCCACCTCGAGTGCTGCGTTCAGTTTTGGGCCCCTTACTACAAGAAGGATATTGAGGTGTTGGAGCGTGTCCAGAGAAGGGCTACAAAGCTGGTGAGGGGTCTGGAGGACAAGTCTTATGAGGAATGACTGAGGGAACTGGGGTTGTTTAGCCTGGAGATGAGGAGGCTGAGGGGAGACCTCATCGCTCTCTACAACTACCTGAAAGGAGGTTGTAGAGAGGTGGGGGCTGACCTCTTCTCCCTGCTGACAAGTGACAGGACGAGAGGAAATGGGTTCAAGTTACGTCAGACAAGGTTTAGATTAGATATTAGGAAAATTTTTTTCAGTGAAAGAGTTATTAAACACTGGAATAGGCTGCCCAGGGAGGTGGTGGATTCACCATCCCTGGAGGTGTTTAAAAAAAGGGTAGACGTGGTACTTGGGGACATGGTTTAGAAGTGGTTTTGTCAGGGTAGGTTAATGGTTGGACTTGATGATCTTAAAGGTCCCTTCCAACCTCAGCAATTCTATGATTCTATAATAGAGCATAAGCCTCCTTGCTAATCACTACAGAACATTACTGGAATACATTCTTCAACAAAAATTTACCTGGTAAGCTTCCATTGTGGAAGCAACCCGACCATGATCAATCACCTGAGAAGGGAGAAAGTGGAACTGAATATCAGGGTGAGGAACCCCTGGTTCACTTCGGATAAAACCACCAGATTCTAAGTGGGCAGTTGCTCCCTCACCTAGAGAGTGTAAATGAACAGAAAATGCCATTAAAAGACCTCAGAAAAGCAACAAATCCACTTCTTCTCAACCCTCGTTTTCACTACTATGAATAAGTCATACACACAGTGGAAATTGCAAGGTACGTAAATCCATTATGAAGAGCATGTAATTTAATGCATTACTTTCATCTGCTTTCATCACTAAACAAATGTAAGTATGCATAACTTTGGAAATCCCACTTATTTGAGAGAAGGATGTTACAGTTATCTCAGTGTAACTGGCAGGCCTAGAGTCTAATTCCAGAGGCAGATTTGGTCCCAGGACCCTAACAGGTGTGGAGAAAACCCCCTGCAGCATCCTGATATTACTGCACTACATGTTCCATAACATGCAATGTAGTTATCCCATCAGTCACATGTAAAAATCAGAGCCATCCGCAGTGCCTACCCTGAAGGGGAACAATGAAGACCCTGCAATGCCCCCCATATTACGTGTTTTCACATCTGTTTAAATCCATGAGTCAGCCCTCAATATTTATTTGCGTGGGAAAAAGCCCCACAAACCCAGCCATAAGTTGTCAACTGCTAACATGATAATTCAGCAAGTGATGAAGCCCTCAAATTTAGCCAAACTATTTTACTGATTTCAAGGACTACTTTTACAGATTCTTTTTAAAGTACAACTTACAGCTGGATTACTGTAAAACGAGTGTGCCATTTTAACAAAAGTCACTTCTGATTTACATGCAAGCCTAAAGGGTTCTGATCAGAGCAACAAACTAATTCTTTTGGGACAATTATACAGAAAACTTAATTCAGCTCAACCATATGTTTTTATTGACACAGAATCTATTTCAAATAGATTTTTTTCTCAATTTTTTTACAACATCTTTTCTCAGTGACACCAAGATTTTTAAATGTAGAATTTTTCTTAAACTGAGAGAGATATAATAATGTTAAAAAACAGTGTATAGAAACCTCCCTTGTTACCTAAGATATAACAACTGTTCTAAAAGATTCTGATTTAGAAAAAAAAGAAATAGTTCAAGGCCATTTGCAAGCTCCAGTTATTTCCCAGGACATGAAAAAAATTATATATTCAGACTCCCAGACTTGGAAACTAATAGATAAAAGGCTGCAACAATCCTAAAGCTATCGATGGTAGAATGATTGCATACTTTGTTTCATACCTGTAAACTTCCACAGCCATTCTAGACCAATCCGCACCATGTTAATTGGCTTTTGCGCATTATACAGAGTAATAGGTTTGGTGCACTTTTGCTGAACATACACTTCTAAATGATCTTGAAGGTTCTGGCCTACTCCTGGGGGGAGTAGAAAGGGGGAGGAGGGAGAAGAAAGGAAGGGAAAAAAAGTTATTTCACACAGAACAATTATACACAACAACCAAAAACCAGCATAAATGGGAACTAAACTAACCTCTTACAAGGGCAGTGATGACTAAGACCAAGACCATGAGTTATATCAGCCTTTTGCTCATGACAGAATAAGGTTTTACATAAACATAGCATAACTAGAATGAAAATAGAAAGTTAAATGGCAGACATATTACTTGTTCTAAAATTGCCAGATATGACTTCTAAATACAGTACTAGCTTTTCTAGTTTAAAGGAAAAGTTCGTGTTATTCCTTCTGTCTTTGAATATATATGACAGTGGGAGTTTATACAATCTGTTGTAGATCAAAACTCATTCAAAATTCTAAATAAGTATGCTGCTTTAAAAGTACTCAATGCCATTTTTCAGAAAGGCATTTTTCACTATCAAATGTAGTGAAGAAAGTGTAGGAGTTTATTGCTCAGTTCTAAAATCCATGCGTGTTTCCACTGAATTGTAACACTTGATTTCAGCCCATACAACCTGACATAAAGACAACTGAATTTCATGGATTTGTTTCATTTAATGGTCTTTGAATTGCATCCATAGGAAAATGTAAGGTTAAAAGAAATAATAAAATTACCAGGAAGATGGCAAACAACAGGGATCCCCAGTTTTTTTAGATCATCTGCATTGCCAATCCCAGACAACATAAGCAGCTGGGGAGAATTTATGGCACCTCCACTTAATATAACTTCTTTACTGGCAAAAGCCTAAAAGGAAACAAGCACAAAAGTCCTAATATTATTAAGCCTGATCTGGATGCAAGCTTCTGTTCAGATATGCTCTTCTGGTTCAGATTAGACACCCTTCCCTCATATTTTTTCTCATTCTAAATGTATTCCTATCTTGCCAGAAGTTTCTACAGAGAAAAATGTTCAAGCTTTCACTTTGATGATTTCTGTATTTATTCCCATGTTTACAATCCGTTCAAACTGTACGGCACACAAACATTCAGCTCAGCCAGTACTGTGGCTGCCAATAAACTCCTGTGCTACATACTAGGAAAAAAGTACCTATGACGCTCGGATCAGTCAGCTAAGCATCTCTTCAATTTTTAATAACAGTTTGTAAATTAAAACTGAAATGCCTACAGAAGATTTTGAATTCAGAGACATGCTAGATCAAAAATGCTCAAGAGTTTATTTTCTTAATTGAACCAAGACCAATGTGTAGTTTCTTAGTTCACTGTAGTCCTCAGAAGCCACTCAGCCACTAAAACACTACCGAGAAGACCCTGACTGCAGGCACGTATATAATTCTGTTTTGCTGACAGAGTTTTCATCAGTTTGAGTCTGAGCCCAGAGCTGGTCATGATATAGGCTGCTAAACTATTCCTCTGCCTTTGACTCAGTTTTCTGTGCTGGATAGTTCTTTTTCTAGAACTTTCTCTGCAAGTATTTTTGGCACATCTTCTTTCCAAGGATTTTTGCCCCAAAAAATTCTCATTTAGCAATACCAAAATCATTGTGTCATTTGTATCTGGGGGCTCTCTCTTCCCTGTTGCCACATCTCTTAAATTTAGGATCAGAACTACCCCCGACCCTTAGTGCTTTTCACTGTTAAAAGTGAAAACTGTGTGGAGAAAGAAAATATTGATACTCCCCTCATTTTCCCTTTACTCTCTGAAAAAGGATGATGTGGGTGAACCCAACCTTGTTCAAACTATTCCTTTGTATTTTAATGAGCTGGCTGATGAACACACATCCTCCCTAGTCACACGTATGTTGCCTGTTGAAGTCTAAGATACCCTTTGTATGCACACTGAGTTAGGCAGTTGATTACAAACCGAATGGTACCTCTTGCACATTAGAAAAAAAAAATAATAATACAAGATTCACCTGTCCTTATGAAAGAACAACTGCACCAAAGAAGAACCAAAAAGTTAGTAACAATTTATATTTAATGCAAATTCTAATACTACCTAAGCTAGTCCAATGTTTTAAACTAATACACATTTGCAAAAGTAATACTATATTTATTTGTGAATTCTAATATAACAGTGTGGCCACAGAGAGGAAAAAATAGATGAGGCACACAATTGTGCCCCGAACTTCCTCTCATTAGCAAGAGCAAGCAAAAACTGCAAGGGTTCAAGGAAATGTACCTGGTATTACTCAACTGCATTCTCCACTTACGTAGAATGTAAGGTGCTATCATGAGTAGCTGCTTGTTTTTATTTTAGATGAGACATTTAGCTTCTAAAGCAACATTTAAAAGTACTATTTTTTCCTGTAGTACGGTGAAGCATTAACAGATTATCATGGAGTGCATATTAACTTGTAGTAATACTATCCTTTTTGAATGACGCCTCAGCTGTACAGAATGATGGTGAATGAGATTGTTGCTAGTAATGAGATCAAAATGTAGTAAGAAGATGAATTTTTATAAATTGTTTCCACGCTATTTATCTGATATTGCTGACAGATAGCCAGTGCTGATATTTCTTATTCGTTCTTGTTTTGCTCTGGGCAATCACTCGTATGTTAAGACTAATACACAGCATATCTGTGACTGCTGAATCAATACGTAGATCCGTATTTTGCATGTTACACAAATATAACTTGTTTGTATTTTCTGTGGTACACACAGAACTGGTGCCAGTTTGTTCCAGGTAGCATTCAAATGATGCTTGTTTGGTCTACACTCACTGCACAGTCAGCACCGTAGTTATTCCTAGCCCATATACACTCTTTCAGTGTGCTTAAGGCTAACATGCAAAGAGGAAAGACTGACTTTAAAACTTTTTTCTATGGGTTATTTAGTTTATGATACGTTAAAAATATGTTTCCCCTTTAAATACACTTTATTGCCTGACTCTGAACTCAGAAACCCTGTGAATGTTCAGTCTACTTTCCCTACTTTTGTCAGAGGTCTTACTGGAGTCCTGGGAACTCTCTGGGTCCCCAGTGTCTACTGAAATAACAATTAAGTCTTTCCACTGACTTGAACAGGTTTTGAATCATGCTTGAATCGGGTTTTGATGATCTTTTAACTTTTACTGACGTAAAAGAGATCCTACCTAAAAAAGACTGTAAAACCGAAAATGCTTTAATGTAATCAAGTGTCTCATCTTGATGTTCATAATGTAATAAAATCATTAGCTTTTTCACCCTGACAGGTATAAAATTTTCCAGAAATTAAAAGCAGACAAGTCCTGCAATTTTTATANATATATAATTCACTATGTGTAATTCATACATGTATTAATATGTATGAAGATTCATAGCAATTACAGAATTTTGCAGTTAAAGTGGTCCAGTATTCAGAAAGCCTTTGATCATATGTAATTAGCTTTACAAGACTTTCTTCAACAATTAATCTTGATAATGGCACAAGAACAGCAAGTAGAGACACTGTTTTTGCAAGCATTTAGTAGCTCATGAAATCAATTAAATTTTCTGCAACTTCTGTTTTACGTTGTTAATGATAATCATTTTAGCAATCCACTTAGAAAACAACAGATTTGATCGGTGCATTAGAAAATGAAAGAAGAGTTTCTTTCTATTGCATTTTAACTTTTAGCAGGTGTTCAAGTCGCAGAACACTCGTCTGTTGTCTTGTAAGCCTTACTGAACTCAAACCATCAACATTTGTACTGTCCTCTCTTTAGGATATTGCTATTACACTTTTTAATTGTTTTATAATTGTTTGTGACTAAATATCTGAATTTATTAACATACAAATCCTTTTTAGGAAATTTCCTAGTTACGTACTCCGCAATCAGCTGTAATATTAAAGAGTTAAGGAAAATTAGAATGTTTTAGGTCTTACAGAAGTCAATGGATTGAAAGCTGCATAAAATGAACTGTTTGTCCACAGAGATAAGTTTTAATGGCCATGCAAGCTTCCTTCCACATGACGACATGTTCAGTGAAAGTTGGACTGAGACTGAAAAATACTCATTCTACAACCAACCATAAGGAACATTTCATCATTACGTTTCATCATTACTATCCCAAAACTCAATATATAGTGGCAATGTAGAAGTAAATGACTCATTATTTATCCCTTGAGCCATTCAGATTTCAGCATTTTTACAGATTTTCCAATGCCAGAACAGCATTTTCAGAATTGTTTTTCAGAAACATCAGCATGTCAGCACACTAGTCAATACACGGAGACAGTGCATGATTGCACTATAGGTTCCAGCCAGAAACCTTACACAATCCTCTTGCATAATCAAGTTATGGCTTGTACCCTCAATACTGAGAGATGGAAAGATAATGGAGATGTTAATCTCTAAATCGATACAGCTGAAATATCACCTACTGTAAAATAATTGTCAAGGAATCATATACTGGAAGAGACAACAACACAGCATCTGAAAAGCAGACATTTTGCATAGTAAAGTGCCACTTTTAATAAAATTTTGTTTTAAAATAAAAATTTTATTTTGCTTTGACTCATACCTTTCTTACTGGAAAATAAAAATCTCTTACCTTTTTCCTTTTCCCATTTTTCACATACTCAACACCAATGGATTTCGTTCCTTGAAACAAGATTTTTGTTACAAGCGTCTTCTCTGCAACTGACAAATTTGGGCGTGATATGGCTGGGCGAAGGTAAGCACTAGCTGTGCTCCATCTTTGACCTGCAATGTATATTTACATTAAACATCAAAATAGTCATGCTCAGTATTCTTCAAGATTTTGGCCAATAATCACCAGGATGTTTACAGAGGGAAAGCCTTCACAGAGTTTGTAGAGTTCAAGGCAAATGTGATTTGATATAGTAACTAAAGATTCTATTTTAACAAAACAAATTTCACAATGACATACTGAAAATCTATTCTCCTTCCCAAATTTAACTATGAATCAAGACTTGCAATTTTCAATGAAACACACACTAGACTGACAGCAAGCCACTGTGAAACGAACAGGGTGTAGACTGCCATAGCTGTTCAGTAATCTAAACAACCCAATGGCATTCAGTGCAGATTATATGTCCATATACCAAAATTACTTCAGAAGTACCACTGGTGGGTCAGAAATACCAATTACTTAAGGATCACTTTATGATTTACCTCGGTGCACAGTCATGTCCATCCAGCCAAATCCTTCTTGCTGATAGCCATTCATATCATCTGTGAAGGGATACCCAGCTTGCTGGGTTGCCTCCAGGAATGCATGATGAAGAGGATGGTTTGTTTTCCCTCTTGACACATACAGGGGTCCATTTCCACCTCTGTACTGATCTGGCCCCAGTTCATGTGTCTGTGCCTTCTTAAAATAGGGCAAGCAATGTTCATAGTCCCATCCTATAGCCCCTTCCCTGCTCCATCGATTATAATCTTCTGCATGCCCGCGAATGTATACCATAGCATTGAGAGAAGAGGAGCCACCCCAGACTCTTCCTCGGGGCCAGTACATAATTCGGTTATCCATATGCTTTTGTGATGTTGTGTGGTAATACCAGTTATATTTCTCATCACAGAGGTTGTATGTTAAAGCAGCAGGCATATGAATCTTCCACATCAGTCTTTTACTACCTAGGAGGGTATCTTTAGGGCCTGCTTCCAAAAGCAGTACAGTACTGAGAGGGTCTTCAGTCAACCTGTTAGCTAATACACACCCTGCTGATCCAGCTCCAACAATGACATAAGTGTAAGACTTTGCCTTTTCAGAACTAAGTTGAGATGATGTACGTGAAATTTTTAATTGCTGTTCATTGATGCCCAATACGTTCTTTAATATGTGTGCTTTAAACAGAGTTCCTGTTACTTTGTGCATCTGATTCACAGGACCGCAACATTTAACTCCTTTCATTAAGTATGACATCTTTACTGATGGTATTAGTCTTGCAGAATTTCTAACAAAAATCCAGTGTTTCACCCTAGAAAAACAAGCAAACAAAAATCCTAATTAAGATGTAAGCTTTAATACAGTGCATGACCTCTAAAATGTCAGTCATTTTCAGGTAAAACTGGTGTACTTTACCCATTCTCACTATCCAAAAGGTTAACAACAATGCCAATAAACCAATAAACATTTAGTCTGAAACTTGCTGTCTTATTATTCTTTTAATGCAGTCTATGCACCAAATCAAGTGGCACACTATTTTGCATTATATGCAGCCTGATTTTGATTTGCTTCTTGTTCCTGAGACAGGTACATGAAGCACATTTTCACGTATTTGCCCAAACCATAAAGGATGGAAACCCTTGGTCACCTTCTAGTCTCTATTCATCTGCCTCTAGTAGGTAAGAATTTAAGAAAATCAACAATCTCATAAACTTCTCTGTAAGTTTGTGACAGTTAGTGATACTGCACAGCCAATTCACGACAATGGAAATTATGAGTATACCCACTGTAGCTTCTGCCAGACCATGTCTGGGACAATGTCTCTACAAAACGTCTAACAGTGAAAAACTGCTGGTTTTTGAGGTGTCTCCTAACATAGGAAAGGCAAAACCTGTTCATCTTGGCTTTCTACCTTATTACTGAAACCAGATCCTGCAGGAGTGCTCTGAGGACAGTTACGATCTAGTACCACCAGATCCTTAGGCTGAGTAGGAATAGCCACTTTTTTACCCTCAGAAAAGCCTGTAAGCCTTGCAAGCAACACAGGTTTAGCTCTGCATTGCACAGTTTCAGGTACAGGGACTAAATACAAGACTTTCCCAGCCTGTCTAAGCATCACAGGTGCTGATGCAGCTGGCCAACCTGAAGTGTGTTTCTCTTGTTCTCTGCCCTTGAAACCATTCCTCTTGGTATACAGAATTAGTGAAAATGGATATCCTTGGGTGGTAAATAGTATTTCCCCCTAGCCCACGGCTTCTGTCTAAGCAGTTGCCTCAGATTCTAGAGACAGCAACTTATCCAGAGGCTGTTACACTGTAATGCACTGTCTACCTGAAAGAGATAAGCAAGTTTTCTCCTGGAAATATACTGAATGCTGTATTATGTTTGTGAAATCTAATTTTTCAGAAATAAATTAGTTGTTAATGTTGATTTTCATACATTCAAGTTTCATAGTCATTCAATACTTTGTAATATAAGCCCTGTATTTTTGTAAAATGTCTGGGTTTTTTCACTAAAAGAAAACATGTCTTAGTGAATCACTGAAATAATCAGCTTTTTCTTACTAAAAGGTGCAACAGAACTGTACTTATTTTCTCGGCTGAAACTCTACAATGTAGAGCACATTGTACAACGTACAATGTAAGAGCACACAGAAGCCCTTAAGGCTCAACTCTAACAAAATTAGGTGCAGGTTCCTGATAAATGTTAAAAGTCTTCCACATACAACTACATTTATTTACAATTTGATGTACAATTTCACATGCAAAAGTATTTTTTTCCTCTCAGGTAAAGGATGGGAATAAGCATACATCTCTTACTCTTCTCTAGGAAAAACTTGTAATAGGCTGTACAAACCCTCAAACTTCTGGAAAATGAACAACCAACCATGGAGAACAGTTTGCTCTGTTAAAAAAATGGATGCAGGGGATAGGTCTGAGCCCAGAGTTCACACAGCTGATTCTCACATGGCTAATTCAAAATTGATCCCAGCTGAAGGCAGGGTTGTTTCACAGGTGGAGAATATTAAAGGATTTTTTCTTGGAAAAAAGGTTTGGCAATTTCCTGTGATGCAACAGAGGAAGATGGAAAGGTAAAGAGGTTTTTACTTGGTTTGTTTTGGTTTTGGTTTTGGTTTTGGTTTTGGTTTTGGTTTTGGTTTGTTTGTGATGAAGAGGGATATAATTCTGAAGTACCTACGTTTAACCTGCAGAACCAGTGGGTCGCAGAACTTTATTGTTTCAGGAATAGCAGATGAGGTTGGTAGAATATGGACCTGGGCCCTGATAATTTGGGAAAGGTACTTTGTGCCTATAATGTGAGTTGTTT